>OX419608.1:1029320-1629320 GCA_948473455.1 Teleiodes luculella
AAAGCGCTGAGAGTGTTGTGTTAACAGCTCATATAATATGTCCTTACCGAGGGGCTCGAGCCTACCCTGAAATCAAGGTGAATAAGCCGTAGTCAACCACGCTGGCCCATTGCGGGTTGGTCAACTTCACACATAACCTTCGAATTACTTCGTAGGTGTGTGCAGGTTTCCTCACGATGTTTTCCTTCACCGTAAGAGCGTCTAATATCACAGTCTAATATACGTACATAATGAATTCGAATATCGAAAACACATTGGTACGTGCTGAGGTTTGAACCCGCGAACTTCTGAATGGAAGTCAACGGACCTAGCCGCTTGGCCACTGAGGCTGAAAGTGTTTTTAATTTATATAAATTTTGTCGTTTGCTTTCATATTTGACATATTCGCATTATTTATATATTTTTTTTGCCTTAAAGCATGAAAAAGGACTTTAATTTTGTTTTAATAAAATAATATTATAATAGAATTGTCATTTTCAATTATACTGTTACCGAATCGGGACGATGTAAAAAGTGATATAGAACACATCCATTTTTTATTAAAATTTTGTGTTACACAGTTTGTCTATTTGAACGGGCTAATCTGCGAAACTGTTGGACCGATTTAAAAGAAAGTTTTGAACGCAGATAAATATCTCAGTCCGGAAAAATACATGAAAAAAAAACATGCGGGTGTAGCCGCGAGCGGACAGCTAGTCCTAATAAAATATTACATAGGTACGTGAAAAAAACTCAATCTGTATCTATAAAACAAAATGCGATAGAAAATTCCAGTGTAATAGTGTGCGTGACATAATAATTATTATGTACGTGGAAGGAAAAAAAAAAACTTTTTACAGCAGAAAAATACAACATCTTCCCGATAGAAAATAGGACCATAAAAATCCTTCAAATAATAGTCTTGTGATGGTATTGTGTTTCTTTATATAACGTGCAATAAAGACTAAAGTTACCGTTATTCGACAACAGGTGGCGCTGTTAGTTTTTAAAACGCAATGATAGTGCGTGTTTCTCGAAGTACGAAAACCTACCACAGACCGTTACAGACATACTTCAGGCTTAAAGAATATGTACTCACTAGTTTAAGGTAGATTAAGTTAGTCGTAAGTTGCATGCACTATGGCTCACTATCAGTAATACAGTGTAATAGTGGAGAAAGTATTATATCACAAATATTTTTAGAAGAGTATTCTATTGAATACTCCATTGATTACAAAAACTACGTATAAAGGTCCTAAAACAATTATTCAATATGTCCTTTTATTTGTTCACAATGCAATGAAAGCTTTAATCTGCCATGAGGTATTTTCCCGCAGTAAAGTTAGCCTATATTCTTCCGCAAGGTCTATTCTATCTTTGTGCCAACTTCGCCCGCTTTAACATTTTTTCCCGTAGAAATAAGAAATTTTCCCGCGGTAAATCGTAGCCTATGTTCTTTTCTATCTTTGTGCCAAGTTTTACCAAAATCGGTTCAGTAGTTTCGGAACCCACTCAATTATTAGAAATATTATAGGTATTTTTCTACACGTTGGGTTATTGAAGTTTTAGTAAGGATCCTTAATTTTTTGAAAATAAAATATAGCCTATGTTACTCAGGGTCAATGTAGCTTTCTAATGGTAAAATAATTTTTGAAATCGGTACAGTAGTTTTTGAGTTTATTCTTTACAAACATACACACACATACACAAAAATACAAATCTTTCCTCTTTATAATATTAGTATAGATTAGTATAGATATTATAGATAAAGAATTAAAAAAATTATGATTCATGACACCTATACAGAATAAACATTTAGATACTTACTTGTTTCACGAGTATAACAATAATAATACAAGAGTATTTTGTAAATGTGCTTTTTTTAAATTAACCGACGCTAGTGTCGAAGTATGGGCGTTTATGCTTTATCTGTCTTGCGGGTGTGACATATTTACCGGATTTTACGAGAGGTTCAAGTCTGCTATGAAACAAGGTGAATAGGCCTTAGTCGATAAAGCTGATCCAGTGCGGGTTTGTCAACTTCACATACAGCCTTTGAATTTCTTCGCAGGTGTGTGCATTTACATAGTGATTAATTATATTTTTACGGAGTAGATGCAGATAGAAAAAATGCTAAAAATGGATACTTTTGGCAATTTTTCTTTTTGTATCTACGCAAGACTATAATTTTACAATACCTGTCCCACAACACCTGATCTCTAAAATAATTTAGATCTAAGGGACTTTCGAAAAAAAATCCAACGATTTATTATTTTATGCCGGATGGTGGCGCCACTTTGAGTCAAGATCAAGTTGATTATTTATTTCGACAGATGTCGCTATTAGTTTTCAAAAGGTGATAATAGTATGCGTTTCTAGTGGAATATAAACCGACACATAGAAACCGTCATGTTATGAGGTAGATAGTGGCTTAAAATGTACTAGAATAAGCTTAAGGATAAGGTAGATTAAGTTTAGAATAAGTTATTTCACATTATGTGTGAGGTTTGAGTTAGATTTACACTCAAAGGTTCTTGTACCCTGTAAATTATAATTTTTCGAAGAGTATTTTTTTAATACTCAATTGTTCAAATAAAATAAGCATTTAGCTCTAATTTATTTATTTAGTATCATCAACATCTTAGGTTTTGGAACGGGTATCTTTAAATTTAAGTGGGCTGTGGCACGCTGTGGTATGGTTTTTAATTATTTCATTTGGCAGATGGATGATGATGATGATGATGATCATCATCATCATCATACCAATGAAAGGAAGGAAGGAAGGAAGATAGGTTAGAACCTTAAAATTGAAATTCAACTTTTCATACAAACTGCAGTGACGTGACCTGCCACTTTGTATGACAAGTTGAATTTTATTAATTTTAAGATTCAAAACTATGATGTTGACCAGGGATCTAATCTCCGAAAGTGTTGGACCGATTTGAATGAAATTTTGCATGGTGGTATAGTACGCAGTACATGCGGCTAGACATGTTGACCTTGAGAGCGGCGTTATTCCGTAGCAGAAGAAGCGACTTGCGTAGTGCGAGTGTCCAACCGCACGTACTGCTTACTGTACCTTATATCTCCGGTCAACATTTTAGATGATTTTTACCACGGCAAAAAAAACATAATTTGCACAGATTATAATATCGGCAAAGGAAAATATCTCATTCCTACGGGAAACTGCACGGAAAAGTCAAAATACAACGCGGGCGTAGCCGCGGGTGGACAGCTAGTAATGAATAAAGTTTTCGTTTTTGACAACAGGTGTCGCTCTTAGTTTTCAAAACGCGATAACAGTATGTGTTTTTCGTCGAATAAAAATAGTGAGAAATAATTTATCTCAAGGATAGTGTAAAAGGAAAATGTTCACGTCCACATTTACTTATTAGTTAAGTTCAATGCATGCTATTATACGTAAGTTAAGTTAGCTAAATATATAATTTGGTGTCATTATAGAACTAACAATTTTTAAAAGAGTGTTCTCTTGAACACTCAATCGGTTAATAAAATACGTTTGAATGGATATTTCGCGAGAGATAAGCTTTGCCTGTTGTGTCTACTTTTTTAACATCTTTATTTGTAAAATGCTTGTGTGCAATAAACAATAAATTAAAAAAAACTCTGTGTTGATTTGTAGCACGGAGAAGGATAGGGGCAAATTTTTACATTAATTATTATGTCATAATAAGTGGAATAGGTAATGGTTTATAGTAAAACGAGACGTCTTACAATAAACTAGCTATTCGCCATGCGGTTTCTCTCGCATGATATTAAATTTGTCTTGACAATAACGAACACAACTGATAAATTTATAATTGAATTCAGTGCAGCCGTCCTGAAGTAAATGATTAAAATTTTTCCACAACAGATGTCACTGTTAGTTTTAAAATTCGATAACAATGCGTGTTTTTCGTGTCATAAAAACTAAAAGAAATAAATTTAAATTTATATTGGTCTCGATAATTCATGATACTCGTACACTAGAATAAGCTAGACTAAGTTTAGTTATATAATAATTTGATTATATCTCTAGCTATCGCTCAAAACTTCAATGGCTGCCCATCCGTCACCGAAGGAACTGTCACATACTCTCTCTTCTATACTCTGTTCTCTTCTTACCCAATTCTCCTTCTTATCTTAAAGATATTTTTAAATTTCGCTCTGACACCTTAGACCGCAAACTTCGTTCATGTAACAACCTATCACTTGACATGCCCTCTCATTCTTCAAAATTTTACACCAACTCCTTTGCTGTACAAGCCATACGTTTATGGAATGATCTTCCTGAGTCAATACGACGACGTTCCCCTTCTCCCGAGTCTTTTAAAATGCGCATTAAAGCACACTACCTTGGTCTTGTTTCCTGATCCTTTTCATTGAATTTCCTTTTAAATCATAATGATAGTATGTATTAGTTTATTTTAATTATATATTCATAGCTATTCGTGTAATATATGTATTATATTATAAGTATTTTATATCTAATTTAGTTAGTATTTATTTATATTTATAACTTCTTTAAACAAGTTATAATAATATGCTATTATTTTTAATTTTTAAATTTTTAGTATTGTTAGTTTACCTATTCTGTTTAGACCACCAACCCGCATCACTTTTATCTACACTTTTTCCGTACCTAAAGGTTGCCTGGTAGAAATTGCTACTTTAGCAATAAGGCCGCCTTTTGACTCTTCTGTTTTGTTCTGTATTGTTTTCTGTATGCTGTGTCTTTTGTCAATAAAGAATATTGTATTGTATTGTATTGTATCCATGTAAGTTGGAATATCAGTTGTTGCCATTTTATGAGAGTATTCTATTAAATGTCCAATAAGTTAAATAAATTAAGTTGTATATTATATTAATATTAACAAACTTATCTAATATGTGTAGGCATATCTATCACACACGTCTATTTGGCTTCAAAAAAGGCAAAGCTTCAGACAGCTTACTTTTCAAATCTTCAAATTCTTAAAATTTTACTTGTCATACGAAGTGGCTGGATTCAATTAATTCCTGTCTTCTTAATGTTTTGGATTGTTGTTGTTGTTATATATATATATCTCTCTCTCTTGCGTATAGGTTGACTGTAATAGATCTCTGTGTAAAGATAAGCTCGCCTTAGCTGTATTTTTTAAACAATTGTTATTTGTTATGTGTGTTTATGATAAACTGTATTATATGATTGGAATTGAAACGTTTCCAAACGCTTGGAGACATTTCTTTCATTGTTTTTTATTATTGTTTCTGTTGTTGTTATTTATAACTTTTGCAAACATAAGAAAAACAACACTGTAGCGCGGGAAAGCACCCGGCTACAGACTTTCGGTTGGTATTGAGAAAAAGTTTTAAGAAGTACAAGTTATTCAACAATAGATGTCGCTTTTAGGTTTTTAAAACGCGGTGACAGAGTGTGTTATGCGTAGAATAAAAGTAAAAAATTGTATCCCTTTTACAGGTTTCATAATATTATCACTTCTACTTAATTTTGTTACTTAATTGTGTTACTTAATTAGTATAAGTTAGGATTTATTATGTAATAACCATCATGGTCACAAATAAAATTTTTGGAAGAGTATTTTTTCGAATACTCAATAATTGATTAAATGGATTTGGCAAATAAATAAATAGATTTGTTTGTTTGTTCGGTAGAAAAATCGGTAAGCTCTACTGTGAGGATGGACGTATGGATGTTTGTCACTCTTTCACGCAAAAACTACTGAATGGACTTTGATGAAACTTTACAGTAAGAAAATACCTCATTACTACAGGAAAGGGCGGAGCGGAAAGCAAGTTTAGTATAATAATTCGCTTTAGTAAGTTAAGTAATTATGCATGCATACGTCAATAAAGATAATTATAAAATGTAGGGAAACTGACCACATCTAATGGTGCTCCACACCGAGGTTTTTATCTGTTGCAAACAGTTTCAAACTGTTTCGTTTTGTTTAGAAACGTTTGCCAACAGTTTTTCAATTTAGATTATTTCATTCATTCCTTATTCTAATGGAGTTTGTAACTGTTGCAAACAAAAAAAAAAACATTTTAGTACGTGAAAGCTCTGGACTATTGACTTCCTTTCGGTATTGAAAAATTGAAGTCAAAGAAGTACAAGTTATTCTTCAACAGATGTCGCTGTTAGGTTTTTTGAAAACGCGGTGACGGAGTGTGTTATGCATAGAATAAAAGTAAAAGGTTCGAAGTTCAAAGTATATATTTAACTTTAGGATATTTAGATCACTTAGTTAAGTCAGTTACATATTCTTTTTTTTATGCCTTTTATAGGGCATCATAATAACACTTTATAATGTTACTAAATTAGAGTATAAGTTAGATTTAATTATGTATTACTAATTTAGTTTATTTAGTTATAGAACTTATAGTAGTATTAAGTAAAAGTAAATTTTTTGAAGAATATTCGGTAGAATACTTCATTGATTAAAGGTGCGTAGGATAGTTGCTAATACGCCTGCCTGGGTTTGAACCCCACTCAGGGTTAACATTCGTGTGACGACCACTTGTGTATGCCTTGTGTCTAGTTTAGATGTTGTATATTTATGTTTATTTATCTATATAATGTGACACTCATATAGTAAAGGCTGTACCATATATTATTTGTTTATACCTACTCATTATTGCGTAGGTATATGAATATATTATTTTCACAATTACCAATATCCTAATATCCCCAATCTCATTAGTATTCGACAACAGATGGCGCTGTTAGTGTTTAAAACACGGTAATAGTGGGCTTTCCGAGTATAATAAAAAATCGAGACAAATGATTCCTTTTTACAACATACAACATACCCACATACGGGAAATTTTACTTAAAAATGTACCAGTAAATTAGTTTAAGTTTTGTATAAAACGAGAAGCTACGCAATTTAATTTTTGAAGAGTATATCGAATACTCAATTGACTGAAAAATACGCTGTAAACATATTGAATATTATCTATCATCATCATCATCATGCTTGCTTGCTTGTGTCCACTGCTGGACATAGGCACAAAATAAATAGTTTCCTGAAAGTCCACTCCCACCGTCCTTGAAATTAACTACCTAAACTTGGTTGACTCCTTGTAAAACGTGTAATCGTCATTTTTGTGTTGTGTTTAAACAGCCAAATACACTACAACAGTATTAAGAGCACTTATCCAATTTTTTAGCACATCGAAAGTCAATACGTAGTTAATACTCGCAAGAGCTACGACTGCACGTGGTCCGAGCATGGTCCGAGTAGGCCTGTAAGCGCAATAATCAATGTGTGCGTAAGAATATGGCCATGAAGGAATGTTTCTTTCATGAATATGGCGCTTAATTCCGAGTGGACCATCTGTCTAGGCGCGCCGCACGCCGCCGCCGCCGCTATACGTAATTTGTGACATAGGTCTCTTCATTTGCTTGTATTATTGATCAGAATTTTTATCTACTAGTTGTCAACCCCTTGATTTTGCTTGCATGAACCCCTTGAAATGAAAACCTGCTTGCTGAAAAAAGACCATGTTATAAACCTACTGGCAATAATGACCGCATAAAAAGAAATATCCAATTTAGATCATTCTGTGAAAGGTTTGCACGAACATACAGTTCGCCAAATCATTTTTATTATAAGTAGTTAGAAGATTTCGGATTTGATATTACATTCTTATTTGATTTGACTTATGAAAGTAAATGCCTGTCTGTTTATCAATTTACGCTTTCACGTTTAAAACGATAAATTAATTGCTATACATCGTGTTAAAATTATGAACGAAGTCGCGAGGTGGAAATCTCTATAAGATATTAAATAGGATTTTTGCTAAATTAGTTTTAGATATTCCACCAAAGAATGTCATAGTTACTTTTTTAACAAGGTAGTACTGCATGCTTCTCGGAGAATAAAAGTCGAAATAAATTTATTTCTTTAATATTGTAAGGGAATGATATACCAGTGTAAACTTCATTTGATTTGATTTGATTTTGATTTGAAATAGTTTAGGTTAAAACAGGGTTAAACTTAGTCATACTAAGCTACATTGTACATTAAAGACGTATTTTTTTAAAAGTATTACTCGATTGGGTACTAAAATTACTCGTCAACTTTGTTGGCAGAATTTATAAGATATTTTTTTATTATATTGAATAAATTATGAGTATGATTGCCATTACACCATATTTAAACAAACGTTTAAGAAATAAGTAACCGATCAATATACTTTTTACCACTAATTCTGCAAAAGCAATGCGTATCGTAGCTTCGTACCTTTAAATATTCACACACTTAATATTACTTGTACTTAGTTTAACTTCAAGGCGAGTATTTTTACATACTCTTCAAAAAATTCCTACGCACCGCAGTTTACAAATAAATAAATAAATAAATTATCACTGGGCATGTAGATTTGCTTGATGCAGTGACTTAGTTTTTTTTCATCCGCAATAAGTAACAAAACAAGCAACATGATGTTAATTAGTTTCTAAAACTAACAGCGCCATCTGTTGACAGAACTAATGTTATTTGTTTGATCTCGAAACGTATCTATTGATTTATTTTCTATTGTTTATTTACTTTTTAAACACTAGATTTTTATCCCGCGGGAATTTTTATACTAATGCCTTTGGTTTTTGTTCGTTGATATGGGTATTACCCAGAATAGTATTTTCTTTCCAACTATTTCAAGGCGTAAAAGAGAAGCAAATATACAAACTTTCAAACTTTTTAGATATTTATCAATGAAACAAACTTGCTTTTAGATTTATAATGTTAATGAATATTTGAACAAAGTGCTTTGACACTAATATTTGTATTAAGGCGAGTCTTAGTTCTTATCCGTGCGTGGTATCAGCTAAGCTGGGTCTTTATTTTATTCTCAACTAGCGACCCGCCCCGGCTCCGCACGGGAAAATGGTTATTGTGGGTTATCCTTCAGTATATTATGCATGTATTATACATATAAACCTTCTTCTTGAATCACTCTATCTATTAAAAAAACCGCATCAAAATCCCTTGCGTAGTTTTAAAGATTTAAGCGTACAAAGGGAGGGACATAGGGACATAGGGACGGAGAAAGCGACTTTATTTTATACTATGTAGTGATTAGCGACCCGCCCCGGCTCCGCACGGGAAAATGGTTATTGTGGGTTCTCCTTAAGTATATTATGCATGTATTATACATATAAACCTTCATCTTGAATCACTTTATCTATTTAAAAAATTGCATCAAAATCCGTTGCGTAGTTTTAAAGATTTAAGCGTACAAAGGGAGGGACATAGGGACATAGGGACATAGGGACATAGGGACGGAGAAAGCGACTTTATTTTATACTATGTAGTGATAGTGATGTAGTGATTAGCGACCCGCCCCGGCTCCGCACGGGAAAATGGTTATTGTGGGTTATCCTGTAACACCGTTTTTTTTGTCATTTGATAGAAATAGTACCTTGTAGAAATTACTAGTTGTTTTTCCAAATTAATTGGCGTTGATAATTTTTTTTGACTCATTTTATTCTCGACTTCTTCCAAAAGAGGTAGTATCCAAAGCCATAAATCTAAAATATTTTTTTTTAAGCACAGGAGTCAAGTTTCGGAACGTTTCTAATAGTCGAAATGACAGTTAGTGTTTTCGTATAAATTTGTTCAATAATATTAGTCTTGGAAATACAGGTTATTTACCATTATCCAAATGGATTATTATTCCTTTTGTTTTTCCTTAATTCGTTTAAAATAAAATTAAAAATAATTTATTTCCTTAAAAAGAATTCTGACTTGATTGTTTTGGTGTTGCGTTTCGGAACGCGCGGTCTGTCAAAGTGATTCGAGGAATGACTCGGTCATTTTCTACCTTGGCTTTGTCCTTATAGGACAATGTAAAATTTAATAAAGTAAATACCACTAGAAAATCCGGTAAGTGTAATTTATCCTAATGGATTCTCAATACCATGTTCGATGGTTGTTTTTAAAACATTTTTGGTTAATTAGATGTTCTTTTTCTTTGATAGGTATGTGATGGATTTTGATGGTCCCCTTCCTGGTGGAATCTTTTAAAGAAATTGATTGAAACCTCGGTGGTAAGTCTGTTGTGATATTTATTGAGATCTCAAATTCTCATTCTACTGTTTGATTTTGAACCTTTTGGGTAACACGCGTGATTTGTCCTCTAGATATGGCGCGGACACGGCGGACATCTTGAGGTGGTTGTCGTCCGGGCTCTGTCCCAACATGGCTTCCTAACGCTAAAAAAAAAAAACCCCTTAATGGGTAAGTGTTTGGAAATATTATGCTAATTCAAAACTAAAGATTTCCGTTATACGTTCATCACTGTAACAAGTTTTCTCTTTGTTGCAGGGTTCTCTGTTATGCAGGTTTTTTCCATGCAAGTTTTTATATGCAGCTATTAGGCTGGGTTTTTATGTAGGGCTTTGGCTTTGCCCACACCCATTTAGGTTTCTGGTACTATGTATCTACCTATCTTTCTCTAAAAGGTTTTCTTTAAAACCACGTTTTTTATGCCTGGTTTCTAGTACTGTGCACCTTTTCATTTCAATACCATGTAGGTAATTGATAAATCTATATTACTTTTTATCCAACGGCTGGACATGTATCTTCATAACAGTGAGGCGTAATTAGTAATTTTAAGTATGTAAACTTGTATATTATTACTGTTACACGAATAGTTCTCTGTGAAGACAACGGTGATATTTTATGTTTCTGTTCATTTCACCAGATATTCTCAAATCTTTTTAAATGGTTGCCATGTTAAATTAAATATGATTTAAAAGGTTCCCTGGTATTTATTTTATTGCACACAGTACTGTCTTGATCCATTTTATGATATAAATCACTGGCGCCCTGATTCTGACAGAATAATTTAGTTCTGATTCTGGCAGATTATAAAATCTACCTGAAGATATTTTTTTTTACCTCAAGATATTTTTCTTTTAAATTATTTTCATTTGTGGTTTATATTATAAAAGGCAGGTCCAAGGCCACCACCCGCTCCCTGAGTTAATTAACACAAAAATAAAAATACTGCTCTCTATAAAAGAAAAAGATTTTCCTTAGCTAGCCAATTTAAACCCTTTCAATCCTTAAGTATATTATGCATGTATTATACATATAAACCTTCATCTTGAATCACTTTATCTATTTAAAAAAACCGCATCAAAATCCGTTGCGTAGTTTTAAAGATTTAAGCATACATAGGGACAGAAAAAGCGACTTTGTTTTATACTATGTAGTTCGAAGTATGTAGTAATTATCATTAGATAATGGGGGATCTTCGCATGGTTATAAAGTAGCATAGTAGATATATTCAAATCGGGTCAGTAGCTCAAGTGTGAGAGAGAAACAAATATCAAACTAAATTAATAGAACAGGCATGCTTTTAATTTTTTAAATTAAAAAATAGCAATTGGTTCTATTAATTAAGTACTATAATTTTAATAGATTAAAACTACATTTTTAAACTACATTTTTGAAGAGATACTTTTCTCATGTTAGCATAAGTATTTTACTATAATTCTACTACTACTACTTTTATACAAATTTTCGTATCAAGGCGAGTATTTTTACATACTCTTCTAAAAATTCCTAAATCTCCGCAGTTTACAATAAATAAATAAATTATCACTGGAGATCACTGGGGAGGACTAGGGTACGATTGATGTAGTGTCGAGAAAAGCATCCTTTACAATCATGTAGCAAAAGAAGTAACATTACGTTGCCGAGTTTAAAAAAACTCGCAACGCCATCTAGTGGAAGACTGAAAGAAACGTTATTGATATCGTTCCTTCCACAACTCCTCGTGAGCCTAAATCGATTAATCACAATATTTTTTTTATCAACTCATTTATTTATAGTAACAATCCAGACCGCCGGCTAAACCAAATGATAATTTAGTTAAATTTGGTTTTTTATATAATTAAAATTAGGTAGTTTGTCAAAAACAGTGGTGAATAGATATTAATTTTCCTAAGTACCTACCTAATAGCTAGTAAAAGTTAATGACTGCTTTGGAGATAAAGATGTCTATTTTGGGATAATTACTGAAGATTTGATAAAATAAATTTATGATAAATTAATGCATTGGTGAAGTGGAGGGCATTTTTATGATCAGATTTTTTTGTGTTAAGCCTACGATTTACAGTCCAATTACTTAACAGTTAATTGATTAGCAAGCCACTTAGACGTTTGTTCTTGTGTAATGTAGGTATAGGCTGAATACGGGTATAAGAAGATATCGCGAAAATTGCAACAAGTGAGGTTGTTTCTGACCGGTGCGAGTGTGGTGTTGTGCAGATAATGGCCTACGAGAAGCTGATGATGAGAAGCTTGAAAAGCTGTCAAGCGCGACATAATGATAGAACTTCTATGGCTCTTACGTCACAATGCCGCGTTTGACAGCTTCTCGCGCATAACCTAGAGACCAACCTAAGAGTCGTGGGTTTAGAGCTTGAAACGCAAAGAACAAAGCCAAATTAGAGTATTCCGTGAAGGAAACTCTTTCAAAAACTGTACATAACGAGAGTTATTGAAGCTGTAAATAAGTGTGTCTCAATTACAGTGATTAGTAACTAACATCTTAACCTAGCCTTAACCTAAATAAGCACTGGGTGTAGTTACAATATTAAGTTTATGAAAAAAATAAATAATTATGTTTTATTTCTTGCGAAAGAAATTTAGATATCATGTCCTAAGAACTAACAGCGACATCTGTTGGTGTAACATGTCTTTGAATGAGATTTTTTATTTGCGTTATTCTTTTTCTTTTTTTTGTTAAATTAATTACATTTTAAATTTCTTTACCTACCCCTGTGGTAAAACCTGGGTACAGATGATATAGGTAGCTAATATGGATAAGATCGATAATTTTGGGAATTTACGATTCCTTGGATTGAAAAAAGTCTAAAAAGGTTTTGAAGTGTATATTATGATAAACACCGAAATTTTTACGTATAGAGTAAAACTGTGCGGGTAGGTGGAAAATATAATAAAAAACAACAACATACAAATAGAGTATACCTACCTACTTAAAATACATAAAGTGCTATCTACATGATTATGTTTATAGTTATTTACTGTACTTTGTGTACAATATGTATATATTTTATATATAAAATACTATATACTTAATATAGGCTAATACATACATACAATATACAATGTTATATCATATCAAATGTGCAATGCTGTCTGCTTTATGAATCTTTCCCGTGGTAACGAAGTTTTTTCATTAATTTTGTCATTATATTAGAGCATTCTATGAAGAATACTCTTCCAAAAATTTCATAGTGTGGTGTAAGTGTTAAGTGCGATTGAATGCGATGTTTTACGTAATGTAAATATCCATTAAATCTAACTTAAACTAAATACTATGCTAAGTACGAATGGGACACTTTTTCCCTGAAGTTTTATTTGAAGCGAAAGAGTTATTGTCAGCAAGTTTTTAAAACTAGCTGCGCCATCTGTTGGTAAACGGCCGAAACTAATTTATACAAATTAGTTTCGGCCGTTGCTAACAATAAAACTTGCTGACAATAACTCTTTTCTTTGTGTCTGTTCTCTATACGTGATTGTTTTTCGTTGTATATTATGTGTACAATGAACTATTGCTTACTTTTGGTCTGGTCATTAATATTTATTAGGTTTGGAGTCAAAAAATTGTAGGTATTATCTTAATGTTTAGTAAAATTATACTTTACGACTTTATCACACAGTACCAACAAATTGATTTTTTGTTTGCTGGGAATCACAAAATGCATTTTTTTGTTTTTGGGATTTGATTTGCTTTTTCACACACTTGAAGTAGGTTAGGTTTCCTCACGACGCGACGCATATTTTATATTTTTACCACAAGAGCCTTAAAATCGTCATATTTTGTATCCTACATTAATAACGGTCATATTATAATAAAATTATGATAGTAGCGCTACGTTTTTTTAGTTTGAGTTACACGACAACAGGTGTCGCTATAATATTTTGAAACTTGGTTACAAAATGTATTCCACGACAAATAAAAGCCTGACAATATTTCTTTTCACTACGCTTAGCTTAATTCATTATTGTACATAATCATGTAAATAATTTATTTATTTATTCATACCAAAGATAGGTAAGTTATTTTAAGTAGTAATATGTACAACTGATAGTTAAGCTAGCATCTCGTTACACAATTTTTGGCGAGTATTCCTTTAGAATGCTCCGATAAAATATAAAAACCATGTGTACAGCAGACCGACAAATATCAAAGTTTCCTCTTTTTATAGATCCTGGGCGGACTGTATTTCTGCATGGAAAGATCCAGCACAGAGTAATACTTTATTTTACAGGTAGTTAAACAAACATGTAATTTTAGGTTGGTTTTTTCTAAACGGTGAACTGCTTTTTTTGCTTTAGGTTTTGAATTTCTTACTCAAGTGTGAGTAGGTTATTATTGTTATATATCATCATCATCATCACCATCTCAGCCGAAAGACGTCCACTGCTGGACAAAGGCCTCCCCAAGGATCTCCACAATGATCGGTCGGTGTATAATATTATAATAATATGCATTTGATTTCATGTAGTTAGGTGGTATAACTATAATTTTTGTTTACTTCTTTTTATTTTTTTCTTAAACCCCATTTTGGTGCACTATCTTGTGTACCTCAAAACTATTTATTTATAAATTTTCTCTAACTATCGTATAGATTTGCTGAAAGAGGAAGAGAGAAAAGCTCGCCTTTGTTGTGAAAATTCTGACTGATGTTGGTTTTTTTATATGTGCAATAAAGTATATTATATAGGTTAGATTTCCTCATATACATATTTCCGATTACCATAAGAGCACAGGGTTCCCATGTCGAACAAAAGATAAAGAGCTTTTAAAAAAGATAATAGATGGCGCTACGCATACCGTCTTGAAAATTGGGTTTCAGAAAATTCATCAAAGGATAAATTAGACAGAAAGTTTTAGTTAGGTTCTATTTTTTTTAACGATAGAAGCTTCTAAAGCACAAGAAAACTGCAAAATATCCTATAAATACATTATTAACAATCGAAACACAGTAGCGCCATCATCAGAAATAGGTAGCACTAGGTAGTACTACGTCAAGCCCTACCAACATCAAATTCAACGAGCTGCCGAAAAGCGTCATCTATTCGATTTCACCAGAACTACTATCAAAAGAACCTATGTATGATAGATTGTGAAGAAATTGTCTTTTTCCAGAGTTGCTAGTATGATTATGTATGTGTAATTTCGAACAATTTCGAATCTTTTTAAGAACTATTATGATTAAACTATTTTAATTGTAGCTAACTGTAATCATCTGCAGGTTCGGTTAGATTAAAATGAGTATGATTTGATGCTTCGATTAGAACGCGTTGTAGGAGCAGCTTAGTTCAGAAAAACTGTTATTTTAACCTCTTTCATATTTTGAAAGTCTTTCATATTACTTTTATTGGTCGTCAAAAAAATAAATAAAAAAGATACTCCGATTCGATAGAAATAAGTCCAGAATAGGCGAAAACGGGCAGGTGCGGGGGAGCGCGAGGGAAAGCGCATAGGTACCTACTTCATATCAGATAGATATTTCCGACGAGTTGTAGTAGGTAACTTAAGGTTTGTACAAAAGGTCATTGACTCCTGCATACAATGCGCACATTTTTTCAAACGATACGAGAAACTATAGGAAATTATTACAAAAAAACCCGATTTGGCATACCGTAGTAGAAGGCGGGGAGACCGTGTAACATGGTGTAGTAACCATTGAAATAATTGTACTAGCGGTATTACCTTGTTGCCAGACATTTTGGCGTTAGCGTTACATTGTTTTTATAACTTTTAAGAAAAGAAGTAGATCAGGGTTGTCAACTTTGGTTTGTCGGAATTATAGAACCACCTTAGGCTTCCGACATGGCTCCTACCTATAACGACTACATCCGTAGATAGTAGCCGGGACAAACGGCTTTACGTGCCTTCCGAAGACCGGAATAATATTTCTTTTCGGACAATCAGGTGATTCAGTCTGCAATGTCCTAACCAAACCGAGGAAAGTCTCACAAAGTGAAATTTTGTTCGACGAGTCCCTATCGGGATTCGAACCCGGAACCTCAGTTGACCACTCGACCACAGAGGCTGTTAAAACATAAGTATAATACAATAATAATATAAGAGTAATAAATAAAATAAGAGTGAGTTTTGAGACAGTTTTGAGAACAGCAACAAAGATCTATGTTAATAAAAGTCAGGTAAATACAGAAGTCAGCACATACAGTTGGACATTCGCACTACGAAATTCACCCTTACAGCTACGGAATACGGGCGCTGTCAAGGCCGCATGTCGTCATCCTGCTGAGAAAACCTCGTATAGAACAGCTTTTGACTAATTCCTTTTTTTACAAATTGGGCAAAAAAACGCGCAGTATTTGCACTATAAAATTTACGCATTTGTTTTAGAGCTATAAAGATAATAATATAATAAATAACTAAAAATCAACAGAATTAATATTTCTATTTCTATCATACTTTTTTCAGTAGATTTCTTTTGTGTCTCCCTCCTGTTGTTGAAAGCATTTAAGTGGTTTTCTCGGCAGAGTAACTAACGATGTGCTGGCTACTGTACATCTAAGAGCACGTTAAGCTGGACAGTGGGCTTATCTTATCACTATTGTTCTTATGTAGGTATGTACAGAAGCCAGCACATGCGGTTGTACATTTGCACTACGAAATTCACCCCTACCGCAACGGAATACGGGCGCTCATAAGGTCAACATAACCCAGCCGCATGTGCTGGCTACTGTATAGTAGCCAAAAAACAAAACAAGAAACAGAAGCAGAATTTTGTAAAATCGCGGTGCGAATGTTTAGCTTCCTTGCATTTGAGCGTACCAAGCCTCCATGTACTTGCGCGCTATAACTACCTACCGCCCGGTCGAGCGGTCTCAGGCATTTTGCGGACCCAATCCCCATTCCCTAAAGGTGTTAGTAGAGTGGCGCAATACGCGAGAGAGAGAGATGCAGCAACTTCGTCTTTTCGCCTAGCGCCGTGCGATCTGAATCGCACTTTATTATAACTCTTTCCGTTGTTATACTCGACTCGTATTGTTGATCTATGGTTTATTATAACGGACATAGAACAACAACAACGGTGCAAAGTCTGAAATGCTCAGCTTAGCGTGCTCTTGATTGTACAATAAGAATAAAACCCATAGAAACCAAAAATAAATAAGTTAATTCCTAATATAAACAAAACATAATAATATAATATATTCGTAAATTCTTTGTAGGTTACCCAAATTTTGTTTAAAGGGTATAATAAAGCGTTTATCATTTAAGTACTACTTACTACAAAATGGTTCCCATTTACTAAAATGATCGTATTTATTTATGAAAAAAACCTACGTACTTAGTTACGTTTCAAAAACTACAATTACGTAATTAATAACTTCAATAATAAAATAAGTTAATAACATTTCCCTCTATTCTTTCGAGTTTCTAATATTCGTAGGATGGGATGTATGTACAGAAGCCAGCACATGCGGTTGGACATTCGCACTACGAAATTCACCCTTACCGCTATGGAATACGGGCGCTCTAAAGGTCAACTTGTCCAGCCAAATGTGCTGGCTACTGTACCTAGTTAATACTCGTAAGTTTCGAACTATTTGTACCAATGTACCAAATGTACTAAATAATTAATTTAAACGTCAAGTAAAAGTAAACACGCGCATTGCAATTCTCTCCCTTATTCAACAGACTTAAGAACCATGCAAAGTGTTCAGCTTAGCATGCTCTTGCTTGACTGGATTTACCCTATTTTTTTTACTATCCCACGGAAACTCTTTTATTTTTCGGGATTAAAAGTATTTATAGTAAATGGTAAGTACATACAATGCACATGCGGCTAGACATGTTGACTTCGAGAGCGCCCTTATTCCGTAGCGGTAGGGATGAGATTCGTAGTACAAAATCAACGGTATGTGCTAGCTTCTGTACTGTAGCCAGCCAGCATATGCGGCTGGACATGTTGACCTTGAGAGCGCCCGTATTCCGTAGTGGTAGGGGTGAATTTCGTAGTGCGAATGTCCAACCGCATGTACTGGCTTCTGTACATTCGACTTCTACAATTTTATTATAAACTAGCTTCCCGCAGATTTTTCAGGTGGGAATGAGGTATTTTCCTGCGGTAAAAAGTAGCCTATGTATTATTCTGATGTATAAAATTATTATTGTAGTTTCATGAAAATCCATTCAGTAGTTTTAGCGTAAAAAAGTGACAAACATACATCCATCAATACTTACAAATTTTCGAGTTTATAATAAGTACCTATTAGTAAGATAGGATGTATGTGTATGTAGGTACGTATACCTAGTTAATAAGTTTTAAACAATTTTTTTGTTTACGAAAGAAAGAAATATCAAATATCAAATGGACACTCACTCGAACAACGAAACTTGCTTCTACTGCATAGCATGCATGTGCTGGCCTGGCTAGCCCAATACACACACACACAGCTATATTCATTATTAATATAACAATTGTATAATAGTCGGGGAAAAATAAATTTTTTTACACATTAAATCCAATAGTTGTAATTTCTTTTGTATTACGATCATTAGTGTTACTGAAGACTAACCTTGTGTTTTTCCCCGATCTACCTAAGGAGCTCACCAAGAAAAGGGGGGTAAAGGGCCCAATTGCTATATATCATTCAGAAAAAAACTTACAGTGGAGATTATAGATGTTTTCACTTCATTAAATTATTTGTGCACTGCTATAAAAAAATCACCTTTATTATTTACGAGCTTCTCGACATAAGATGGGTCTTTATATAAATTTTGACGCCTTTTTTAAAAAAGTGCCTTAGAAAATCTTAGAAGTGGTGATCTTTTCATAATATGTTTTAAAGGTATATCTAAGACCTCGTGTGAGTTTTCACCTGTGTGACTATATAATAGATCTAATTTTTATGACGTTTTTTCCCTTTAATTCACTGAGCATTAATTCTACACAAAATATTTTTATTTGCCAACAATTGTAAGCTAATAATACAAACTGAACATAAAAATCACCAAAATTTACTAGGAGCGATTGGATTAAACAGCTAAACAATTATCTAATATCATAAGAATATCATCGATATTGTATTTGGAGCGAAATACGCTGCGCTGCGTGGCCAGGACAAACGCTAGGGAGCCGTCCCGCCCCCCGCTCCCGCGTCATTTAGGGCGACCGAGGGGAAGCGGCACGGCGCACTGGAGGTCAAGCTACTGGACGGACGGATGTCTGTTTGTTTACTTACACGAATAGAAAAAGATGTATCCCTTTTATTATTTCGTAATATTTCGTATTGATTGCATGATCATTTCGAGTAGGTAACCTAAGTGACTAAAATCATCATCGGAAATATGAATTAATGTAAGGGACAAATCTTCGAAAATGAGTTATGTATACAGTTCGATTGCAAATTTTCCGCTCTAAATACTTAAAAATATGTTTAGAATATGGATATCTTTCTGGTGTCCTTTACAGCAACAGATTTAGTAGAAAATTATTCTTAAAAGTAATGCAAAGTACGCCTGAGACCTATGTTAAATTAATTATTAATGTAATGGAGTATTCATTATTGTTACTATTTATTGCAAAGGACACTAATATTTAAAAGTGTATGTTACGGTTACCAAGGTTCTAAATTTTTCTACAAAAATGTCCCTTTCACTAATCGAATTACGTGGAGTAACGAAGAGTCCCTAACATTAAGTTATAATATGCTAGGTTCCCGAAGTAGTACCTATCTATTATATTTAGTTTCTTTACCTTTTCATCCAACTGATTGTTTTTATTCTTCGCCTCGAAGGCTTGAAATCTTTCTCTGTTACGTTGTGTCATTTTATTAACCAATTTTCACTGCCGTAGAGTGTAGTGCAATGCTCCAGATGTATAGCTTTTTCTAACACTTTTTGAGATTCGGGCTTTGAGAAGATGTTTTTTCCCACTAAACCTTTCTGGGCCACCGCTATTCTAGCGACTATATCTGGTGTTCATCTAGAGTCATCGGTAATTATGTTTTTAAGGTATTTCATTTCGGGCTATGTCGGTGACTCTTGTTCGCCTACGGATCTCATCATTTCTGATTCGATCACGCAAGGAAACTCCAAGCATAGCCCTCTCCATCGCTCTTTGGGTGACTTTAAGCCTTCTTATGAGGCCCATTGCAAGCGACCACGTCTCGGATCCATAAGTCATCACTGGCAACACACATTGGTCAAAGACTTTTGACTTGAGACACTGCGGTATTTGGGACGAAAAGATATTGCGCAGCTTCCCGAACGCTGCCCAGCCGAGTTGGATTCGACGATTGACCTCCTTCTCGAAGTTAGATCTACCTAATTGGACTGTTTGTCCCAGGTAGACGTAATGGTCTACAACTTCGAGAGATGAGTCCCCAACTTTTATTGGAGTGGGTACTACATGGGCGTTCGACATGACTTTTGTCTTCTCCATGTTCATCTTAAGACCCACTTGTTGGGAGACTCTGTTAAGGTCATCGAGCATTGTGCCGAGGTCCTCCAAGGTCTCAGCCATGACTACGATATCATCGGCAAACCGAAGGTGAGAGATGTACTCGCCATTGATATTGATGCCATGTCCTTCCCAGATCAGAAGCTTAAAGACATCCTCCAATGCAGCGGTGAACAGTTTCGGAGAAATAACGTCTCCCTGTCTCACACCCCGCTGCAGTTGGATTGGCCTGGAGTTCTGATCCTGGAGCCGGACAGACATGGTGGCGTTCTCATACAAACACTTGAGCACCTCAATATATCGGTAGTCGATTTGGCACCTTTGAAGAGACCGCAGCACTGCCCAAGTCTCAATCGAATCGAAGGCCTTCTCATAGTCCACGAACGCTAAGCATAGTGGCTGGTTATGCTCCTCGGTCTTCTGTATAACCTGCCGCAGCGTGTGGATGTGGTCTATGGTACTAAAGCCCTTTCGGAAACCGGCTTGTTCGGGAGGCTGGAAGTCGTCGAACCTGCGCGCGAGACGATTCGTGATGACTCTCGAAAACAATTTGTAGATATGGCTCAGAAGCGAGATGGGTCTGTAGTTCTTCAAAAGGGTTTTATCACCCTTTTTAAAGAAGATGACCACCACGCTTCTGAGCCACGCCTGCGGCGTTGTACCTTCGAGGATGACGGAATTGAACAGTTACTAACATTATAGATTTTTTTTTAATTATTAATTTTCCAAAAAAAAAGTAATGTAACGGACATAAACAATACAAATTATTCCAATTTCCGTTTACTTATGTTATAGAGCTTTAAATTTCAATAGCATTACAAATATAGTAAATATAGCATTTTAATTTAAAAAGCAATCGTTTTTTCACTCTCCTGAAAAGTTACGATTTGTCCTTTACAGTAATTCATATTTCCGGTGACAAAATTCTGACTTGGGTTTACATTAATTTATAACAATAACAATATAAATCCTTAAAAATTATCACTGCTTGAACATGAATTACCCATGGGTAGTTAAATTATCGACACGGGACCATTTTAATAAGTATTAGGTACGTAAAATATGTGAAAAAAATATATTTAAAAAAATTTCAAAGTCGTCTGTATTGTCGGTTAAAATGTTGATTGACCCAGCTACGAGTTGATTCATTCTCAATAAATAATTTGTTTCATCCATCATACACGGCTGCATCATCGTTCCGCGCGCGCGCTGCGCTCGCGATACCCCCGCGCCGAACTCTCTACCCCCGAAACATTACAACCGTGGTATTTTCGTTTCCTCTGGTAATATTTAGGAGAACTTTCGTTTTGGGGTATTAATTATCATAACATTTATTTTTTTTATTTATCAACGACTGTAGAATTTTTGCTTCAGTGTTAAAATTTAATAAAACGTCCTAAAAAAAAACTACGTTAGTCACACGGGTGAAAATCTGTAGGATTAACTTTGATTAATATATAAATGGCGTGCTCAAAGATCACCAATTCTAAAAAAATTCTACAAGGTTTTAATATTTTTATTTTACAGACCTTCGTTATCTCACATTACTCACGCACTACATTGGTGATATTTTATGTTTATTATTATATATTATTTAGAAGACCATAAAAAAGAAAATCACCAGTGTAGGATTTAATCTCAATTAAATAATGAAAAAACAATTTTTAAACAGCGTTTAAAAAAAACGCTCACAAGTTTTTTTGGGGAAAATTTAAAATAATCAATAATAAACTAACTCTAATCAAACAACGAAAAAAAAAATTGTCTAGGAATTTGTAATTTTTTTCCATACAAGCTATCGTATCTTTACCGGACTATAACTCGCCCGCCACTACACAAGGTAGGTAGCTGTATTTAAATATTCAACCTTAAGTTTGTAACGAGGTGTCTAAACTAAGCCGCGGGCGTAACAAGTTCAACCTTACTGCGTCTACTTACGGTCTACCTATAAATGTCCAGATTTATATTAGTATGCCTTGTAGGGAAATAAATAAATAAAAATAAAATCGTTTTTTATTTATTAAATTTATTTCAGACTCTTGCTTGGCTCATATTTACAAGTAAGAATTTACAATGAATTTACAAAATACATCGGAAAATGCTACAAATCATAGTTAATACTGAGCTAATAAAATAATAAAAAAGAAAATAATCATACGAAGACCTCTACCTCCCCACAGTCAAGAGCACACACTTTGGTCTGGACACCGTTCTTATATGGCTGTTAAATAAAGGAGAAAATCGTAATGCGCGTGTTCAACTTATCAAGTACTAGACAGTACCTACTCGCTCACATAAACATTAAGTCATTCAAACACACTCACACAATACTGCTCGCGAATACTGCTCGATATTTCGAATAACGCCATCTTTGTATAATGTGATAATATTTAGGATTAGTGAGTGTTCCAATAGATGTCTCCCTTTTTTTGGTTCGCTCGGTGAGTTTACGCTCGATCCTAGTGACATCTATTGAACCAATTACGGAAACTAAATAGCCCGCCCAATAAGCGCGCTTAAGAGCGTGCCGTAGGGTTGTATGGGATGAGGTATCTGTACTAGTGTAACTAGTATTATATTATCTGTGGTTCGAGAAGCTTTAAGTTTTCTTAGTTTGAATAACACGACAACAGATGTCGCTGTAATTTTTTAAAACTTGGTAACAAAATTTATTCCGCGACCAATAAAAGTCTGACGAAAATATTTATTTTCACGCTTAGCTTAATTTATTATTGTAGATATTATGTAAATAATTTATTTATTTATTCATACCAAAGATAGATAAGTTATTTTAAGTAGTAATATGTACAACTGATAGTTAAGCTAGCATCTCGTTACAAAATTTTTGGCGAGTATTTTCTTTAGAATGCTCCGATAAAATATAAAAACCATGTGTGCAGTACAAAGCGACTAATATACTTATAGTTATAAATTCTGTACGGACTGTATTTCAGCATGGCAATGGATTAACCCATACCAAAAAACAAAAAATTTATTTTTACTGTATTTCAGCATGGCAATGGATTAACCCATACCAAAAAACAAAAATTTTTCGAAAATAAAGTTTATTTTTACACGCTTTATATTAGCTTCACTTGTAAGTAACTATGTATGTAAGAAAATCTTGGAATCTTAATTTGACCCACTTCCCGGTCTTCGATTAGGATGAAATTTTGCACACGCTCTGAGTTCTGATGACAATACATGACTAGCTAAGAAACGTCATTACAAATCCAATATGGCGGCCTCCCCATTATTGTATCTAAAAAAATCTTGGAATCTTAATTTGACCCACTTCCCGGTCTTCGATTAGGATGAAATTTTGCACACGCTCTGAGTTCTGATGACAATACATGACTAGCTAAGAAACGTCATTACAAATCTAATATGGCGGCCTCCCTAAGATGGCGAACTGGCTGTTTGAAATCCACCCCCATGATATGGGTATCAAATGAAAGGGTTTGCTGTCAGGAATACGAAAAAAAAAGTCACGTGACTTAAATCCAATATGGCGGACGTCCAAGGTGGCGGACAGGAAGCGTGTTTTTTAGTTTTTTAAACTACTTATGTATTATTTGATAATATAATAGGTTACCTACCACCTATTTGTTTTTAGTATAGAATATAGATAATATAAAATACCGTTCTTGCTTTAACAAAGTAATATCGCATCGTTTTTATAAATTGTAGATTTAATTATTGTTAATGGGTAAGCTCGAGCCCCTCTGTGGGGACATTATATGAGCTGATAACGAACGAAGTATAAAATGTTATATTATAAGAAAACAAGGTCTTGCATTCGGACCACGTGACTTGACACAAGGCTACGTCATCATGCTGTTCATCCTCGTCAAATGCGTGTTAATAGACAAGGATGAACAGCATGATGACGTAGGCTTGTGTCAAGTCACGTGGTCCGAATGCAAGACCTTGTTTTCTTAGACCATGCATATACCTAACACGGATTTGCATATTTTTATGTGCACCTCAATCACATAAAAAAATGCAAATTCGTTTCGTTGAAATAACTTCACCAACCGATTCCTTTACATTACCTCTAAACGTACAATGCAAAAAATATAGAAAAAGAAATTCGATTCATTTCTAACATTTACTCTTTTTCATATCTTTTTATTGGATAACAGATGGCGTTGTCAATTTTCGAAACTTGTTGACAACATTTTTTCCATCCCAAATAAAAGCCTGGACAAAATATTTCTTTTCACTACTTAATTTATTACTGTATATATTATAGTCATGTAACTAATTTATTTATTTATTGTATAGATACATAAGTTGTTATTTATTTGTAATGTATATTAGAGTAGATTAAGTTTTCTAGCATCTCGTTACAAGCGATTTAATATAATAAATAAGTCATCAATTTTTAGCGAGTATTTTCAAGAATACTCCGATTAAGTGCAAAAACGGCGCGTCACAGATAGACCGACAAGGATCTAAATGTAAGTAGCCAGTCTCTTGCAGGCTAAGTCACCTGATTGTTAAGATATGCGCAAAACAGTAGCTACGTTAAAATTCCATATCATATTACTCATTACTTTCGAAAAGGTGATATCACCCCGTACCATTACACAGCACCCTAAACATTACCCGAAACGTTGAATGAAATTATTATCACTTTGCACGAAGAAATGCTCTGTAATATTCCGTATTCCGTACCGTACCGTACATACCGTAGCAATACATATTATTATGACATCGAGATAGATAGCACACAAAAAATATTTTTTTATTTTTTACTATAGAAGTTGATTTTCCTTCACAGTAGCTAATGTGTATGTGTACTGGTGGACTGGTTACAATACTCGCGTAATATGTGATATTGCATTACCTTTTAGGATGATATTATTACTTTTGTGATATCATACTATTACGCATTACCTACACATGTTGACTGATTGTGCGAAAAGAAATACCATTCCTTATTTCGGAAGCCTTTAGCTCCAGCTACGGATGTAGGCGTTATGTAGGCGCAAGAGCCTTGTCTTGTGCATTAAATTGTATGTGTACCTTCTTTCTAATTAAACGTTCTTCTATCTATCTATTTATCTATCTACCTTACCCCCTGGCCACAGCTTCGCGCGGCGGCGACCGCGACCAGCGGCGAGCGATGGAAACAAACTAGGCAATTTGTATACGACTTCATAGAAGTCTTCATAGAAGTCGTATACAAATTGCCTAGTTTGTTTCCATCGCTCGCCGCTGATCGCGGTCGCCGCCGCCGCCGCGCGAAGCTGTGGCCAGGCCCTTCATCATCTCAGCCGAAAGACGTCCACTGCTGGACAAAGGCCTCCCCCAAGGATCTCCAGGCCAGGCCCTTAGGCAGCTCAATAACTCTGACACCAGGGTTACCAAGAAGTACGACAAGCAAGCAGATAAAGGAACTGGCAGCAAAGAGAAAAGAACGAAAGAAGAGATCCTGTGGAGTTTCTTCTTTGTGTTGTTCTCCACAGCAGCGCACACATTGCGCAAACTTACCAGTGCCACATTTTTTAAAATTGATATCGCATCGCCTCTTTAAAATTAAATTATTGAGTTTTTACTTGTTTATTAGTATGAAACGAGAGCCAGTATTGGTTTGAGAAAAGCTAATAAAAACAAAAAAAAAGCGAGTTTATGAGTTTTGTCCAGGGTAAGCTAATTTTACTGGCCTATAAACAATTATACATTTAACTATTAATTTCTGCTCTGACGACATCAAGTGTTCTTCTAAAGATATTGCTATTGAATAATAGATGTCGCTGTCAGTTTTAACAAGTCTGTAACACACCATCAACTATTTTGAATAAATAACAGATTTGAGTGTTTTATTATTACATTTTGGGTTAGGCACCCAGTGATATTAATTATAGTAAGGTAGTTGTATTGTATTGCTATTTGTTTTGAATTTTTGAAGAGTATTCTTCGTGAATACTCCCATTAATATTACAATTTACATAAATACTTAAAGACCAGCTCTTTTCCATAGCGGGGTGAGAAGTTTTAGTGAGCTCACAAGGAGTCCAAACTGAATCCACTTTTAGTAAATGAAATGAAATGAAATATGTTTTATTCGAAGTAAGATTTTAAAAATCACTTTTCGACGTCGAGGCGAGTTCACAATTTGGCTGTCTTCTAACTCGCCGGAAGAAACTCCATAGGCGTTGCATCTTGCAACAAAGAGTGCAAACGAAGATATGCAATTAGAGGAAGGCAACCAGTCAAAGTAAAAAAACTAAACTATATAACCAATAAAACAACCGGCAATCGACTAGAGCAGACCAGTCCCCCCAAGCAGCACCACGTTCACGGGTTTAACGTATGGGTGTGTAAAGTGTTTGGGTTTAAGTTTGGTACATATCTAAAAATAAGATGCTCCGATCTTTGCGTTTCGTAGTGCATCTAGTGACAAGTTGCCAGCCTATCGTCTACTACAGCAGAGTCCTTCTACGACATCCATTGGGAACATGGGATGATCTTATTCTAATTCCGGTATTACACGACTTAAAGATATACATATTTTATTTTATAAATAAGTAGTAAAACACGATAGTTAATATTAATACAGGTTTTTATAACTAACTTTATGGTTATTGGATGTTAGAACCTAAATACCGGATAAGTTGAAAACAATAATGAATACATAAATGTTGGAAAATATAACGAAAACACTGGAAAATTCTATACAAGCCGGCGATGGTAGAGAGTAATGAACGTGGCTCGAAGTGGATCTTTGCCTCCGACATCAAAGTGCAATTAGGTTCTAATATTCAACAAGAGATGGCGCTGTAAGTTTTGGAAACTTAGTATCAAAATGTTATTAATTTTAAACAAAATCCCCGTCATATATTTTCTCTTCGCCTCTCCCTCTCCAATAGATTTAATAAGTCTCAGTGGGTTCTTCCCAGTGATAATTTATTCTTAGGATTAGGATAAGTTTACCTGAGCTAAAATCTTAGTTTAGTATTTTTGGAAGAGTATTCCTATATAACATAGAGAAATACTCTTAATTAATGCTTTCGGAATTGTGGATTACTTATAATAACACACATTTGATTTTATGGTGAGCATAATAAAATTATATAATGGCAAGACCGGTGAAGTTTGACGCGTCGATTTGGTAAAACAAGCGTAAGTAAATAAAAAAATAAAAAGATTAGAACGTACTTTTAAATAAAAGCAACGCTCTAAAAAGTCTCATCTTCATCATCATTTCAGCCTGCGCATCCTCCATTGGTTGCAATTTTAGTTCAAGTTATTTAGCAACAGATGGCGCTGTTAGTTTTGCAAAACGTGGTAATGTCACTTGAATAAAATAAATGCAAATGAAAGGATTTCATTTATACACGTACTGTCAACCTGCATTCATTTCAGTGGGTTAGCACCCAGTGATATTTATTCTTAGGTTAGGTTATTTAAGATAAGTCCCTCTTTCTTATCATATTTTTGGAAGAGTATTCTTTGTTGAATACTCTTAATTAAACCATCGTCGTGCTCGTGTCGTAAGTGGGGATAAAAAGAGCTTTCCGCCGAGGCTCTGCCCGTGTTTTAAAATTTTTCGGAAATGAGGAATTTTCCCGCTATAAAAGAGACAAACACAAAAAAATTAAAAATATCGGGATATTATGTTCTATTTTACTTCTTATTTCCCTGAGTTGGTTTTTAGCATTTCTCTTCTATGTAATAACATTGGACCTGTACAGTATTGCCATAACCAAGACTCAGCCCGTGGTAAAAGATAAAACGGCGTTTAAGCTTGATAAGTAAATTTTGTATGTTTAGTGTTATTTAATTATTATTATTATTATCCGCATTTAACAAAACATCAATGACGATGAATGTATACTAAATCATTATGTGAAACATGCGTGGGTGAAAAAATAAATAAATGAAGTATACAGTCTTCATTGGTTGCAATTTTAGTTCACATTATTCATCAAAAGATGGCGCTGTTAGTTTTTGAAAAGTAGTAATGAGATTTATGTAATTTTAAACATATGCCAAGGAAATAAATTCATTCATAAAAGTTCCTGTACACTATAAGTTCCTTATATCTCAGTGGGTTATTGCCCAGTGATGTTATTTATTCTTAGAATAAGTATATCTTAGACTAAGTTTAGATAAATTGGCAGTAAATTTATAGTTCATATTTTTTGGGGGAGTATTCCTATATAACATAGTTGAATACTCTCAATTACAGCCTTACTTGTGGTTCTGGTGATACAAGGGAATCAGTTAAGCATACGTCGTCGCCGCAATTCGGAAAAAAAAAATGATTTATGTCATGAATATCCATCCGCGCTGCAAAAAAGTAACTCAGATTTAATCAGATCATTTTGTGCTATCAAATAATTATATTTTCAAAAAGTTTTCAGCCAGTCAATATCCTAAAGCAAGCAAGCTATTCTTATGTTATTAGAAAAAAACCATAAAAACAAAAAAAACCTTGGAAAATTCTGTATTTAAAAAGCTTTGCTCAGACAAAGGCTCGGCCTGTGGCCAAAGATCAAACGCCGGTTAAGCTTGATACGTCGATTTGGTTAAACAAGTTAGTTCTATTTTTGTATTTATTCACATATCGCTCATCTATTACTACAAAGACGTAATTGTCACAAAATGCAAAAATGAGTTAATGATGCCAGAATGTTCGAAAATGACCAATACGTATGGTATTAAAAAGACGTTTTTATTGTTCAACAAATGAGCGTAAGATGGCGCCTCTGTCTTTGTTGCACCGGTACAAAATTTTACTCGCCCTGAGTGTAACGACGCCACATTGGTCAGTTGCGCATAATTTTTTATATTTTTAAGTGCCAAACGACGTAAATGTTATTTTCTGTCTATGTAGCACCAAGACAAAATTAATTTTTGAGATCTGCAGTGTCGTAATTGTATTTTTTGTCATTGTAGCACTAGAATAATAATATATTTTGTGAACTACAATACCTTTGTATATGTATTTTGTGTCAGTGTTTAACTAAAAGCTCTTAAAATTGAATGAAATAATGACTTACTTAAAAGAAACAGGTGTAATTTTAAAACATTAAATATTGTATTTATGTTTTTCTCCATTATTACTAAAAGTAGTAACTTAAAAAGTAAGTCTAATAAAAATAAAATCTAAATAAAAGTAAATAAAAAAATAGCATTCAAGTTAAGATCATTATTTTTTTATTGTTTTAAATAGGTACTTACTTGTATGTGTTGTGTGTGCAATAAAACATGAATCTATCTATGTACTTGTTTGCTAGTAATGGTTTTTTTAAAGAAAAATAAGGTGAATTAAACTAGGTATTTAAAATGGTAATAAAATTGCGGGTAATCGCAATATAAAAATGTTAACAATAGCCATAGAAGGCTGAATTCTTGCTCCTTTCTCTAAAAATATAGAGGAAAACGAATGCTTAGATTTTGAATCTGTTATTATAAGTAAAGAAACAAAAGTTCCATCTACCCCTTTGCTCCTTTTGTTGATGAGAGTATCACATTCACAGAGCATGTGAAGTGCGGTTTCCTCTTCGTCTGCACAGAATCTACAGTAAGGGTTTTCTGATAAGCCCATTCTGCCTGTTCATGTGCTTATTGAGTTTACAATGCCCAGTAAGGGCCCTAATGCCCGAACACGAATACTCAACCGGACGAGTTTTTGTATCTCAGATCTTGATTTGTGGAGAAAACCTGGAAAAAACTGCCATTTCTATTTCCCAAGCCACCACTTGGCGCCTTGAGCCGGATTTCGGCTCCCCGAGCATAGGTTCCGGTAAAATGGGTCGAGCGCCAGACCCTTTCCTTGCCAGCTGATCTGCCGGCTCGTTCCCCCCGACTCCGAGTGTCCAGGCACCCAGCCCAGGCACACAGAGTTTTTGCTGCCCAGTTAATTTAGGGCATCAATGCATGTCAGAGTAATTCTGGATGCTACTTCATTGGACGCCAGTGCTTTTAATGCGGCCTGACTGTCCGAGAGTATGAGAATTCTTTTGCTGGAATACTCCAGGTTTAGAAGAAAGTTAAAAAAATATTTGACAAAGGCAAAATGAAGCTACTAAAACACAAGCAAAAACACAAAATAATAATTTTCATTGATAACTTAAAAGGGCGTCCTACTATCTGTAAGGTACCTACCTGGGTTTGAAACCAACATAAAGTACTTTTTTAATGAAAAAGCCGTGACTAGCGATGGCCTTGTGTTATTTTAATAAGTATTTTGATATAAGGATAACAAATGAATCTATGATTTATGTACCAACACGAAATTATTCAAAAAACTGTTAATTATTCAGTAAGTGGTTTGAAATTACGATAAAAATACTAATTCACCTTTGATTTACCTGCTATTAAGTAATGTTAATTATCCAGTATTCAATAAAGCTGTAATGAATTATTATCTCAAATAAAGTGATTTAATTACAATTAACTAATAACTATTTCAGTGTCACAACTTCCAAAATAAAACATTTTCAATGCAACAATGACACAATTGTATGTGTCAAATCATTTCAAGTGGTTTTTTTTATACTTACACTTGAATTTTTTTAATGTTTTTGCTATTGTACTCTACCTATATATTTAAACATCCAAAATATCCTAGTTGCAGTTATAAATATTATAAAGTGAAATAATAAAACGAAACAGAACATTAAAAAAAACTTTAAAACGCTCTCCTGTAAAATTTGTAAAATGACAGTTACGTCTTTGTAGTAATAGATGAGCGATATATAAATACAAAAAAAGAACTAAGCATCCTTCATTTGTGAAAATTTTAGTTCACATTATATAACAACAGATGGCGCTGTTAGTTTTAAAAACGCAGTATTGAGATGTATGTAATTTTAAATAAATGCCGAGGAAAGAAATTCGTTTATAAGTTCCTATACACTTAGAGGTTCCACAAATCACAGTGGGTTATTGCCCAGTGATGTAATTTATTCTTAGGATAAGTGTTCTTAGAATAAGTTTATTGTAGGCCGTATGTTAATTTTTGGAAGAGTATCTCTATATTACGTAGTTGAATACTCTTAATAACAAACTTAATACTAGTGGCTCTGTAACTGATTTTATTCATTGATTTCATCCTATCATATCCCTTTTAGCAGTTTGCTGCTATCGATCGATCGATAGATGACGCTGCTAGTTTTGTAATCAGCGGCTCGCGAGTCTGTTAATGCCATTAACTTTGCTATAAAATAAAAACTAACTTAATAAAAAGATAATTGAAAAATATACAAAATCTCCTTCAAGGATCCTATCCTACATTCAAAGATTAAAAATAATAAAAATCTAGCTGAAAGCATAGAAATTTAAAATGAATATTAAATTATAAGAATATATTCCTTACATAATTATAAGAGTAACTGTCTTTAAGTAATTAAATGAGTTATGTCTTTTACAAGAAATTTACAAATTAATAAAAAACGTCAAAGTAAAACATTTCAATAAAATAAAAAATAAAATAAAATAAAATATAAGTAGTAACATCATATAATTAGAAACATGAGTAGACATTGTTAATAAGAGTATAATTATACTGTCCTACAAAACGTGGTGAATTTGTTCATTTTATTCGACGACAGATGGCGCTGTTAGTTTCTCAAAAGTAATAACGAGATATCTTTAGTTCCAAATAAATTCTAAGGAATGATTTCGCTTTTTACAATTGTGTTATATTCCAATAGCTTTAATTAATTATACTCAGTGGGTTAGTACCCAGTGACAGTGTTATTATGTTAATGTAATATAGGGCACGTTTAATGGAATGACCGTTTTTTGGAAGAGTATTCCTATTTACATAGTTAAATAATACTCTTATATAAAATTCTCGTGTCACAGTGTTCGATTCCATACTCCTCCGAAACGGCTAGACCGATTCTCATGAAATTTTGTGAGCGTATTCAGTAGGTCTGAGAATCGGCCAACATCTATTTTTCATCCCCAAAAAAAAAAAACAAATAAAAAAAACAACGCGGGCGTAGCCGTGGGCGGACAGCTAGTACTCTTATATTTATATTGATACGTACCGTGAATTGAACCCGCGAACCTGAATGGAAGTCAACGGCCTTAGCCACTTGGTCACCGACGCTCCATTCACATTAAAATAACGCATCTATTACAATGGTATAAGCCCGCACATGCGATTGGACATTTGCAGTATGAATTTTGCTACGGAATACGCTCTCCGCGCTATACTCTCAAGGTCAACATGTCTAGCCATATTAGCTAGCTACTGTACTTATAGAATGCCGCTGTGTTTAATTTGATATGATGGCTTTAAAAAAAAAACATCGACTACTAGTGACTAAACCTTTAAATCATACTTAATGGAGTTCTTTTATTCATCATGACTAGAATCAGTTTGAGTAATATGTACTAACTAATACATAGTTATAACCTTATCAGAAGATTATAGTCATAAAAACTTCCTTATATTTGTTTACATTATAGAGAGTAGACTTTATATTACAGTAATCCTTGATCGAAATGTGAACAAATACTTCAATGGAGAAATTTTATATTACTCACCAACAGATGGCGCTGTCAGTTTTGTAAGCAAAGTAACAAGATATCTATGGTTTTAAATAAATTTTAAGAAAAATATTCATGAACTACATTTGGATAGCTTGTGTTCTAGTCGTATTACCCAGTGATAATTTATTTTTTTAGAATAAGATTATCGTAAGCGGGTAGGAACTAACTCATTGTTATTTTTATTTTTTGGAAGAGTGTTCCTATTAACATAGTTGAATACTCTTATATACAGCCTTTGTTTCTGCTTTAGAATTGGACTAACTAATTTCTTCCTATAGATGCCGTACGAACGATGTGATAAAGGTATAAGTATTTATAGATCAGTTTTGCTGCAATCATATCACCTGTGTATTATATAACAAAAAATCAACTACGATCGAATCGAAATGTGAATATTATAATTTTAATTAAAACATCTTTGCATAATTCGAAATACAGAATTTTTGAAGAACTTCGGTCATATTGTTTACAATAATAGAAAGTAGACTTTATAAGTACTGTAAGCCTCGATTGAAATGCAAACAAATACTTACGTCTTCAAAAAAAGTGGAGCAATTTTAGTTCATATTACTCAACAACAGATGGCGCTGTCAGTTTTGTCAACATAGTAACGGGATGGCTTTAGTTTTAAATAAATTGTATAAAAAGGACTCTTGAACTACGACTGTAACTTAGATCTATGGTGGGTGGGTACTAAACCCAGTGATAATTTATTCTTAGAATAAGTTTATTTTAGCTAAGATCGCATACGGTCTTACGGCTAACTCTTTCAAGTTGACGTTTTTTTGGAAGAGTATTCCTATTTACATAGGTTGAATACTCTTATTAGTACAACATTTGTTTCTGATTTATAATTGGACAATGCTTTTCTTCCTATGGTATTGTACGAGGCGACTAAAGAAACATTTCTAGGGGAATCACTACAGGTATTACCCCATCAGAAGATTTTAGAAGAGCCAATTTCCGTCATATATTGTGTTTACATTATAGGGACTCGATCAAATTAATAGAATACTGTTAACTTCAATAAAACCGTAAATAAACACTTCTTTACAAAAATTGCAATTTTAGTTCACATTACTCAACAGCAGATGGCGCTATCAGTTTTATAAACGTAGTAATGAGATGTCTTAACTTTTCAATAAATACGTAAGAAGTGTTTTGCCTTTTACCAAACCAAACTCTAATATTCCGACTGCTTTATAACTCTCAGTGGGTTAGACCCAGTGATAATTTATTCTTAGAATAAGTCTATCTTAATCTAAGGTTGTAAGCACCTTATATTTTTTTGGAAGAGTATTCCTATTTACATAGTTGAATACTCTTATTTATACTTATACCGCCCTCGTTCCTGACTTTTAATTCGACTAACTCATCCTATGGGTATCGTACTAAAGGCACATTTCCGGGGAAATTATTGCAATGATCACATCACCTGTATATTTAGCAACAAATTAACTACGATTGAAATGAAAAGTAAAATCAAGTGCATAACATTAAAAACACCTTTATAAAACAGCAATGTTTTTGCCATACTTTTGTTACATGACCTTAAATGTGATTTTCAAATAGTTCAAAATTGTATTTTCTTTGTTTTTGTTTGGATATTGACATCTTCATTTTATTAAAACAAATTGAAGATCACGACAACTTCCGACATATTTTTTACAAATAATAGAGGGTAGACTTCATACGTTAATCTTCAATCGAAATCTAAACAAATTAATACTTATTTACACAATGTAAAGTAATTTTAGTTCACATTACTTACCGATAGATGGCATTGTCAGTTTTATAAACGTAGTAATGGGATGTATTTAATTTTAAATAAATTCTAAAACAGTGTTTTGCTTTTTACCGGACCGAACTCGTATTCCGTTTGCTTTATAAATCTCAGTGGGTTAGTACCCAGTGATAATTTATTGTAAAATAATTTTATCCAAATCTGAGGTAGCATTTCATTTTATTTTTTGGAAGTGTATTCCTATTTACATAGTTGAATACTCTTATTTAAACTTTAGTGTTTGGCTTGGAATTGAACAACTTTCTTCTTGCGAGTGTCATGGGCGTCGTCGTCCTAATATGCAAGTTTATTTTATAAGTATTTGTATTTGTATATGGTATGGGCTTGAATTGCAATAAACTATTATTATTATTATTAATAGAACGTGAATACGCGATCATGAAATGCTATCGCGCGATCGTCTATTAGGACACCTAATTCAACATCAATATGATTGATCGCGCGAACACGCGATGGTCGCATCGCTTACTCGAGCGATGGCCGCGTATTCGCGTTCTATGAGGACGATTTCTAAAATTACTGCAGCGTTTACATTACCTAGATAACCAACAAAAATTAACGGGTGTTTGAAATTAAAAAAATGGGTTGCACCAGTGTTAACGTTTTGAAGTATCCACTGTAAAAATTAAGAAGGTCCAAATAAAAATTAAGGCTATGTACTAATAATGTCATTCGTCAATGACAATGTAGTTATAAAATCATATTTACAAAAGTCAAAGGAGATTCATCATTATTGTAGTGGACCCTTCAATATGTAAAACAGTAATGTTTTTGCCATAGCTTATTCCTTCTGTCGTTCACTCTTGACAGAGTGGTCGTGGTTAATAATGTTGCAATTTTGTTGGCGAGAGAGGCTCTCGCAATGCATTGAATTATAAATAGTTAAAAATGTATTTTTTTACTTTTGCTTGGATATTTACATGACAACTTCCGTCATATTTAATAGATGGTAGACTTTAAACCGTAATCGATTGATAAGATTGATACAAAACTTGCAGTTTTAGTTCTTATTGCTCAACAAAAGAGGGCGCTGTCAATTTTGTGAACTTAGTAACGAGATATCTGTACAGTAAAATAAATTGTAAGGAAAAGACTTTTCAATTGTATTGTAACTTAGATTTGTATGGGTCAGTTACCCAGTGATAATTTATTCTTAGAATAAGTTGTAGTCTAAGTATTAGCCTTGAAGGCACGAACATAAAGTAGACTTTTTTTTTGGAAGAGTATCCCTATTTACGTAGTTGAATACTCTTATATATACAAACAACTTTCTTTCCTGTTTTAGAATTATTCGACTAACGCATTTCTTCCTATGGGAATTGTACGAGGCGACTAATGAGATTAGTACAGCAGCGCTCACAGAATCAGCAAATATATTAGGTCCTTACATATGAAATTGCCGTTCAGTATCAAAAAAGTGAAACAGGTTTTTTTTAATGAAATTATTATTTAATCAATCGAAGTATGCGCCGTTGTTATCGATACACTTCCGCCATTTTATAGGCAGATCATTGATACCTTTGGAAAAGAAATCCTGGGAGCGAGAGTCTATGAACTGTTTGAAGGCGGTTTTGACTGCCTCATCAGATTTGAAATTTTTTCCTTGTAAAAAATTTTCCAAATTTTGAAAAAAGTGGTAATCGGTTGGGGCAAGATCTGCGTCACCCACCATACTCTCCAGATCTTGCCCCAACAGATTACCACTTTTTTCAAAATTTGGATAACTTTTTACAAGGAAAAAATTTCAATTCTGATGAGGCAGTCAAAACCGCCTTCAAACAGTTCATAGACTCTCGCTCCCAGGATTTTTTTTCCAAAGGTATCAATGATCTGCCTATAAAATGGCGGAAGCGTATCGATAACAACGGCGCATACTTCGATTGATTAAATAATAATTTCATTAAAAAAAACTTGTTTCACTTTTTTGATACTGAACGGCAATTTCATATGTAAGGACCTAATATTACGTTTGAAATGTAAAAAAAAACCGATGTCAAATTAATTTGCTGTCATTCGACACCATTTTTCTATACATTTTGATTGTAGTACGTAATTTGAAGTAGTCAATAATAATGAACGTTTATTGGGTTTACTGGCTACGTAATAAAAATCAAACTGCACTTTTAAACTTCAGCTTCGTGTAGTAATTATTACTAAACTAGTATTCGTCTAACGAAATCCCTATTATATAAACTAACTGCTTACCGAAAAAAGCTCCTTTTTGGCTTTTACCTTTACTCCTTTCATCATTAATTGAGATCATTGAAATATCAAGAGAAGACCGTCAGTTACAACCCAACTTCGTTACAGAACGGACAATTTAGTTTTAATTTATTGTTTATTACTTATTAAAGCGTTCTTTTAGCAAATTGGTGTAAGAAATCGGTATTTTTTTTGTATACGCACCTTTAGCTCAGCAACAGAATTACAAAAAAATATTTTATAAAAAATTCAGATGTCTGCTTGTTATTGGTTGCTGTCGAGTTATTCCTATCCCTATCGCCAGATTTTGGTCGTGACAACTTCCGTCGTTATATGCTTTAATTTAAAGACTAACTGTAATCCTCTATCGAAATGTAAACAAAAACTTTACAAAAATTGCAATTTTAATTCACATTATTCAACAACAGATGGCGCTGTTAGTTTTATAACCGTAGTAGTGAGACGTTCTTAGTTTTAAATAAATTCTAAAGAAATGTTTTGCTTTTTACCAAACATATCTCTTATTCCGCCTGATTTGTAAAATTCAGTGGGTCAGACCCAGTGATAATTTATTTTTAGGATAGGATATTACGACTATCTTCCGAGGTAGTTAACACCACATTTTTTTTGGAAGAGTATTCCTATTTACTTAGATGAATACTCTTATAATTTTCAACCTTCTTTCGTGGCTTGGAATCGGATGAACTCAATTATTTCTTATAAAAAAAACAATAACCATTTTAGCCAATAGCAATGTCTGAAACTTTCCTCAGTTTGATGATGAGGACATTGCGAGAATATAAATCAGCGGCTGATTTCGTGCTTCAGTAGTTGACATGCGCTAAACAGTACGTTTTAATGCCATATCACACTACTCATTACTTTCAAAAAGGTGATATCACCCCGTACCATTACACATTACCCGAAATATTGAATGAAATTTATCACTAAGTACAAAGAAATGCTCTAGATCATATACTTTAGTTTATTCATTACAAACATACACATTTGTGTGTACACACAAAAATACAAATCTTTCTTCTTTATAATATTATAGTATTATAGTAATAGATTACCCGTGTTCGACCGTATTACTCGAGACTGATAGCACACAAAAAAAGTATTCTTTGTTTTTATTTTTTACTAACTAACCCGACAAAAGCTGTTTTTTTTCATAGTAGCTAAAGTGTGACGTGTACTGGTGTACTGGTTACAATAGGGTGATATTACTTTTGTGATATCATACACATTACCTACACTATTCAGTAGGCAAGTGTCGCTGCAGCCGTTATAAAAGTAATGTCAGAAGCCATAGGCGGATCAATAATTGTGACAGCAGGGTCCATGGCACAGTAGAAAATAATAGTACTACTCTTACCTCGTCCATGATCTCGAAATTCACACGATAACAAAACTACGGAAACATTAGGCCTAATTCTACATATTACCGTAGATTTTAATCGTAGTTCGCACTAGTTTAGCAGGCATTCGAAAACATGTTGGACAAAATTGTTGGAATCCTAAGGTACCCAGAAGATACATAGGGCCTCCAAGAGACAAAAACAAACAAAAAAATTTGTGTTGGACAAAATTCTTTTTGGACAAAATTCGTATTGGAGAAAATTCGTGTTGGACAAAATTCGTGTTGGACAAAATTTGTGTTGGACAAAATTCTTCGAACCTACAACCCAATTTCGACATACAAAATAGCGAATCACGCAAGTGCGACAAATCGTAAGTACAAAATTCGGAATGTCAACATAACGGTATTTCCGTTGGACATTTTATATTTTGGACATTAGTCGCGTATTAAGCTGACTTTGACAGCTGCGCTGCTTATTTTAAATATCATTCATTAAAATTAAATTCATTCATCTCCCATCGCTATGTGCGTAGCGCTCAGTTTAGTAGCACGCACACAATAGCGCGTGTCTATAGGCACACAACTACAAGTAAGGCTCGCCTGCACTCATGAGATCAAATAACTGTATCATCATCTCAGCCGAAAGACTATACTCGTACTAAATTTTTTTATGATTATTTATACCTATTTGATCGTGTTTTTAAATAAAAATTATAATTAATGTAAACAGAAATTGTTTTATTAATTTCTTCCTGCCCATCGTTAATTTCATGACATTTTGCGTATTTGTCATTCTGAGTTTCTGACATTCTGCGTTTCTGGCTTTCTGCGTATTTGTCATTTTGCGTTTGTGACATTTTGCGTATATGACATTTTGCGTACAATTTCACTAACCTGACAATCTGCGTATATGTCATTTTGCGTATCTGACACAAAGCGTGTAATCCGTCCACAGCTGGACAAAGGCCTCCCCCAAGGATCTCCACAATGATCGGTCCTGCGCTGCCCGCATCCAGTGACGTCCCGCCATTCACCAGATCGTCGGTCCACCTGGTGGGGGGCCTGAGGGTTGCCATCCGTCCGGGTTTCCCCGGATTTGTCCTAGTTTGGAGGGCGTCCGGGGAGCGTCCGGGCGGGGTTGAAATCATAGTCCGGGTAAAAACCGGACTACAATAAAATTCTGGGTTTTCCATCAAAGCCCGACCCCATCAATTTAAATATAAGTTAATAGGTACAATCACACGTGCACATATTATCTAATCAACTGCGCAGTATTTCATGCAAAAAATACTTAAAATTTCTGTTTTCTTTTAACAAGTGCGTTGTAAAATGTATTTTTTCATTTAGATGTAAGTGAAAAAAAATTACAGTGTCCGGGGTGACATCTCCAAAATCCGGGGAACTTACGCTTTCGGTCCTGGGGGGCAAGTTTTAGAAATGGCAACCCCGGCCTGCCCAATATATGGCTGCGCCAGTCCTCCGGCGCGCGGCCGCCATTCAAGAGCCTTTCTGCCCCAACGGCCGTCTCGGTTCTACGCGCAATGTGCCCAGCCCATTGCAACTTACGTTTAGCGATTCTTCGGGCTATGTCGATGACTCTGGTTCGCTTGCGGATATCATCATTCCTGATTCGATCACGCAAGATAACTGTATACCTATTATAAAATCAAACTTAAGAAGTAAGCATTAGCCGTGCCTAGTACCTACCGTTAAGATTTCTAAAGCGCTCATTTCTCTGACCTTCCACTTACATAAATTCATGTCCATTGTATTCAAATAAGTTGATTAACAAACAGGTGCTCGTTACAACAAATTATATTAGTGGTCTTGACAAGAAAGCCGCCCCTATGACCGCAAATTCCTCAAGCTCATTCGTATTCTTGTAACGGATTCATACAATATTGTATGACTAATGAATGATTAAGTGAAATTGTCGTCATTAGGTGAAGTTAAAATGTATGATTGACTGACTGATATCCAGATGTTAAATTTAATAATGAAATTTTAATGATTTCATCATAAATTATTATAAGTGCAATAGCAATATTCTACTAATATTATAAACGCGAAAGTATGTAAAGATGGTTGTTACTCCTTCACGCAAAAACTACTAAATGGATTTCAATGAAACTTCATAACAGTATAGCTTATATATCAGAGTAACACATAGTATACCCTTTACTGCGGGAAAATCACTCATTCCAACGGGAAAAACTGTTAGCACGGGCGGAGCTGCGGCGCAGACAGCTAGTATTATTATATTACTTCGTCATAAGTTGGTAGAAATTGCTACCTTATCAATAAGACCGCCTATTTTTAACCCCCGATGAAAAAGAGGGGTGTTATAAGTTTGACGTGTGTGTCTGTCTGTCTGTCTGTCTGTCTGTCTGTCTGTCTGTCTGTCTGTCTGTGGCATCGTAGCTCCTAAACGGATGCGCCGATTTTGATCTAGTTTTTTTTGTTTGCAAGGTGTAACAATCGAGAGTGTTCTTAGCTATGATCCAAGAAAATATCTTCAGCCATTTGAAGATTATCAGCTCTTTTTTAGTTGTTGAAAGGATCATGTAACTGTTTTGTGTCGGGGGTTATTAAATTTTTAATTTAGTGTTAGTACACTATTACCTTTTAGAGCCCTTTCACACGAGCAATTTTATTCGACGATTTCTCGGCGGAGCGAGAAAAAAATCGAAAAAAATCGCTCGTGTGAAAGGGCTGTAAAACTGTATTTTTGTCATTTCTGATGTGTAATAAAGTGAAAAAGATTCATATTGTCACTCTCTCTTGTTTTTTTCTCTTTACGTGACCAAACCATTTTACCTACACTTTAATCTCAATAATTAGTTTAAAGTATACAATTAAAAACGAAAGCACTGTACTACATTCAATTGAGAGTGAAACTGTTTTTATATTTAATTGTATAAACCTACTTAAAAATACTTATAATAGTTTAAGAAACTACATACCACTTTTACTGTGCTTTTACTATGGTTTTTGATTCAAGTATTTGAAAGTGAAATTATAGGTTAATAACAGTATGTAGAAGTTTGAAAACCCGAACATAATTATATGTATGATAATGGTAAATAATAATATGTGGGACATCTCACACACGGCCATCTGACCCCAAACTAAGCAGAGCCTGTACCACAGAATACCAAATAGTAGCACAGCCTGTACTATGGGTGTTAGACAGCTGATATACATACATACAATATAAATATAAAGTTTTTATAAGTTTTTATTGTGAATTCCTCATCTGTGTAAAGAACTCCTTGTTTAATCATTTATGTACCTCTTCAAGGGAACTATAGGTCTATAATCGAATATTCACAAGTGCTTATCAGACGAATGTTTGACCTGAGCGGGATTCAAACCCGCGACCCTGTGCTTCGAAGGCAGACGTACTACCAACTAGGCTACGAGGCCGTCGAGTTAGATTTTTATATCTGCTTGTATCTGTTTTTCTTTCTGTATTTAATGCACGTATGTATTGTGACAAATCCTGTACCCAAAGGGTTTTCTGGTAGAAATTGCTACTTTATGAATAAAGCCGCCTTTTGTGCACTTGTGTTGCCGTAAATTGCGTTTATTCTTGTACTTTTTGTATGCAATCATGGTCTAAGAAAACAAGGTCAAACAAGAAGACCACGTGACTTGACACAAGCCTACGTCATCTGCTGTTCATCCTTGTCGAATAATACGCATTCGAATAATACCCATTCGACAAGGATGAACAGCAGATGACGTAGCCTTGTGTCAAGTTTGACAGTCCGATTGTTAGAGCTTGTTTTTTTAGACCATGTATGCAATAAACGATTGGATGTATTTTGCTCTATTCTAGGCATTTCTAGATATTCAATTAAAAATAATTTTCACCTTTTGATATAAACTTCAGTCACGTAACCGGCCACTTTAAATGTTGCCATCGTACAATTCTTTTGTAGTTTCATATAGAAACGATCTAGTTTGAAATTAAACATGGTGGAAACTAGTAAAAAATAAATAGGCGTGATAATCACAGTAGTTAATATAGCGTTTATGCTTTGATATACAGGGTGCTAGGACAAGTATCATCATCATCATCTCAGCCGAAAGACGTCCACTGCTGGACAAAGGCCTCCCCCAAGGATCTCCACAATGATCGGTCCTGCGCTGCCCGCGTCCAGCGGCTTCCCGCGACCCTCACCAGATCGTCGGCCAACCTCGTGGGAGGCCTGCCCACACTACGTCTTCCGGCGCGCGGTCGCCATTCAAGAACCTTTCTGCCCCAACGGCCGTCGGTTCTACGCGCAATGTGCCCGGCCCATTGCCACTAAGTTTAGCGATTATTCTTCGATCACACGAGGACAAGTATATTATTATGTTTATTTTATTCTATTTATATTATGGTTCTAAGACTTACCTTTTGCGGAGGCTGATGCTGCTTCTTAATGTCCAGCCAGAACCTCGCCAGGTTGATGCCCAGGCCAACCAGCGCGATGAGGAAGAATTTCACCTGGAGAAGAATTAATATTATCAATAACTAGCGACCCGCCCCGGCTCCGCACGGGAAAATGGTTATTGTGGGTTATCCTTAAGCATATTATGCATGTATTATACATATAAACCTTCCTCTTGAATCACTCTATCTATTAAAAAAAACCGCATCAAAATCCGTTGCGTAGTTTTAAAGATTTAAGCGTACAAAGGGAGGGACATAGGGACAGAAAAAGCGACTTTGTTTTATACTATGTAGTGATTTCTCTACTATTAAATAGCCTATCCCAAGGGGCAAGGTATACTAGCTTTTCACCCCGCTGTTCCGCCCGTGTTTTAACAGTTTTTCCTGAGGAATATAGGTACTTTCCCGCGGTAAAAAGTAGCTTATGTGTTATTCTGATGTATAAATAAATATGTGGGACATCTCAGACATGGCCATCTGACCCCAAACTAGGCAGAGCCTGTACTATGGGTGTCAGACAGCTGATATACATACATAATATATAAATACACAACATCCAGGCACAAAGCAAACACAAGTGCTCATCACACGAATGTTTGCCCTGGGTGGGATTAAAACCCGCGACCTTGTGCTTCTTAGGTAGACGTACTACCTACTAGGCTACGAGGCTGTCTTTTAGCTTAAGCTATATTATTAATTTGCGTGAATGAATAACAAACATCCAGTCAAATCTATCCATCTGTAAATGTTTATGAGGATGAATGGATGTACGAATGTATGTATGGATGTTTGTTACTCTTTCACGCAAAATCTACTGAATGAATTTTAATAAAACTTTACAATAACATAGCTCATACATAAGAATAACACGTAGATCACATTTCCCATGGGAAAAACTGTTAGCGCCGCAGAGCCGTAGAGTTGAAAGCTAGTGTGTTATAATTTTTTTGAGATTCGCTTCTTAAAGGAACTTGAAAGTCTAATGTTTGTTTGAGGCTTTCGCGCTTACTACACATTATTACACACACACACACACATATCATTATTTTACTTGAAGGTCTAACCTGCAATTTAAACGAAAGGATCTGCAGCAGAGTCCCAATCTTGGCCTTCAGGACTGCACCCAGGATAAGCAGCTTCAAGATGGCCTTCTTCTTCTTCTTCTTCTTACCACGCATCTCTAGAGTGGAGAAGAACTTTTTAAAGAAGAAAGACAGAGAGCAAGGCCAGTTCTGTGTCACATTCCAACGCTAAATTAAAAGTCTTTATGTGTTTTTCACACTTTTAAGAAAGAAATGGGACAGGAGTTATCAATTTAAATTTAGAAACGTCAAATGTCTATTTAATCTGTCAATCGCACTAGTTTAAGGTGCATGCGGAAACATCTGAATTAAAATTACGTCTAATTTGACAGCTGCGCTCTAACTTTGAATAAAATTAATTCAAAATTAACTTTCTCCCGTACTTTTCCCATAATATGAACTCTAAAGACCAACGTATAAATTTATGGTTAGAGTATGATTTGAGAAATTATGACATAACAAACAATATGTATAAGATTAAGAAATAAATGTCTTCAAAAAGTTCCTTTTCTTATCATTTAAAAATCATGCATAATAAAGAAAAATATGCATTCACGAAAACATTATTTTTAAATATTTTGGATATTTAAAATATTTAACATGCCAAAATGCAAATGTAATGTAAAATGCACCATGCTATATTTAAAACATGCATTAGATGCAAAATAATCTTACGTAACAGGTAATTATGATATTCAGAATCAACCTGTAAAAAATTATAAGTAGGTAAATCTTAAAATAATCTGTCTATTTAGTCACATGTTTTGTTATTTTATAAATAGCCTAAGTAAGTAGTATTGGGTTAGACGCTCGCCTCGCGTTTCGGAGGTTCTAGGTTCGAATCCCGGTGGGGTACCAGTAAAAAAATATATTTTTGTTTTATGTAAGCCTTTCTCCAGTTTGGTTAAACCTTCCTTCACTGATTGTCCAAGAAATATGGTTCCGTGCTTCGGTAGGCACGCGCCGTGGGCCCTTATACTGTCTACATATATAGTCGTTACACGAGCCAATGTCTTGCGAGACAAAAATATGTTTTTTTTTTTTTTTTTAAGGTGACCAGCACTATATACACCGTGAACCTTAACTGGTTGTTTATTCGCAACATAGTGGTCATCAAACAACAACAACAACAACAACAACGACAACAACAACAACAACATAGTGTTACTCATGAAACTCAACAACTTTCCATAAGGAACATAGGTTGGCATCTCAAAAATAAATTTCAATATGGCCGGTGTCGTGACTGAAGTTTATATGAAAAGTTGAATATTATTTTTGAGATTTTAACCTATGTTCCTTAGGGAAATTTGTTCAGTTTCATGAGTACTATTACTATGCGGATAAACAAGCAGTTAAATTTCATGGTGTTTAAAGAGATTATCAGCACTATCCAGAAAGGTACTTCTTATGAACTAAATTTTTCGCTTATAAAGGATATCATTCATTTTGGACCAAAAAAGTAAAAGTGCCGGCCAGCAGGAAAAAGTATAACTTTCGGGTAGATCACACAATTCCTGTATTCTTTTACTATGACACTAATCCTGTGCACCCCATGGTTGTATTGTTAGAAGCTATTAATTAAATAATAAAAATGTTGTTATAAAAGTATTATTTTGACGCATGTCACAGCGCATGTAGTCATATTGTATTGAATATAATAGATTTCTTTATTTTATGTAGTTTTACTTTTTTTATTATTATTATAATAGGGGCCCACTTGGATTAAGTATGTATGTATTTGTTTAATATAATTAAAAAATATATTATGAAAGTATTATTATGATGCATAATAATGACCATTCATCAACTTTTTTTTGTTTATTATTAAGAAAAAAAAGTAATAAAATAAAAAAAATATGAAGATAATGTAAAAAAAAAAGTAAAGAAATATGACGTAATCTACGACGTGTTCTATCCGATAAATACACTTTTTTTCCTTGGCCGCCATTTTCACTTTTTTGGTCCAACATTGTATGAAACGTGAATGATGTCCTTTCTTTCTTTAAAAAAAGTGATGTTATTTAAAACGAGTTTCGTCTAAAACCTAAATCCAAAATGCAACCACCACCATACCTCCGACATCCTTAGTCTCAACTCCATCTTCCAACTGTTCCTTTTCAAGCACATGCTCAGCAACACTATCTATCCCTTTCTGCCCAACAGCCCACATATCTTCAACGATCCCCCGTCCCTTTCTAGCATTCGTCGCATTGAATTTCTCTCCAATAGACCAAGTTTGGGCTTTGGAGCTGAACCCACGATCTTCTTCCTTTTTCTTCTCCATCATCATGGGCATCTGGACCAGGTGGATCTTGGGAGGTTTCTTGGTCTTCTTTTTCTTCTTCTTGCCTCCTGAGGAGATCGCCAGGTTGATGGTCTGGTCATCTTCGTGGTGGCCCCTTGGTGTTGTGCTGTGGACGAAAATTGTGAGTTAAAAGTATGTAGACTAATAAATATGTGAGACATCTCACACACGGCGGCCATCTGACCCTAAACTAGGCAGTACTACTGTACTATGAGTGTCAGACAGCTGATTATACTTAGATAAATATACAACATCCAGACAAGGCAAACACAAGTGCTCATCACACGAATGTTTGCCCTGGGCGGGATTCGAACCAAGACCCTGTGCTTCGAAGGCACACGTACTATCAACTAAGCTACGGGGCCGGCTCGTTAAGGTAGTAAAAAATTAGTAAAATAAAAATACATATTTTGATTTGAAGTTAGATTTTACAAATCATTTTTCGACATCAAATTTTAATGAAGTTACTAAGTTCCAAGGTTGGCTATCGTCTCACTCTAATGAAGAATAAACACTTAAAAAATGAGTATACATAAGGTATTTCTTTCTTTTAAAAGCTGGCCAAATACAAAATAATAATAGGTCAACAATAAAACGCACCACAGATACATTGTTAATGGATATGTTCACATTGTACTACATATACCTCATCATCATCATTAACAGCTCATACATGTCCCCACTAGGGTTTGCTCCCGGGAATTCTCGGTACTGAAATAACCGGGAATTCCCGGGAAATTTAAGAAAAAATAGTACCGGGAAATCTATACTATGTTCCGGGAATTCCCGGTACTGCAGAAAAACTAAAATTTTAGTACGAAATTTTGATTTTTAAAACTACAAGTGAGGCGCGCGAACGCAACCACGACAGAAGTACGTGGACGATTTGTATTCAAGAGTAATCGGTACCACTTGGCAGTTTTCGGTTCGTTGGTCGTATCTTTGCTCGACCATTCCGCCACAGTACCGCACCAAACTTAGTACTGCGACACGTAGTGGTGTTTTGTTTAGACTAGTGAGTAAGTAAAATATTTACACTATTTTTTCTTTATTTTATCGGATCTAGATGAGTTTGTATATATTGGGTTATATTTTGTGCATATTTTGTTAAAGATATAGTATTAAACTTTATTGAAATACATATAGTCATGGAATGACTATTTTACAAATTGTTTTAGAGATTCTATAGTACTATAGAAAACATCCACATGCTGCGACAGGTTATACAGAATACTATAACCAGAAGAACCAGACCAGAGAATACAGAAGAATATAACCAGCCAATATGCTTAGCGTTCGTGGACTATGAGAAAGCCTTCGATTCTATTGAGACTTGGGCAGTGCTGCAGCTCCATATTAACTACCAGTATATCGAGGTGCTGAAGTGTTTGTACGAGAACGATACTATGTCAGTCCGTCTCCAGGATCAGAATTTCAGACCAATCTAGCTGCAGCGAGGTGTAAAACAGAGAGACGTTATTTCTCCAAAACTCATCACCGCTGGCTGCACTGGAGGATGTCTTTAACCTTCTGGACTAGGAAGGACATGGTGTCAACATCAATGGCGACTACATCACTCACCTTCGTTTTGCCGACGTCATCGTAGTCATAGCTGAGACCTTGGAGGACCTCTGCACAATTCTCGATGACCTCAATAGTTTCCCAACAAGTGGGTCTTAAGATGAACATGGAGAAGACAAAAGTCATGTCAAAAGCCCATGTAGTAACCACTGCAATACAAGTTGGAGACTCTGCTCTTGAAGTTGTAGACGTTCCGCAGTGTCTCAAGTTTAAAGTCTTTGACCAATGTGTGTTGCCAGTGATGATTACGGATCTGAGACGTGGTCGCTTACGATGGGCCTCATAAGAAGGATCAAAGTCACCCAAAAAGCGACGGAGAAGGCTATGCTTAGAGTTTTTTACGTGATCGAATCTGGAATTATGAGATCTGCAGGCAAACCAGAGTCACCAAAATAGCCCGAAGAATCGCTAAACTTATGTAGTAGCAGGCTGGGTACATTGCACGTAGAACCGACGGCCGTTAGACAGAGTGGTTCCTGAATGGCGGCCGCGCGCCGAAAGGCGAAGTGTGTGCAGGCTTCCCACGAGGTAGATCGATGATCTGGTGAGGGTCCCGGGAAGTCGCTGGATGTGGGCAGTGCAGGACTGATCATTGTAGAGATCCTTGGGGGAGGCCTTTGTCCAGCAGTGGACGTCTATCGGCTGAGATGATGATAGATTGAACTGAGTGTAAGCTTAAATTTAATTATGATCACAAATATTTGATTTGCTATGAGCATTGAGTTCAAAGTATTGTCTTATAAAGATCTTAATTACTGAATTTATGCTATAATTAGTGAATTACTTAGATAATTATATATTTTGAAAAGTGTTTGGGTGCTTAATTTCATCATACTCATAAAATAATTACAATTTAAACATTTTTCTCCAGTACCGAAGTATCGAAATTTCCCGGGAATTCCCGGTACTGGGTAAGCTCCAGTACCGGGAATTCGAAAATCCAGTTCAGTTCCGGTACTGCAAACCCTAGTCCCCACCGAGGGGCTCGAGCCTACCCTGAAACCAGGGTGAATAGGCCTTAGTCGACCACGCTGGCCCAGTGCGGGTTGGTCACGAACACACAATCCTTGAATGACTTCGCAGGTGTTTGCAGGTTTCCTCACGATGTTTTCCTTCACCGTAAGAGCGTCGAAACGTACATATGAATTAGAAAATCGAAAACACATTGGTACGTGCCGAGATTCGAACCCGCGAACTTCTGAATGGAAGTCAACGGCCCTAGCTATTTGGCCACCGACGCTGCTGTAACATATACCTGCTAGACTTACTAGAAAAAATAAAAACAATAGTAATAGCGTAGTCTAAACTCAGTATTTGTCTGAACCTACAACCTTTCCATTCATAAGTATTTGTCCGAACATACAACGTTTCCATTCAAAACCATACAAATTAACATATCAACAGTCAGACAAACATTAGCCTCAAAAGTTGAACTCTCGCGTACAATCTCGGCCATAGAAAGTGAATTGTAACAGGTGGGTAGCGGGTTCGACGCTCGGCGAGGTCAGTGTTATTATATTTATGGTTTGACTTGTGTGAGAATATGGTTAGACCGGTGCGATATGGCCCACGACGCCACCGCAAGTTTGGACACTTATTGAGCATGAAATACTTAGTCAGCCAGATGTCACAACAAAATCTAATTTAATGGCTTCCCAATTGCATAGTCGATCCGCACTACAATGTTTACATAATTACGTAGGTTTTTTACAAACGAACTTTATTTATAATATTACTAAATCCTCTTTATTTAATATTTTTCTACAATATTGCTGAAGTGATAAAAAACATAATATTTAAAAATTCTTATGTGCTGGAGGCTCTAAGAACCATGCTTTCTTTCTTATCATCCAAATAATCATCTAATTTATAGTAATCATAATCATCATAATCATAATTTATTAAGTTTTTTTACACAGCATCTGTGAGCCCTACGAAAGAAGTACTGACTTTACCAAATCTGTGGTTACCGCGAGCCAATTTTGTTTCTGTTTCTAGTGACACGATTATAAAGATCGGAATTTTCTTTAAACTCTTGGATATTTTTCCTAACGTACATAAGTATCTTTTATGTTAGACATGCAGAAACATAAAAAGGCTTTAGGTAAATTGGTTTAGTATGGATAAGTTAAATATTTGTCTTAACCTACGTGATTTGCAAAATATAAAAGTGTGAACTTTCTTTATGTGAGTCACGTTGTTGCCGTTGTAAAAATATTGGATGAAGATTTTTGTACGTACTTGTATTTGTTTCTTTCTCTAAGTAAAATAGGTGAAGATGTCAAATCAAATCAAAATATACTTACTAGCTTTCCGCCGCGGCTCCGCTTGCGTTTACAGTTTTTCCCGTAGGAATGAGGCTTTTCCCGCGGTAAAAGGTTGCCTATGTTACTCAGGGTGAATGTAGCTTTCTAATGGTGAAAGAATTTTTGAAATTGGTTCAGTAGTTTTTGAGTTTATTCATTACAAACATACACACACACAAAAATATAAATCTTTCCTCTTTAAAATATTAGTATGTTATGAAGTATGATTGCACAGAACAAAAATTAAATACAAAAAACCTATTTAAAAAAGTTTTTATTTCAACGCTCTAAAAAGAAGAAAATAATTTTATCCTTAAAAATTTTTACTATCAACTTATAACCTCATTATATACAATTCATATGATCTTAAAAGCTTGTCGCGCGATTTGTAAATAAAATAGTAGGTACCTAAGTTTATTTTATTTTCAATTACAACTTAACTTAAATATCGGTAGATAATTAAACCTCGCGACAAGCTTTTATGATCATATGAATTGTATATAATGAGGTTATAAGTTGATAGTTAAAATTTTTAAGGATAAAATTATTTTCTTCTTTTTAGAGCGTTGAAATAAAAGCTTTTTTAAAAAGGTTTTTTGTATTTAATTTATTTTTTACTTTTTAGTTATCGCACGTTACATTATTTTTCGAGTTACTCTTAACGAGCCCTTTCATTTGATACCCATATTGTAAAAGTGCATTAAAAATAACTACTCCGCCATCTTGGATAGCCCATGTTGGATTTAGAATGACGTCACAAACCATATCGTGCATTGTCATCCAAACTAAACGTGTATGCAAAATTTCAGCTCAATCGGTTTAAGATATCTACTTCAAAATTGAGTTCAAAGATTCCACCCGAACAAACATACATACATACATACATACATTGCAAGTTAAGTAAAAGCTTTTAAAAACAAATACAGTAACTATACTCAAAGAGGAGAAGGCAAGTGGCGGCCTTATCGCTCTGAGCGATTTCTTCCAGGCAACCATTAGGCGATAGTGACAGGCGTCAGTGATAGCACAGAATACCAAATACTAGTCCTAGTGATATTATTTCTCACGTCTTACTCTTAATTTAAAAAGTCGCGGTCTTTTTCATTCATATGAATGAATCTAACTTTGAATGAATGATATTTAAAATAAGAGCGTAGCTGTCAAATTAGGCGTAATTTTAATTAAGTCGGATGTTTTTGCGTGCGAGTTAATTCGATGTTTGACGTCGATCTGAAAACGATCATCCCTTTTTGTTTTTAAAAGTACGAAAAAGATGTAGGTATAGACTTAAAAAAAAGTATCGTAATAACTAAACTACCTACCTATAGATTAATTGCCAACTAGGGTAAGACTAAACAAGCGTAATTTTTAAGTTCGCGTAGTTTTTATCAAAACTCATTTTGCACCGGTCGCGCCGCCCTGTGATAAAACCGAGCGTAGCAGAAATTACGGGACAAAATTAAGCGATTTTAGTAACTCAAAAAGTTACGTTCGTCTGGTCTTATGCTTAAATATTTGTGTAAAATCGTAGAATATTTCATAGTTCATAGAAAAATTATTCGAATCTTCTTCTTAGCGAATCGATGACAAATCGAACTATAGGTTTGCCGCCCAGAATCTAGCCATCTGTACTGCACCGTCCGTGGCGTCCATCAGGTCCTGCTGAGAACAGGTGACAGGACAGGCAGGACAGGCAGGACAGGACACCAAGTGGGCCATGGTTTGAACTGCTGCTCCGCATATACACTCCAAGATTGGATCATTAGAGAGTCCCCACCTGAACCACAGAATAAATAATAGTACCCTGAACATGTTTTCTTTGCTCGAATAACCCTTGATTAATTGTAAATTAAAAAAGAACGCTGCAAGGTCAGTACACAAGGCTGTAGTCTACTTAGGGCAAAGACACACTCTACTTAATTGCGAGCTCTCTCTTGAAAAGTGACACCTACCTCATCGCCTTATACGTTTCTCCCATTAGACAGTCGGTTATTGGTCACCAGTATAAATTGACACATGTGGTTATAAATTTTGTACCTATTTTGCAAAGCGAAATCCAGTTGCATTGGTTAGGTAGGTGCAAAATATCATTGTCAATGTATAATTTATACAGAAGACACATTCTTGTCATACTAATATTATAAAGAGGAAAGATTTGTATTTTTGTGTCTATGTTTGTAATGAATAAACTCAAAAACTACTGTGCCGATTTCAAAAATTCTTTCACCATTAGAAAGCTACATTCACCCTGAGTAACATAGGCTACCTTTTACCGCGGGAAAATACCTCATTCCCACGGGAAGAACTGTAAACGCGGGCGGAACCGCGGCGGAAAGCTAGTTTGAGTATAAGATTAAATGTCTTCGTAGTTAAATTAATAAATATGAAAAGTACAAAGGAATAATTTATAAATGTAAATTTTACATTAATTAGAGAATATTTTATTTTCAGCTTGTATTCAAAGAGTAAATGGCTATATATATAAATATATAATTATATATATTTGAACTCAATGTTTTAACTATTTGTAACAAACAATTAGGTAATTATTTCATAATCTTAACCATTTCTTATAATTCCTTTTCCTGTTGCTAATTCAGCAAAACTAGCTAATACCCCGTCTTTGCTCGCGTGGCGGCCATTACCAGGGAAAACTATCCGTGACCGCGATACAGACACACATTATACAAGTTATTATAGCAATTTTGTCATTTGTTCTGATTCTACTAGTAGGTATACTATTCCAAGTCTATATGTTTTTTTATACATTAAAAAAAAAACTACATAAGAAATACAGTTTTGGTGATATTCGCGGTCAAACTAACTCATACATACTTGCAAACAAATTCAATTGCCTAATTTTGTATATTTGTTGCCTTAATGGTAGATATGAGCGCCGATAGGGTTTGGGTCGGCGGCGGCGCGCCGAGTTTTTAGGGTCGGCGGCGGCGGCGTCGGCGGCGTGACCTTGTTCTTTCTTGACCAAAGAAAATTTAGGAAAATAAAGTAAAAAATAATATCAATTTTGTTCTTTTCTCACAGTCTGTTGTCGATCCTACATTATCAACAATAACAATAAAATATTCTGAGAATTTTCGCATTCAACCGCGGGACAAGTAGATGTCGGCTGCTTAAAAGCAAAATAAGCGAAGGAAATCTTGTTTTGCAGCAAGAGTAGACAAATCAATTGATAGATTTGTTATAAAATAATGTAAAAAATGCATTAAATCAATCATTTATAATAAAAATTGTGATAAAATTTGGAAATCGGCGCGCCGACGTTTTTTCACGGCGGCGGCGGCGCGAGCTTTTGGTCGGCGGCGGCGGCGCGCCGGCGCGGCGCTCATATCTACTTAATGGTTAACAGTTCATTTACATACTTAAGTCCCCTCCAAGGGGCACCGCGGCTAACCGCCTCCTGCGGCTGACCGCTTACCGTATGTTGAGAGAATTAGACTATTTATATATGTCGCAGGGAAATATGGAAATCAGGGATATCACGAAATCGCGGAAGATGCCGAATTCTCTTGTTTATTGCGTCTTCTTACTAAAATAATCTAGTGATATAACAAAATACCAATTCATCGTTTCACTGAACAAAATCTAGTAAATGTCAGAAAAGCGAATACTGCCTGATACAAATCGAGACATGCAGCTCTTTCGCTCGCTATAGTACCTATATATATCGCGGATTTCGTTATTTCTAAATGTTTCCTGTGTTCTCTAATGGGCAATCTAGCGATCATCCAAAAGATTATAATTTAGCCTTTTTTTTTACATTAACCCTAATGAGGTTGGTCAATGACCTTAAAATCTCTAAGAAAAGATGATCTATGAAATTAGTACAAGACAATTATTGACCTTAAAATGCTGGTAGCATTTTTTTTCAATCTTAGTTGATTTTAAAGTTAAGCGATCGTAAGTGTAGTCATTTTGAAGTAGGTAGTAATAATTGAGCGATTCCGTGTTTCGGAGGGCACATAAAACCACCGAGTTCTTGACGACTAATTAAGTCTTCGTTTAAAACCTGTAGATGAAGCAGTCAGTACTATGACAAGATAGTTAATCACTTTTAGTTGTCAACATTCTGTAAGAAATCCGCCATATTGGAATTTACATCAATATTGTATTATTATATTAATGTATTGCATTGCATCGTAAAAACTCAAACTATTCCGACAAGTCTTAGCATTGTCACGTTATATCTCGGAATGTCAACTAAATGCCGTACTGTAATGAAATGAAATTATTTATTTTTAACTTTTGGACACTTTTGTTTGATCACTTAGTTAAGTCAAATAAAGTTACATTTAGTGGCGAGTTCAGCAAAGCAAAATGTGCGGTCTTTTGTGGAGAAGAGCTCGCCGAATAAACTCCACAAGCATCGCATCTTTTAAAAATTATATATCGTCGCACGTAATCTCAATTGGCGTAAGGGACAAAATGGCCGAATGAGTTTTTTACATATTCTTGTTCAGCTCGCCGAGCTCTATCTGACTGTATATTTGAAATTTTGATATCTCTTTAAAAAAACCCTTTACGACCTGTAAATTTTCATGCCCTATCCAGATTTATTTGACAAAAAGCGAGGTATGGTTCATTTATTAAAAAAAATTAGGTTGTAAAGGCCTTTGGCTAAGTAAAATTATGGCAAATTAAAAATATTGTTTCTTACAGCCACAATAAAATATACTTCAGATGTATATTTGGGTCGTAAGGGAACTTTGAATCGATGAGTTGTACTTTAATACTCTAGTAATTTTGCTAACTAGTTGCTTACGACACAAAATACTGCAATTTAAACCTTTACAAGGCAGTGGCCACTATATTGCCACCGTAATTTTAACCTTATACCCTTAACATAAAGTTGAAAACGAATGCATTTTATAAAGTTGTTTTGCCTTATAAAGGGTTAATGTAGGTACATCAAATAGCGGTATTGCACGTTATGTCCCTACATTTTTGACAAATTTTGCTTTACGTGGGTAGTTTAAGTATTATGTATGAGAAAATTATAAATTTTAAGGCTGAAATAATTTGAATTAAAGAATTCTGTATCGTCAGCAACTAAAAAAGATTATTACCGTTAATATACCGTTGATTTTGTAATAATTCACACATTTCACTACAGCTTACCAATCAATATTAATTAAGATAGGTATTAGTATTTCAATAATCACTCAAAAACTTTGTGATATATTGTAATTGTGACTGACTGAAGCGATTGGCTGTCGAAAATTAAGAAATATATTATGGATTTTGTTATAATGACAACTTTTTTGTCTCTTTATTGCTTGTATAATTTTAAAAATATAATTTTTTTACTCTTTTAGTAAATAGTTTTTTGTATGTGGCGTACTACAACCGCCTATAATTTAATCCACTGCTATGGCTTCTTCTTTGGAAGCTGTCTCCCTTCAATATCCCAAAAATTTGTACAAAATAGAAAAAAAGAGTAATGAAAGTTATTTTTTTGAATGAATAATTTATTGAAATACCAATAAATGCCTAATTCATTGTTGAAATGTTCCATAATTACAAAATTTGTCAGATAAAAGTGTCTTTTTATATTTTTTTTTATTATTCACGACCTTAATTTCTGAATTAAAATACATTTACGCCCTTAATTTCTGTATCAAAATTACATTTTCGTCTTTTATTACCCAATTTGAGGTAAAAATATGTCAAAAATGTGAGGACGTAAAGGGCACTAACTTCTTTATTCAGCTGTTTTCAACATTTTGAACTCTGCGGGTAGGAACAGAAAGGAAATATAGATATTGTCTTCTTTAAGGCATTTTTTATAACTTCAAAAACAAAAAAGTTATAAACAGATTTCTGAAAAAAAATCGTTTTTTGGTCATACTGTAAAGTAGGGGTTTGTCCCTTACGCCAATTGAGATTACGTGCGACGATATTTACTTCGGAAGGCACGTAAAGCAATCGGTCCCTGGTACTATCTACCGATGTAGTTGTCACACGCATTGAGGTAGAATTCTATATCTATGGTCACACGAGCTATGTGTTGTGCCTTAGTGTAGCGACACAATTATGCTGAATGTACGCGACGGAAATTCCTCCCGGTTACGCACACAATGCTTTTTTAGTTACTTTTGGAAACCAACAAAGAATCTTTTTTAAATATAGGTTATAAAAGCAGACAAGGCTATAAAAGCAGAAAAATATAAATTAGTTTAAAAATAGAATTGATATTTCAATTGTTTCATGCGTGTGTAAAAATAGAATTATTGCAAAATTGTTCTTCTTTTTTATTATCTTGTCTGAATAAAGTCAAGTTTTAATCGTTCATAGTATTTTTCCTATTTTCATAATTTCAATCCACAAAACTATTTCAGCTTTTTTCTATCCTATAAAATATACAGTCCGCTCCAAACAGTTACCTATGACACACTGGTCGAATTTCCGTCGCATTTTGGCGTACAGCGGAATTTCGGTCTGGCGTAAGTTCGGCAACAACGCATTCTATGCATTTTGTATAGGAAACGACACACTATCCGCCGTAAATGGTGTGTCATCTCAGCCGAATACGTCGGAACGGAAAATCAGCCGGCGAAATTACGCCGCGGAAGTTCCACATAGTGTGTCGCTACACTTAGGCGACTCAACAATTCTGACACCAGGGTTTGTGAGGTAGGTTACCTTCGAAACCAACACGATAAGTAAGCAACTGATATTACAGCTCATATGTCCCCACCGAGGGGCTCGAGTCTACCCTGAAATCAAGGTGAATAAGCCTTAGTAGGCCACGCTGGCCCAGTGCGGGTTGGTCAACTTCACACACAACCCTTGAAATGCTTCGCAGGTGTGTGCAGGTTTCCTCACGATGAAACGTACATTATAGATTCCAAAATCGAAAACATATTGGTACGAGGTTCGAATCCGCGAACTACCGAATGGAAGTCAACGGGCCTAGCCACTTGGCTACCGACGCTCCACCGAAGCAAGCAACTAACTGAATAAAAGTGTGATTAATACATAAAAAAAAAACTTTTAGTGAGGATTAGAAAGTTAATCTCAGTTAGATAAATAATAAATATAACCTAATTCTTTCAATGTATCTATTCCCTTCTTTGTCTGCCATCGTTATAAAAGGATTGAGAAAGTAGGATGACTATTTGTTTGTGTGTCAGTGAAATGAGTATGCTCGCTTTGGGTAAGCATGCTTTTCTCTTATTTGCAAATAATTTGTGAGTGACTTGTGAGCCGTACGCCGAGAAAATGTTGTATGGGTCATAAATAATTCAAATATTTTATCTATCTGTTGTTCCAAAGTCGGTGGCCAAGTGGCTAGGGCCGTTGCCTTCCATTCGGAAGTTCGCAGGTTCGAATCTCGGCACGTACCAATGTGGTTGAGATATTCAAATTATTATGTACGTTTTTACGGTGAAGGAAAATATCGTGAGGAAACCTGCACACACCTGCGAGTAATTCGAATGTTGTCAAAAAGTCTACAATAAATCTCAAAGAGTTCAAAGAATTTATTTTTTAAGTTTTGGATGTTACGCCACTTAGTTAAGTCACTTAAATTATCTTTTCTGGCGAGTTCAAAAATTTGGCTGTCTTCTGTGGAGAAGAGCTCGCCGAAGAAACTCCACAGGCGTTGCATCTTTTAAACATATTTTTATAATTATTATGATAATAATTACTAATAACAATGTTTTGTAAAGTACAATTGAAAAAGCCTGTCACCCAAGCAACTATTCCCATGGATGTTTATCCTCTAACTAAGTAATCTGATATTTTATAATAGGCTTTCTTAATCAATTTCTCCTTAACAGAAAATTTGAATTTCTCTAGTGTTAAATTTTGTATATCTCACGATCATCATCATCATCTCACAGTTCTCACTATTTTACTATCGTCATCTATGGAAATCTTAAAGAACGCTCTTTTTTTTCAATTTTAATTTCAAGCTGTCAGAAAATCTCCCATTGTATGCGCGACTCACGGCGGCGTCGACGCTCAAAAGGCGCCTAGTGTGGGGATAGTCTTAGTGCTTCATTATTATCATCACATCTTACCCAGCCATATAATGGTTGAAGAAGTCAGCTAAAGTAGAGAAAGACTGCTCTAACTCCATTCCAATTTGCGAAGGCAACTCTTCTATCGTCCTCCCTGAAGACTTGACTTCTGAATCGGCCGCTTCTGTGGGAGAAGAGAAGAAGAAGGTAAATTACGTAGAACTAAAATATTTACAGTTTATGCTAACTTTGATTATGATTGTGATGATGATACTAACTTTATAGAACATACTAGCTTTCCGCCGCAGTTCCGCCCGCGTTAACAGTTTTTCCCGTGGGAATGAGGCATTTTCCCGCGGTTAAAGGTAGCCTATGTTACTCAGGGTGAACGTAGCTTTCTAATGGTGAAAGAATTTTTGAAATCGGATATTTATCTTCTAAGTAATCTGTTATTTTATAATAGGCTTTCTTGATCAAATTACTGATGGATGGATGGATTACGGATGGATGTACGGATAGATGGAAGTTTGTTGCTTTTTCACGCAAAAACTACTAAACGGATTTTAATAAAACTTTACAATAATATAGCTTATACATCAGAATAACACATAGGCTACCTTTTACCGCGGGAAAATACCAAATTCCCACGGGAAAAACTGTTAACGCGGACGGAGCCGCGGGGCGAAAAGTTAGTACAAAAAGTGTGTGAGTGAGTGTGTGTGTGTTAAGTCAAAACACAAATGTTTGCCCTGAACGGGATTTGAACCCCCGATCTTTTGCTTCGAAGGTAAGCAGACTACCGACTAAGCTACTAGTCGTCATCTACGTAAATATGTTCCGTCATAAGATGATTTGACTAACGGCGTCGAATATGAAAGGAAAAGTGGAAACTGGTAGAAAGTGGAGATGAGCGAACGTGCCAAACAAATTAGTACATTTGTATTGTGTTTTAGTTTCGTGAGAATATTGTGTGAGTCGTGTCGTGGGCAGTTTGACATAGTGTCATGCTACCACAGAATACCAAATAGTAGTCCCTAATGCTACCAAATTACCTCATTATTATACAAAAAGAAGAATTAAGGGAAGAATGGTCAATGTTCACTTATTTTCTTAAATTACTTAGGTATCATATTTTCAAAAACTTCAAAATTATTTTATTCATTACTAGCATTCCGCCGCGGCTCCGCCCGCGTTAACAGTTTTTCCCGTGGGAATGAGGCATTTTCCTGCGGTAAAAGGTAGCCTATGTTACTCAGAGTGAACGTAGCTTTCTAATGGTGAAAGAATTTTTGAAATCGGTTAAGTAGTTTTTGAGTTTATTAGTTACAAACATACACACAAAAATACAAATCTTTCCTCTTTATAATATTACTATAGACATAGTAATAGTATGAGTATGATATATATGATAGTATGATAGGTTTCTTTAGAACACTTAATGACGTAATTTTTGAAGTTAAAATCTTTTCTCAAACCAATACCGGTTCTCGTCTCAAACGAATTTAAGAGAGTCGATGAGATATCAGTTTAAACATAGCTTTTCTATACTAATAATATTATAAGGAGGAAAGGTTTGATTGTTTGTTTGCATCGAATAGGCTCCGAAACTACTGAACCGATTTCAAAAATTCCTTCACTGTTGGAAAGCTACATTCACCCTGAGTAACATAGGCTATATTTTATTTTTAAAAAAATGAGGGATCCTTACTAAAACTTCAATAATGTAACCCAAGGTGTGAAAAAAATACGTAATATATTCCTAATAATTGAAAATGCTCCGAAAGTACTGAACCGATTTTAGTGAAACTTGGCACAAAGTTAGAATAGACCTTAGGAAAGAACATAGGCTACATTTACCGTCGGAAATTTTCTCATTCCCACGGGAACAATTGTTAAAGTGGGCGGAGTTGGCATAAAGATAGAATAGACCTTGCGCAAGAACATAGGCTAACTCTTACCGCGGGAAAATTCCTCATTCCCACGGGAAAAACTATTAACGCGTGCGGAGCCGCGGCGGGAAGCTAGTTTAAAATAAAATCGATTAAAGGGCTTCACATACAGCAGCTATAATGTACATCTTTACATTATAGCACGATACATCTCATTACATCTTTCCATAGAAATCGCCAGGAGACAACACGCAACAGCTATAATGTAACGAAGAATGTAAGAATGAATGAAGCCCCTAATAATCGTAACATAAACGCTTTCATTTGATTTGTAACTACACATTAAAAATAGTAGTTATTAAAACATGAATTTCAAAGTTTTAATTTACTGCCCAAATATAGCCTCAATGTAAGTCTTAGGGTCACTGATTTGCATACGTGCACCAAATTTCAGCTCAATCAGTCCGAGTTGTTGATGATAAAGAACTTTGTATAACTCGCGCCAATAAAGAAACGAATCTAAAATGGCGGCGCCGATCATGCTCTCTCACTTACACACTATCACTGTGCCACTATTGCTGACCTTGTCACCTGTCACTTCAAAGCACCCAGACGCCATTTTCAATTCGTTTCTTTATAGGCGCGGTTTATATGTACGGAACCTTCTCCACGCAAGTGCAACTCGCAATTGACCGGTATTTTATTTTTTGTGTGGGTTGAAATGTTTTCGAAAGACCTCATTAAGTCAGAATTATTGAGACTTTGGCTCTTGTAACGACTGCATCCGTAGATAGTAAAAGGACCAATGGTGATACTTTCTTTTAAGACATTAGGTGATTCAGAATGCAATGCTCTAACCGAACTGGGGAAAGTAAAGTCTTGCAAAATTATATTTGATTTTCAAGTGCTTAATGGATGTCTGACTGACCTCCATAATCTCAAAGCCACAGTTTTGTAAACTAATATTATAAAGAGGAATGATTCGGTTATTTATTTTTGCATTGAATAGGCTCCGAAAATAGTTGCTTGCTTTTCGTGTGGATTTCGAGGTTAACCTACCTCACAAACCCTGGTGTCAGAATTATTGAGCCACACAAGGCTTTTGACATGGCTCATGAACGACTACATCCGTAGATCATAGCCGGGTCCACCGGATTTACTTGCCCTCCGAATCACGGAATCATATTTTCGGGAAATTAGGTGATTCAGCCTGCAATGTCCTAACCAAACTGGGGAAAGTCTCACAAAGTGATATTTGTTTGACGAGTCCCCACCGGGATTCGAACCCGGAACCTCCGTAACGTCAGACGAGCTTTTGACCACTCGACCACGGACACGGAGGATGTTTCCGAAACTAGTGAAACAAATTTAATAAAACTGGTACAAACATAGAAAATTCTTCATTTTACGCCCCTGAGGCAGAAACTTTCTGTCCCTATGTCCCTATGTATGCTTAAGTCTTTAAAACTACGCAACGGATTTTGATGCAGTTTTTTTAACAGATAGAGTGATTCAAGAGAAAGGTTTATATGTATAATACATGCATAATATACTTAAGGATAACCCACAATAACCATTTTCCCGTGCGGAGCCGGGGCGGGTCGCTAGTTTTTAATATAATATTCTGAATTAGTCCTAAATATTTTTGAAGATTCATCTATTGCACTTGATATTAACAAAACAATGAATCTTCCACAAAGAGAGAGTTAGAAATATAACGAGATATAGAGAGGAAAAGTGATGATGGCTTCTTTACATTATTAAGATATCGTTCCCACGATGAGACTTGAAGTTTCCAATAAGCATACTTTCAAGCGTTTTTGTATGTTTGTAATTAATTAAAGCTATTGAAATTGTTGTGAGGTCGAAAATCTGTACATTGAAAAAAATGTGTAAATACCGAGTCAGGGGGATGTAAGAAGTGATATCTAGAACATATCCAGATCTTTAATTTTTTTTTTGTTTCTCTGTCTGTTTATCTGTTAGTCTGTTTGTACGGGCTAATATCCGAAACTACTGGACCAATTTAAATGACATTTTGTATGGTGGTACCTTATATCCCCGGTCAACATCTTAGATACTTTTTACCACGGGAAAATATCTTATTCGTACGGGAAACGAAGGCGGAGCCGCGGGGCTGAAGGCTAGTATTCAATAATACAAAACCAACCAAAATAAAATAACGTAACAGTCAAGTGCGAGTTGAAGTCGCGTGGAGAGGGTTACGTACAACCATGGTCTAAGAAAACAAGGTCTAACCACTAGACCACGTGACTGACAAAAATCTACGTCATCTTGCGCTGTTCGTCCTTGTCGAATGCGTGTTAATGTTAATAGACAAGGATGAACAGTGAAAAATGACGTAGGCTCGTGTCAGTCACATGGTCTAACGGTTAGACCTTGTTTTCTTGGTGGACCATGGTACATACGGAGTTTTTTCATCATCAGCCGAAACAACTGGACTAATTATGTTGTGATTGAGGACAACCCGTGACACAAAGACGGACTTGTACCATTAAATAATAGAATTTTTAACATAAATGTTTGGATTTTTTTCTTTTTAACCCCGACGAAAAATAGGGGTGTTATATGTTTGACGTGCGTACCTGACTGTAGTATTGTAGCTCCTAAACTAGTTTTTTTTGTTTGCAAGGTGTTACAATCGAGAGTGTTCTTAGCTATGATCCAAGAAAATATCTTAGCCATTAGAAGATTATCAGTTCTTTTCTAGTTGTTGAAAGGATCAAGTAACAGTTTTGTGTCGGGGGTTATTAAAATTTTTAATTTAATGTTATTAACAGTTGAGTAACTGTAGTTTTTGACACAAATACAAAATTTACAAAAGCTATAACATACACCGCAGAACATAACTTAATATTTTGTGGTGTATCTTACTAGGCTACGGTACGCCGTAGCCTAGTAAGTAGCATAGTATTATATTATCTGTGGCTGTAGAATTTTCATCTTTTAGTTGTCAAATTGAACAAAAAGCGCGGGAATATAGCAATCTAAGATGGCGGCTTTATAATGTTCTAAACTTAATCCACAACATTTTTCACTGCTTAGTTTAATGATATTAAGCTAATATTTAGGTTAATCTCAGAGACAATAGAATAGATAACCTAGTTTAAATGAATGCTTTAGTTTTGACATAAATTAATCCAAATAAGTAGTATACGAAAGTATGAGAATAGTAAAAGCTTTAAAGTCTAAAAATCTGAAACCAATACGATAAAATTATACGGTATTATGGAGAAGAAAAAAATTGAAACTATTACTACTGCATACAAAAAGTACAAGAAAAAACACAATTTACAACAACATGAATATACAAAAGGCCTTATTGATTAGGCAGCCAGCTCTACCAGGCAAACCTCAACAATTTCGATTTTAACTACTTTTTAGGAAAATATTGCTACAGGAAATAGTAATAAAGCAGTATTTTGTCTTTTAAAAAAAGGTAAAAGACCAAAAAAATATAAGTCAAAGGATACGACAATAAAAAATAAAAATCACTTTCGTTTAACTTGGTGGTATTCAAAAGTAGCACATCTACGTTTTGTCGAAATCCAGTTTAAGCGAAAACTGGTTTTAACATTTCGTCGAGATTTTCCTCAAAGAAAGTTTGTGACGTTTGTAAAAGAAACTATTCAATTAATTATTTACTGTCGTTTTTGAGTGTGATGACTTGTAATCGTAAAAGTTAACTATTATATCTTATCTTATAAAATAATTAGACAGAGGTCATGACAGTAATAATAATGCTGTATTATGTGCAGTTTAAGATAAGATCTAAAGTACGTAATATTGTAAATTAATAAACCACTTTGGATGAAACTTGCACTTTTAAGTTGAAAAATCTTACTTCGTCTAATAATGCAGTTCTAGTTCCTTAGAAATCTATAATATAAAAATGAATCGCTAAATGTGTTGGTAAGCGCATAACTCAACAACGCCTGGACCAATTTTACCAATTCGTTAAAGTCCAAGGATGGTTCTTACGGAGAGAAATAAAAAAAATACCTCATTCCCACGAAAAAATTATTTAACGCGGGCGAAGCCGCGGGGCGAAAAGCTAGTTAATCATAAAAATACACAAAAACTTGAATTTGGCACACATTTTATTCAATTTAGGTTTCGTGGTCAAATTTGCTTACTTTTGAACAAACATCAACAACATTTGTATTTATACTTTATTTTTATTTATTCTTTTATAGTCATTACAATTAGAAATATCAACGGAATACCTTATAACTTGAAATCAGGGTTTACAAGCTTCTTTGCTTTAATTAGGTTAGATAAATTGATATTAGTATGTTTCACTTAAGCGACACTATCTCGGTCACCGACATATACCGCATTCTTAGCGACAGAGATATCGGTACTGCGTGCTGCGGTCGCTGCGGCTTAGAACTACCGTCGAGCCATTTAGCGAGACCAGATTCTAGTAATGCATAAAAATGAAAATAGTGAATTATGCATTTAGGAGTTTTTTCTGGAAGAATAGTGCTTACTTTGTGGAAAAACGCGTAAGTCAATTAAGAAATAACAAAAGTGCGTATGTCATTTTTTTTGGGATATTGTTTGTTTGTGATTTGTTCCATTTTAATGCCTTAAGTGGTTTAATGGATTTAGAAGAACATGGACTTTACATAACATGGAATTTAAAAGTACCATCTAAAGACTATCTATCTTCGTGAGAGAGAAATCACGCAGGTGCAGCATCGGGGGATTTAGATAAGAAAATAAAAATAATACCTATTCTAAGGTTTCACGATTTGGTTGAGAATTTGTAAGACGGTAGACTTCTGTTCAATTATTTTGTGTTATGTCAAATTGCGGAAGCAAACAAGCGCCATCTAGGCTTAGTATATAAGCAGAAATTTGTCATTAACGATTCTTTATCATTCCCGTCATTGCTCTGAATGGCTGTCGCAATAAATCTCCTGAAGACGCTGCAGTATTTTTCCTTGTTCTCAATATAATATGCGGCAACTTCTATACGAGTAGGTATTTAAGTTAACTTAGTGAAGTATCCAGTTATATCACTAAGGCTAAACTTGAGGCTACAGACGTGATATTTATTTTAATTTCTTCTATTTGGGAAATAAATAGAGAAAATTTTCCTTTTCTAGAAATGGACAAAACTTAATTCAGTAACGTTTTGCAGTTACGAAAATATTTTTTTAGTGTGGACTGATTTATTACAAACAGGTTTATTCAAATAACGTTCTTGACATAGTAATTATTGCGAAATTCACAAGCAAGGAAAACGGGAATATCGCAAAATGTCTTAAGCCACATCCGTTTGGATGTCAATGTAAATATGTTTAATTTTTTTTTTACTTATACATATAACTAGCTTTCCGCCGCGACTCCGCCTGCGTTCAGTTTTTCCCGCGAAAATGAGACATTTTCCCTCGGTAAAAGGTAGCCTATGTTACTCAGGGTGAAAGTATCTTTCTAATGATGAAAGAATTTTTGAAATCGGCATAGTATTTTTTGAGTTTATTCATACAAATATACACACACACACACAAATACAAATCTTTCCTTTATTCCCTATATTATTACTCGTAGTATGGTGTTATTCTATCTCAGTCTATCTTTGGCCTTGCCATCACTGACAGGTTACTAGATTACCTATCTGAAAAACAAAATACCTCACTTATCTCAACTTGCATGAAAATCACGTTCCATAAAATATTCCTTAGATAAGTACGTATATAACTTTATTACGGAGTTTATCGTTATAATACGAACAAATGTAAAAATAAATAAGATGCCAAACATTAATTTTCTAAACTATTAAGATTTACCACGGTAAATATCCCGTTTTAAATCTTAATAAATTATGATAACAACTGTGAAAGTAATTTTCTTTTCTTCAAGTAGTAAAGTCAAAACTCGTTAAAACAATTACTAGAATAGACTCCGGCGCAACGCGCGTAGAAAGGATGAAATTGCATTTATCGAGATAAAAGATATAGCTAAACAGTTGCTGCTTCCGGCTAAATAGGGTGCTTAACTTAATGTCGATAAAAATGTAGGTTACACGATAGCTTATGAAAGTGAAACAAAAGGATTCGATCTGGATTTTTAACCGACTTCTAAAAGGAGGAGGTTCTCAATTCGACGCATATGTTTTTTTTGTATAATATTTTATAATAGCTTTCCGCCTCGCTCGCGTTAATAGTTTTTCTATGAGCTGCCATATTGCTATGAGAAAGCTGCTATATTGATTTTTTAGCAGGATGACAAAAACGCACTTTTATGAGTATGACAATGACACGATAAAATGTCTTGTCACTCAAAGCTCATGCTAACTCAGCTAAGTGCTTTAATATTAGTGGCTATTAACAAAGTTTCATCATCATTAACAGTCATATAAGTCCCCAATGAGGGGTTCGCGCTGTACCCTGTAATTAGGGTGAACAGGCCAATATATTAGTCCTTTATAAAGTTTATTTCATAATAAAAACAATATTAGTAAAATGAGATAAGTAACTATGAAGTCAGTATAACGAGTTAATATAGCTTTAACTGTTTAAAATACAGTAAAGTTACACAGTTATGTGTAAAATACATTATTTTACTATAGTCCATAATCAAGATATTAGTTGTAAATTCTAATTTGTATATTGAAATTAACTAACTGATAATCACGCACACGCGAGCACGTACTATAAGTTTATAACTATAATAAACTCCATTTAAAGAGAAAGCTAAGATTATTTTACAGAACAGAAACATGGCACGTGATAGAAATAAAAAAAAAGCTAAATGTGGCCTTTATGTTTAAAATTCATTATTTACGTACGTGTACCAAATTTTAATTCCATAGGTTCAGTAGTTTCGGAGAAAATTTGCGCTGACTGACAGACGGACAGACACAGGGCTCCGTAACCCTAAAAATAAAAGTGACGTTCCAAGTGCAAAGGTACCTTATGTTCGGTATTGAGTTACGCATATTCCTGTATACAGTAACTAATAAGCTATTCAAATCCAAAAAGATAATCTTTATACTTAAACCCGCCATAAAGGTACCTTAATACCTTTGCACGTGGAACGTCACTTTTATTTTTAGGGTGACGGAGCCCCGCGCTTTTTTTTTAATTGACCTATGCTTGAGTCGAAAAAGTACGATGGATCAAGCTTCACCGGATTTGAATCAGTCAGCGCAATTTTTCCTTTCCAAAACTACAGAACCGATGGTATTGGTTTGTTTTTGTTTTTCTGTTATTTTTCTTATTGTTTGTTGTGTTGTTTGATAGAGAAAAGTAGGGCATAAAAACAAAATGGCGTATTTAAGATCGTTATCGTCACGATCATGTGTGCGGCCGAAGATCGGGCCAAATAGCGCGCCTTGAGAGAGGCCTATGTCCAGCAGTGGACTGTGGCAGGCTGTTAATGATGAAAATCATCGCTTAAGGCTTCACTGATTTTAATAATTTGCATGAGAGATATGAGATAAGTTATGTTGGAAACCATAAAAAAACATCCGTGTGAAACCAAGTCAGACAGCTTATAAAATCTTTAATAATACAAATATAAATTTATAACTATACAATCGCATCTATCTTCAGTAGTATCTTTTTTATACGAGTATTGTTTTATTATATTAAATTGCTTTGTCCGTAATAATTTTATTATTATAATTAAATTATTATTTATAACGGCATATTTACCGTGGTATTGTTTGAATTGTGAAAACAATCGTGAAAGTTTTAAATAGTACCTTTATCATGACTAGCTTTCCGACCGAGGCTCCTAACAGTTTTTCCCGTGGGAATGGGGTATTTTCCTGAGGTAAATGGTAGCCTATGTGTTATTCTGGTGTATAAGCTATATTAATGTAAAAAATCTATTCAGAGTGCCAAGTGCGAGTTTTTTACTCACGAAACGCGCTCGATAACTACAACGTAACCGTGCATTTAGTATGGAGAAATTTTAGTTCAGCGAACTGTCCGCAGATGGCGTAGTTTCAATTCCATACAAAATCGCGTTTACGCTGTCGATATCGAGCGCGTTTACTTTGGTTGCAAAACTCGCACTCGGCACTCAGTAATTTTTGCGTGCAAGAGTAAGAAACATCCATCCACGCTCACTCAAACTTTCGTGTTCATAATATTAGATTTTGTTGACTTTATATGTTTAGTGGTGTTTTTTTACCCGACTACCGTAGAAGGGTTATGTTTTTCGAATTGATGTATAACATGATGGCAAGTAATACGATAATTCTTTAGATACTTAAAATAAAGGTAATAAAAAATTAATAAATTTTATCTTTCATTTAGAGCTTTCATGGAACTTTCATGCTTTGAGCTTTCGAACTACGCGGCTTTAATGGAGTCAATTGAAACATAGGTACCTACTTTAAAACTTTATCAACAAACAGACACTTTAAAGTAATTTATTTTATTTTACTAAGAAAATGTCGAATTTTTGATTTATTTACTTAATATCTTTAGTATAAATAGGTAGGTAAGTTTTAAAAACTAAACAATTATTACAATCATATTACAATGGATTTATGTTACTCAGTAATAAATAAATATTTCATAGGAAGTCGTAGCAAAAATTTCGACATCTACCATAATTTCGTATTCTTAAAGATTTAGTGATATCCCTAATTTCCACATTTCCCTGCGATATCCTTATATCCTTTTCTCTAGGTTGGCGTTACCCCAGCATCACCGTGATCGAATTTCGCGAATTCAACTATACAGGCCTTTAGTCAATTGTAAAGTAGATTTTGTCATATTTTGTCAGACTTTGTCAAGCAGTCGTTCAAAAGTTATAAGGGCGAGTTACTGTCTCCGCTGGGGGAACGTTCCTCCAGCATCACCATTCTTAAAACTCTAAAACTACAGCACCTAGCTCTAATTTGATTGCATGAGGGTTTTGTCAATACTTTGTCAACCTTACATACAAAAATTTAGACTTCGTCGTTACACCGTTTAAAAGTTATACGGTTGGTTTACTGTCTCCGCTGGGGGAACGTTACCCCAGCATCACCATTTCTTATATCTCTGGAACTACAGCACCTAGATTGAATCTGATTGCACGAGGAGTTTGTCGCTACTTTGTCAAGCACAAATGCAAAAATCTAGACTTTGTCCTCTAGCCATTTCGAAGATTCCGAAGGTTATTTAATTCCTACTGGTACAGTCATGTACAAAATAAATCATTTACCTACATCAAATATTTTGTAAGGAAAAACGACATTTAATTATTTAATACGGTGCCATTTATAGCTGTGAATATTTGAATACCTAAAGTTAAATACGTAGGGTACCTTAGGTAGGTAAATTTAGATTTTTTAACACATTCGTTTTTACTTTTTGTTACATAAATATTTGTAAGTGTAAGTATTTCATTCATTCAGTTTTTGTTTTATAATATTCTAGTCAAGAGGAAGGCAAAGGTGGTGGCATATACAGCCATATCCGATCTGATCCTTTGGGCGCCTTCAAATTAGCCGCAAACTGTCGCGCGGCTGCAGCGCTGCAGAAATCAGGGCAGATAAAAAACTAGCAACACTATTGTTATCACGTCAATCGTCACGCACTTTGTTGTGTTTTATTTTCGTTTCGTGTTTTTGCGTGCTGAGTTGCGTTTAAATTTATGTTTCGTTTTACCAGTGACCTTTTTGCGACTAAATTTTGTGACTTCTTTTCCTACCTTCAAGCACGTCTATTTTATTTGACGTAAGAGATAGTGCAGCGCCATCTCTTATGACCATAATGAAACCTTTTTTTGTTATTATAACTGTCAAAATGAAAATCCCTCATTATATTACAGTATAATAGTACAGATTACCTTTCTCTGGATCTGATCTTAATTTCCTTCTTCTATATAGTTTTTTTTTTAATTGACCTATTCTTGTGTCGAAAAGATACGACCAATCAAGCTTCACCGGACTTGTTTCTTCTCTAATAGACCGAAGCCTCAACATGAATTATTTAGCAATGATTTCTGCATAATGTTTTATTATTTTAGCTAATTTACTAATATTTATTTATCATATAAAATAAAATTACAGTAAGTATTATGTGTGTTTTATTGTCTTTAATAACCATAAAGTGTCATTTGCGTGGTTTTGTATTTTTTAATTCAATTTTATTAAGATGCATCTAGTTTTGAAAAATAAGTTAAAATATCCCTCCGCATAATTAGTAAATAGAAATAGAAGAAATATAAAGTTTTATTATAATTTACTCATGGCTGTATGTAGCTGATGGCTTTGCCTGTCCGTGAGGGACAAACGAAACAAAAACTTGAATTACCAAAGGCGACGAAATGAAACTGAAGTAGGTAAAGTCCAATCCAACCACAGAAATAAAAAACCTCGCCATAATATCATAATATTGCGGAATTTTAATGGAACTAATTTTATAAGAGAAATTGTTGCCATAGTCGTAAAATATTCACGTGGTGCCCTGCCCCCAAAGCAAGTTTTTTACTTTGGTCAGGCTTTATTGAAGATGTTACTTGGATATTATGCAACAAATTACCACGAAATTACAGAGGACAAGGGCTATTACTAAAGAATAGGCTGTATAGGCTTTGAACCCTTTGCCTTTCCCCTAAGGGATAAAAGAACTAAAAAAAAAACTCTGTGTTTGTTTGTTGTTAGAAGTAATATTGATGAAATATACCTACTACTCTAGTAGTAAAGTCTAAGAGTAAAGTTGATTACCTGCTTGAAGTTTGTCATTTATACCTACTACTGGAAGTCACCGTATATTCATTCATTCGTTCACTTAAACTTCACGATGAACAGCTTTTGTATATGACTGTACTCCTGGTTTTTCGAATAGTATAAGAGTCAACATCTGACTTCCTTATTTATAAAACAAAAAGTTAAATATAAAAATTACATATTATTTAGAGAATAATTAAACACAATACTTGCAAATAGCTTTTTGGAGTATTATTGGATATTTTGGAAAGTTTTGGAGTCTTAACTATGTAATAACTATTAATTATAATTACATATATTAACTTTGAAGATAAAAATTTGAAGGCTCATTTACGCAATGAAGTATTAAAAAAACTCGTATTTTACGAAGTTTATTGGTTTACACGTTATTACTCAATCATGTTCAGATTTTACTGTAGGCTCTTAGACTATAGTGTAATTTTTGATATCTTCGAAATGGCTAGAGGACAAAGTCTAGATTTTTGCATTTGTGCTTGACAAAGTAGCGACAAACTCCTCGTGCAATCAGATTCAATCTAGGTGCTGTAGTTCCAGAGATATAAGAAATGGTGATGCTGGGGTAACGTTCCCCCAGCGGAGACAGTAAACCAACCGTATAACTTTTAAACGGTGTAACGACGAAGTCTAAATTTTTGTATGTAAGGTTGACAAAGTATTGACAAAACCCTCATGCAATCAAATTAGAGCTAGGTGCTGTAGTTTTAGAGTTTTAAGAATGGTGATGCTGGAGGAACGTTCCCCCAGCGGAGACAGTAACTCGCCCTTATAACTTTTGAACGACTGCTTGACAAAGTCTGACAAAATATGACAAAATCTACTTTACAATTGACTAAAGGCCTGTATAGTTGAATTCGCGAAATTCGATCACGGTGATGCTGGGGTAACGCCAACTTTCTCTAGCTAGAGCGTCAGTGGCCAAGTGGCTAAGACCGTTGAATTCCATTCGGAAGTTCGCGGGTTCGAACCTCGGCACGTACCAATGTGTTTTCGATTTTCGGATTCATATGTATTCGACGCTCTTACGGTGAAGGAAAACATCGTGAGGAAACTTGCACACACCTGCGAAGTAATTCAAGGGTTGTGTGTGAAGTTGACCAACCCGCACTGGGCCAGCGTGGTCGACTAAGGCCTATTCATCTTGATTTTAGGGGACATTACGAGATGTCAATGACGATGATAATGATCCTTTTCATCACTATCACTACATAGTATAAAACAAAGTCGCTTTCTCTGTCCCTATGTCCCTATGTCTATATGTCCCTATGTATGCTTAAATCTTTAAAACTACGCAACGAATTTTGATGCGGATTTTTTTAATAGATAGAGTAATTCAAGAGGAAGGTTCTTATGTATAATACATGCATAATATACTTAAGGATAACCCACAATAACCATTTTCCCATGCGGAGCCGGGGCGGGTCCCTAGTTTAACAATAAAAAGCTATTATAATACCACTTACCCTGCCACAACCGCCTCTGTTCCTGAACTTTTTCATCCCAATTATTCAACATTTTTCCGGCTTTCTCTTGCGCACAACCCCAAAAGTCATCTTCACCCAAACAGTCCAATATAGACATGAGACTTGGCGCTACACTTTTACCTAAATTCATTACATATTCATAAGATCTTTCCAACAAACTGGCACTTTCAACTCTACTTAAACATACAAAGAAAATAACGAAAAGGATTTTCCCGCGCGCGGCCATCTTGGGATTTGGCGCGCGTTGACTTTTTTTTACTAGGCAAAGGGCGCGGTCATTCAGCCTGATTTTTTTAATTTGCGGAAGGCACGCGCTTTCGCCGCCGCGTTCAAGGTTAGGACTGGATGCGCGCCGCGTGTGAACTCGCTTTATAGGCACCTACTTTCTTTTAGCAGGTTTGAAGACGTACAAGACTGCGGTTGGTTCATATTGATTGAACTTTTACAAGTTTCGTTATTATTTCACACTATTTTCTTGTTAATTGAAATGTATTATAAAAGATCTGCGTATATGCACAGAGTGACGTATGTGTGCGATATGTTAACACAATATTATATTTATAGGTTGATTTTGTAGTCCTTTTGTTTCTGCATTTTGTTGATAGCTTCCATAAAACTAAGATTTTTTTTCATTTAAATGAAATTTTTTTCAACTCTTCTACAAAACTGTGTAAAATTAAAATACTTGTTTTCTTTCAACCAATATAAGCAACAAAATATTACCTATATCTTTTCACAGTGAATTTTAAATTTTGTCTACTCCTTGACTACTCCCATGGTAATATTTTTATTTAAGTACTGTATTTATGAACAAATTTCTTTTTTACGAGAGAGAGAGATAAAGAACTAGAGGAAAAGGGAACGACAAAGGTCATATTACAATCTAAAGCCATACTAAGCTAGCGGAAGTTATGCACTCTCTTCGTATTAGTAGTGATACGCGTCACACATGCGAACATTTTTTTTGTTAATTTTTTTATAACAGCCTTTATAAGCGTGTCAGATTAGCGAAGCGGTTTTAAACTACATTTTTCGAAATAGGCTTTATTTTAATTGTTAGAAAAGAAAGTGATGAGACTATATCCTTTCCAATTAGAAACGAGTAAGCCACCTTCGATCAGAATGTAGGTTTCAATTCAACCTAATTTTTAAAAACAATCTTAGGGTTTTTAAAATTTCAATGACGTCAGTTATAGGTCTCTCTAACGCCCGGTCCACGCGTGACAGACATAATTTTGTCATGCGTATTCTCTTATACTCTTGGAGGATATATCAAAATGGCGGGTTTTTTGACAGTTAAATGTGCGACAAACTTTTGTCATAGCACTGCATGTTACGAGGGTAGTAGGCTTACTACGTAAGAAGCGACAGGCTCGAGAAGCTGTCAAACGCGACATATTGACAGAACTACTATAGCTTTAATGTCACTATGTCGCGTCTGACAGCTTCTAGAGCTTGTAGCTTCTTACGTAGTAAGCTTACAGAATCTGATGGCAAAAAAAGTTTAAGAAATAGCGATTTTCATATTGAAACAAAAAAAAATGTTATCTGTTAACTGAAATTTCGTGGAATTGTTTTTGGTTTGGCTTCAAATTTCCTTTAAAAATTGGTGAAAATGTCGAAGAAACCTCGCTAGCGTCAATTTATTTTTTCCCTTTTTGTCATCAGATTCTGGTTTATAAAGAAGACTAGTATTATAAATAATATTGTAATAATCTTTAAGTATATTACAAAAGAGAGTAAAATACAAAAGATGCGATCCTGTGGAGTTTCTTCGGCGGGTTGTTCTCCACAGCAGCGCACACATTGCGCGAACCTGCCAGTTATGTTCAAACTAATATCGCATCGCCTCTTTTAGATTGTTTGATCTCTTTTTCATTCCTTAGACTTACATCAATTGAGACGAAAGCCGGTCTTGGGTTGAGCAAAGCTTATTAACTGCTTAGGTACCTATATGACGTCATTAAGTGTTCTAAGGGAGCCTATAACTAATATTGTAAATGCGAAAGTAACTCTGTCTGTCTGTTACGCTTTCACGCCAAAACCACTGAACCGATTTTGATGAAACTTGGTACGGAGATAGAATAAACCTTGGGGATGGACATAGGCTACTTTTTACCGCGGGAAAATACTTCATTCCCACGGGAAATACGGTTAACGCGGGCGGAGCCGCAGGGCGGAAAGCTAGTAATTAATAAAATAATATTGAATTTCAGTTTGAAGTTAAAGGAGATTAAAGTAGCTTTTCACTTCTTACATCCCCCTGACTCGGTTTTCAGCAAATTTTTTTCTATGTACAGACATTTGACCTCTACAGTTTTATTATATTATAGATTTATAAAATGCGTGTACCTACATCTTTTACGTAGGAATGAGATGTTTCTCGCAGTAAAAAGTTGCATAGCCCTCTCACTGTTAAATTCGCCAGTGTGTGGTGTTCATACGCGCCGTCCGTAAACTCTCAAGTTCGCCCATGTGTGGTTCAAGATTCTCGACTTTAAAAACTGCTTTTTACGGCTAAACCATGAAAGAATCGCTTGTACGGTGTTTTGACAAGTGGTAGAGCGTTTATCAAACAATATAATGGCACATTCACTTCACTAGTGCCAGTACAAAAAATTAAAAAAAAAAAAAACCGAAAGTGACAGTTTGTATGAGCGTTGTGGAAGTGTTTTGTTTATTTACAATTTATAATAAGAATTTACCACAAATGAGGTCTAAACTCGACTAATAAGTGTTCTAAAGTGATGGTATCATACAAAGAGTATTTTTTCTTTTATCGTAACTAGTAACGAACCTCCGGCTTCGTACGCGGCCGGAGGGGTTTTTAATCGGACTCCATTAGGTAGCAATGCCCGTACCCGCTGGCGGGGGCGCGGCCAAAATCAAAACTAATGGAAATAGAGACGGAGGGAGGTCGGAGGTCGAAAGAGCAAAATGACAAGTGGGCGCAAAAGGTAAAAATCGCAGAATGTCAAAAGCGCAAAATGCCAAAGGCGCACAATGTCAAAGGCGCAAAATGACAAAAAATCTACTTGGATATTGATTTTTTACTTTTTTTGCTAAGTATGACTTACACTCAGTGGTCATAAATATCGGTCAGGTAGCACTATTATTTTCTTCTTTGTGGCAGGAACTGAAGCTGTAGTCTGGACATTTTTAGGGTTCCGTAGCCAAATGGCAAAAAACGGAACCCTTATAGATTCGTCATGTCTGTCTGTCTGTCCGTCCGTATGTCACAGCCACTTTATTCCGAAACTATTATACCTATACTATTGAAACTTGGTAAGTAGATGTATTCTGTGAACCGCATTAAGATTTTTTTACAAAAATAGAAAAAAAACAATAAATTTAGGGGGTCCCCATACATAGAACTGAAACTAAAAAAAATTTTTTCATCAAACCCATATGTGGGGTATGTATGGATAGGTCTTTAAAAATGATATTTAGGTTCCTAATAACATTTTTTTCTAAACTGAATAGTTTGCGCAAGAGACGCTTCTAAAGAGGAAAAATGTGTGTCCCCCCCCCCTCTAACTTCTAAAATAAGAGAATGATAAAATTAAAAAAAATATATGATGTGCATTACCATGAAAACTTTCAACGAAAATTGGTTTCAACGAGATCTAGTAAGTAGTTTTTTTTTTAATACGTCATAGATCGTAAACCGCCATTTACCTTTCACTATTATTAAAACATCGATCAAAGTCAAAAACTTTTATATTATTATGTTACTGGCTGCTACGGAACCCTTCATGGGCGATTCCGACTCGCACTTGGCCGCTTTTTTTTTAATACGTCATAAATCGTCGTAAACCGCAATTTACCCATCGATCAAAGTCACAACTAGGGATGCATCCGATACCGATACCGATACCGATATCGGCGATATTTTTATGGCAGATTCAACGATACTTTCGCCGTTCGTTTTCTGGCGCCATGCGTCTTATACCCAAATTTGAAAAAATGGTGCAGAAGTACTTTAGTTTCCAAATGAGTTCTGTTGCTGTCTTATTCAAACAGACATCACCTTTGCCCGCAAAACTTAAGAATACTTTGCATTTTAAATAAAAATATTATAAATGTTAATTTTGATTACTAAAACTATTAATTAATTGTGTTTTATTTATTCTACCTTCCTTTTTTAATTCAATGAGCGTATCGGTATCGGTATCAGTATCGCCGATATTTTTATAAGAATATCGGTATCGGTATCGTATCGGCAAAAAGGCGGCTGCTATGGAACCCTTCATGGGCGATTCCGACTCGCACTTGGCCGCTTTTTTTTAATTTAGGTAGGCCGATCCCGGCGGCACTGCAATGCCGGGCCGACCCGTGACGAGAGTGGAGCGAGCCCCAAACTACAAGTCTGGTTACAAAAATCAGTTTAATATACTGGTCCCTCAGTGAGGGAACTTTCAGATATTAAGCTGAAAAGAACAGATACTACACTTTGATCTTAGCCAAAAGGCCGAGAAGCGATAAAAGACGAAAACTACTGTTAGGGGGTCATTTACACGGAAAAAATCTCTATACCGCGATGTAAAATCGACAAACTTATAATTGCAGATCGTAAACTACCAAGCGCATACGATTTGTTAGAGTAATGTATTTATACAAACACAAATAATAAGTTTGTAACGCGGTAACTAACAGCGCCATCTTTTGAAATTATCTAGAACTGTACATTTTAGTCTAATACGCACGACAGAAAAAGATCTGTGTGGTCCTGCTAAAGACTTATAATTTATTAGATTTTAAGTTGTTCATTTTTTTTTTCAATGTCGCAATGTTCAAATTTGTTGCACCACTTATTCCGATTATCTGTAATCGGACACGGTAAGTTTATCGATCGGAACAGAAGTATGTAATATTTAATTTTGTGTTTTTACAACAAAAGCATATTTCATCTTGACATGCAAAATCTGTATATTTTAACTATTTATTTCACCAATAGAAAATAAATTATTTTTTTCATTAACTTATGAATATGTAAGCAGATTAATTCAGTTTATTACTTACCCGGTAGTATTGTTATTAGGTACATTAAACCTTAAGTCTCTTTAGTGAAAAAATTGAAAACAAAAACCAAAATTAGACCTAGTTCTTTTTTACTTTATTGTTATTGGTATGTTAAAAATTGGACCTAAAACTCTAAGGGCTCTAAGGGCTAAACTCTGAGGGCGCTATGTGTATATTTTTACGACTATGGCAACAATTTTCCTCATAAAATTAGTTCCATTCCGCAAAATTATAGGCTGGAAGTCGTCGAACCTGCGCGCGAAAACAATTTATAGATAATATGGCTCAGAAGCGTGATGGGCCTGTAGTTCTTCAAAAGGTTTTTATCGCCTTTTTTAAAGAAGAGGACTACCACACTTCTAAGCCACGCCTGCGGCGTTGTTCCTTCGAGAATGACGGATTTGACCAATTTCTGAAGGGCTTCCAAGACCGGTGTACCACCTGCCTTCAGAAGCTCTGCGGTTATTCCGTCATCACCGGTGCCTTACTGTTCTTTAACTGTTTGAGAGCCATCCTAATCTCGTACAGGCTGACGTCCGGGATGTCTTCGGTGTAGTGTCGGGTTAGCCTAGCTAGTTGCAGCTTGGCTGACAGGTGGTCGTGTTACAGCTGTCCATAGAACCCCTCGATTTCCTCCAGTAGCTCAGGCTTGGATGATACGGTTCTACCGTCCGAAGTCTTCAGCTTCGTCAGTTGGCTTTGCCGATCTCTTGCGAAAACTTTAGAGTCTTTGTTACGCTCAATGGCCTCCTTAATACGATCCGTATTAAATTGGCGAATGTCGCGAGTCAGAGACTTTGAGATCTGTCTATTGAGCCGCCGGTAGCAGGAAGCATCATCTGCGGACTGCAGAACCATTTTCCGTCTTTCTTCCATATAGCCTAAGCGTGGAATCCAAAATCTTTTTAGTTTATTTTTAGTTCCATTTGAGCGGCGGGTCTTATAGAACTTTGACCCCGCTGTACGGACAGCTTCCACGAACCTGTCATTGTATTCGTCCACTCCCTCGCAATCTGCTAGGCATTTGAACCAGTTTTGCAGTTCGAGCTGAAAGTGTTCGTGGTTCTAAATTTGGATTGGCAATGGACGGAGCGTAGACTTCATCAAGCGAGCTCTTTCAAGTCTGACATTGATATTCAATGAGCCTCTAACCAGTCGGTGATCGCTCCCAGTTTTCACTGAGTTGATCACAGAGACATCATTGAATATTTGTCTCCTCGTCGACAATATGAAGTCTATTTCATTTTTGGTCTTGCCGTCGGAACTGATCCAGGTCCATTTGCGGTGTTCCGACTTCTTGAAGAAGGAATTCATCATAGTGAGTCCTTCCTTCGCCATGAAGTCTACCAGCTGCTGGCCTCGAGGATTTCGGTCTCCAACTCTAAATAACCCCAATCTCAGCTCATTCCCGATTCGTTTGCCCAGCTTCGCGTTGAAGTCCCCCATAACAACAGTGAAGTGAGATTCGGAAGTATGTATGGCTGTTGAGATGTCCTCATACATTTCCTCGACCTCAATATCGGGGTGTGCTGAAGTAGGCGCGTATACCTGTATGACCTTCAACGAATATCTTTTGGTAATTCTGAGTATAAGGTATACTACCCTTGCCGACACACTCTCGACCTTGATCACGTTGTTCACAAGGGACTTGTGGACCAAAAACCCGAAACCACGTTGGGACAGATCTTCGGCCTCCCGGAAAAAGAGTTGCCAGACCCAAGGATTATCGAGTCCTCCCCCTCATTTCGGACTTCAGATAAACCTAAGATATCCCACTTAATCCTGCTCAATTCTTCCTCCAGTTCGAGTATCTTTTTGTCGGTCCGCAGTGTCCGATTATTGTATGTTGCTCTGGCTCTAGCCAAGGGTCGTCGGTGTTGGTACTGCGAGCCACCCGGCGATTCTTAGCACCCCATGCCCCGCCGTAACCACAGCTGTTACCAGAGCTGAGAATAGCGGAGCTGCCGGGGACTAGGGGCCTTGTTTTTGTTGTGTATATCATGTTGGGGGTAGTTGCCATAATCGCCACGTTTGGCATGCGGGTTGGCGATCAACAGTAATGTGGTGAGTGCTCAGAAAGACGCTGTTGCCCGTCTTCTGGTTTATATCCCTCGGTCGCCTTTTACGACCCCCACGGGAAGAGATGGGATGTTACTATTCTATACCGGTACCACACGGCCAAACTTCAAATAACGGTCACGGACAGACTTCAAATAATCCTATAATATTATACTTTATCCTGTAATTTTTTCTCAATATTAGATTTTATTATTCTGAACGAAATAACTTAAATATTAACTTCTACTTTCTTTTCATAATAAATTAAAAAAACGCAGATTTCGTGCCTGACACAACTATCGAGCACATGGGAAATGAATCTGTAATACCTATGAGCAGAGAGGTTGGAAAGCCGCGCTTTGCTTTAAATTAGTTATTTTGAGTTTGATTCTGACTTTTTGACTTTTTTGATAAGGTAAGCTACCGTTAATCCGATCGTCTTAGTTTGATAATTTTTAAAATGCAAGTCTTTACAACTCTCCATGATATAGGTAAGGGGATCAGCCTTTTGCGTGAAATCGGAGCATAATACAGACACAGGCTCATAAAGAAACATTAGACTGTAACCTAATTTAAGATTATTGTAAAACTGTGAAAGAGTAATCAAGTTTATTTTTATTTTATTCATTTATACTGGCTGGAGCGGACGAAAATACATTTCTAATATAATTTCTTTAGTATTTTGATTGTATTATTTAATCAAGTGCTCTTGTAATGGTTTGCTACGTGCGACCAACTGATTGCATATTGCTTAATTTCTTGCTGACACCATTTTTAAATAATTTTGGTTCCGTTATCTAACGAAAATACACGTTTTATTAATAACTATCTACAAATAGCTTAATACAATAACATAATAATAAAAGGAATTAACTTTAAATTCATTGCGCTTATTTTGATCATTGAAAATATTAAAGAGGATTAAATACTGTTGCTATATACGTCAATTACTATTTTTAATAATGAAGGGATGTAAAATTAATAATTTAAAAATGTATCTTATATTAATAAAACTAAAGTGAAATAAAATGTAATAATTCTCACAACAACAGACCCGTTTTAAAACTAAACTGAATCAAAGCCATGTCGGTAATATAAAAAGAGTTACGTTATTTCAAATAAAGAGATTCAACTAAAAATTATGCGGATTATGAGAAAAATCCACCAAAAACTTCATTGCCTGTATTTTCTAAAATATCGTATCAATCCTGTTTTATTCTCTATTACAGTGTCAACGTAATATTTACCTTTATCCTATGACGGTGCAAGGGCAACTGATTCACTTTCTCATAATCGCATATCACGCGCGCTTTAGTAATAAAGAGACGGGTGATCCGCCAATTCAGCAATATGGCTCCGATTGGCGTGGCGATTGAATGTAGGTACTTATTCTTTGGGCGTAGTTGATTCGGTTTATGAGTAAAAGTACGAAATCCTGATTTTTGACTTGATTCACTTTATTATTAAGCGTGCGTAGTGTTCAGCACCAAAGAAATCGAACGCAAATATTGTTTGAATAAAGACTGGCTGGTACGACGGCCCATTGTCACGCCGCCGGATGAATGAAAAAAAAAAAACAAATTAAAAAAGCGCGAACTACAGCCCGCGTTTTCGTAAATTTTCATGGATTGTTAGAAATTCATTGTTTTGTTTTGTTTTGAAAAATGAGTTCTTTAAGTGACAGTGAAAGTATAGAATTAACTCCTGAAAGCATTAGAACTGACGCAAGAAATGTGATGGATAATCTATTACCTGCAAAATCCCTGGAGAAATATATGAAAGCCTATGGTAATTTTATTGAATGGAGAAATGCAAATCTCTATTCCTAATAAAACTGTAACAATAAATTTTCATAATTGCGAAAATGTCTCAAATGTAAATATAAGTTTTTAGTTGTTTTAATAAAGGATACTATTTAATTTCAATTTAGTTGTTACTCTATGTTTTATTAAATAATAATATTACAATAAAATATGAGGCGCTTTTATTTTCTCATAGTAGGTGATGAAAAGTAGAGTGTATCACTCGGGCGGAAAATATATTTTTGGCTCTGGCGACGTACTTTGAATCCCTCACTTCGCTCTGGATTCAAAAAAGCGCCCTCGCCGTAAAAATATTATTTTGCTCCCTTATGATACAATCTACTATTTACTAGCTACTGGACTGACCCAGAAGTTCGTAACTAGTTACGAGTAAGATAGAAAAGAACATCTTCCAAATAAACATTTACTCTACTTCAGCCACCTAAAGTACAGGTCATCATCATCACCATCATCTCAGCCTGTAGACGTCCACTGCTGGACAAAGGTCTCCCCCAAAGATCTCCACGATCCGTCCAGCGCTGCCCGCATCCAGCGGCTTCCCGCGACCCTCACCAGATCGTCGGTCCACCTTGTGGGGGGCCTGCCCACGCTACGTCTTCCGGCGCGCGGAAGCCGGGCAGCGTTCGGGAAGCTGCGCAATATCTTTTCGTCCCAAATACCGCAATGTCTCAAGTCAAAAGTCTTTGACCAATGTGTGTTGCCAGTGATGACTTATGGATCCGAGACGTGGTCGCTTACAATGGGCCTCATAAGAAGGATTAAAGTCACCCAAAGAGCGATGGAGAGGGCTATGCTTGGAGTTTCCTTGCGTGATCGAATCAGAAATGATGAGATCCGCAGGCGAACCAGAGTCACCGACATAGCCCGAAGAATCGCTAAGCTTAAGTGAAAATACAGGTAACATTTTAAAATAGCTCTACCGATTCCGATCGTTGTCCAGGAAGTAGCTAGCCCTCTGAAGTTGTAAGGTTTCTGGCCTTAATCTACCACTGGCTGAGTTTGAGTCGACTATTTAGCATAAGGGTCCCGTATCCGTATCAAGAAAATTACAGTTTTTTTTTAAATCAATTCAAAATATTTTATACTAGCGACCCGCCCCGGCTCCGCACGGGAAAATGGTTATTGTGGGTTATCCTTAAGTATATTATGCATGTATTATACATATTAACCTTCCTCTTGACTCTATCTATTGAAAAAACCGAATCAAAATCCGTTGCGTAGTTTTAAAGATTTAAGCATACAAAGGGACATAGATGGGGATATAGGGACAGAGAAAGCGACTTTGTTTTATAATAAGTAGTGATGCCATTAAAAGCTCATAGGCCTTAGTCGACCACGCTGGCCATTAGTCAGTCGATATATCGGTAGATACAAAACATGTGGGGACCCTCAAAACCCAAGATCTCTTTTTCTACCATACTGTATCCAGATTCTTTAGCACCCCGCATGCGGGCCCTATGGCATGCATTTTAGAAATCTTTCGCACCCCGCATACAGGCGCTAACGACCAATGAAAATGCGCCCTTGGTAAATGGTCTAAGAAAACAAGATCTAACCGTTAGACCACGTGACTGACACAAGGCTACGTTATTTTGCGCTGTTCATCCTTGTCTATGATGTAGGTTTGTGTCAATTACGTGGTCTTATGGTTAACCTTGTTTTCTTAGATTAGACCATGGTAAATAGTAAAACACATCATGACCTGTCTTTTTAAACTAGATTTTCCTTTGTTCTCAATGCATACTAGAATAGTTAAACAGAAGACGATTCCAGAACCTCAATAATTACTATATTATCAAGGAAAATATCATAGTAGAGACAGGCAAACTGTCAATTATTACAAGGCACACGCATTGACTCTAGACAGCCAGTCATCGAGGCATATTAGTGATGTAACAAATAGAGACATTGCCAGAACGGAAACAGAAGTAAAAAAATAGACTTCTGAAGCCCGATTAGAAAAGATAATTTTATATGATTTATAATTCTTTTTCTTTTTTGACCTATGCTTGTGTCGAAAAAGTACGACCAATCAAGCTTCACCGGACTTGCGGGGGAGCGAAAGACTCTACCCCAAAAAAAGTCATAAACGCGTCTAGGGGCGACTCGAGGGAGCCTCGGACCTCGGCCTAGCGCGTTGATACTGAAAAACATCGTGAAGGAGACGACGCCTGAGGGGTTTCGTCTCTGATTATCAATTTTGATTTTGGTTATGGCCGCGCCCCCGCCGGCGGGTACGGGCGTTGTTACCTGAAGGGCAATTAATTCATTGCGAACTCGCCACCACATAGGCGCAGTTGCAGAGTATTACCACAGAATCCCAAATGGTATTACATAGATTTTTGCCTTTTTTTAAATTTGAATTTTGAATCAGGCTGTACAAAAAAATACTTTTTGTATTTTTTTAATTTATGTTAGCAATGATGTTAGCTGACGATTTTTTATTTTTTCCTGTGTAAAATAGTGAGGGTTTTGTGACTGAAAAAGCTAGTAATTAAATAAATAAATAAGAAAAACTACCGTCAAGGGAAGAACTGAAGGAAAATGGACGAGGATGACGTATGAATGACGAAGGAATTCCAAAATTGAATGTTTGAATTTAGACGAGAAATAAATGGAAAATGAGGTGGGAGCACCTCGATACACGGTGAAGAAAACCTGCACACACCTGTGAAGAAATTCAAAAGTTGTGTGTGAAGTTGACCAACCCGCACTGGGCCAGACTGACTAAGGCCCATTTACCTTGATATGTGGGTAGGCCTGAGCCTCTCAAATGGACTGTCAAAGTTTTTATTTTACTTTTGGATATTTATTTACATCTCTTTGTGGCGAGTCCAAAATTTGTTTTTTTATTTTATTATTTTCTTGAATTGACCTATGCTTGAGTCGAAAAAGTACGACGGATCAAGCTTCACCGGACTTGCGGAGGAGCGGAAGACTCTACCCCCAAAAAAAGTCATATACCAACGCGTCTAGGGGCGGCTCGAGGGAGCCTCGAACCACGGCCTAGCGCGTTGATATTGAAAAACATCGTGAGGGAAAAAACAATTTGGCTGTCTTTTGTGGAGAAGAACTCGCCGGAAGAAACTCCACAGGACATATTGTATTAAGGACGTATGCCTCGCGGAAGCGGATTTCAGTGACGTCACTACAGTCCATAGGATGGTATTACGCAACAATGAACGGCATCAATTGACAATCAACTGATTTATATGCATTTACATTTAACTATAATGGCCTAGTTCAGAGCATGGGGGTTAAGTGCCATGGGTTAATGTTTAAAATGGGTTCTGTGGCATTCGTTCGTTTTATAATACTCCTCATATTTTCTTATCTCCTGGTACTTTTACTAATATTATAAAGACAAAGATTTTTTTTTCCTGTGGTAAAAAGTATCTAAAATGTTGACCGGGATCACCATGCAAAATTTCATTTAAATCGGTCCAATGGTTCCAGAGATTAGCGTGTACAAGTACAAGACAGACAGAACAGACAGAAATTTATTTTTAAACTTGTACTTTTGTGTTCAGCTACACTCCCTTTATCACCTACAATAAGTTTTTTGAAAAACAAATTAATATACACACACGCCGATTCTTCAGTTTTATTATAGAAGAAGATAGATAGAAGTAGAAGAAGAAGAGGACAGATTTGATTGTTTGTTTGCATCGATTAAGGCTCCGAAACTACTAAACCGATTTTAATGCAACTTGGTATAAAGATATAATAGACCTAGGGGAGTAATATAGGCTACCTTTTACCTGAAAATTCCTCATTCCCACGGGAAAATCAGTTAAGATATACGTATTACATCCTCAGTCCACCTTCTAAAGGACCTGCCTATCCTATGTCTTCCAGCGTTCGCTATAAAAAAATGGTGAGCCGTCACGGGACGCATGGCTGTAGTAAAACATCGAAAGCAAAGTTAGTTTGTGATTGCTTCAAGTGGTTTTACAGGTGTCTGCTAGATGGCGTAGTACAAGATGTATAGAATAGAATAGAATGGAATGGAATGGACGGGACGGAACGGAAAAGAACAGAACAGAACAGAACAGAATAGAATAGAATAGAATAAAATGCCACGTATGCCGTGTATGTATCGTACTAATATGCCTACATTTTAGTAGCGTACTTACAGAATAGTTTTTTTTTAGTAAATACTAGCTACCCGCCCCGGCTTCGCATAGGAAAATGGTTATTGTTGGTTATCCCTAAGTATATTATACATGTTTTATACATATTAACCTTCCTCTTGAATAACTCTATCTATTTGAAGAAACCGCATCAAAATCCGTTGAGTAGTTTTAAAGATTTAAGCATACATAGGGATATAGGGACAGAGAAAGCGACTTTGTTTTATACTATGTAGTGATAGTGATAGCGTCGTCGTGATCGACGCCCGCTCGCCACGGTCACCACGGTCGCCACGCCAATAATTAGTTTTACCCCTCGCCTATAAATGTTACATATTAAAATCTGCGTGAATCACAGATAATTATGTGACTTATCATTTCATTCATCATCGTCACGTACCTATGTGATAAGTTAATCAGATGTAGGGCGTCTTCAGTGAATGTCCAATATTTTTATTTTTTGCAGAGGGTTCCGAACTTCTGACTAGAAACGAGGAAGGTAGATCCCACCTTCAGATGGGATGGGAACAAGACCACGTGACTGACACAAGCCTACGTCATTTTGCGCTGTTCATCCTTGTCTATTACACGCATTTGACAAGGATGAATAGGCAAGATGACGTAGAAATGACGTAGGCTTGTGTCAGTCACGTGGTCTTCTTGTTAGACCTTGTTTTCTTGGACCATGGATGGGAATAATAATTGACCTGGAGTGATAGAGAGAGGACAATAATTTATGAAACAACAGATTTTCACTTTTATTAACAGATATCGTCTGTTAGCTTATTTTTTAATTTAAATTTTTTATAATTTTTTAATTTAATAATTAAAAAAAAATTTAAAAGCGTAATTGAAAAACATTGAGCTCTGGCAGGGACTCGAACCCACAGCTCCATGACTATCCGGGTCATACAGGCGCACTATACACTGGTTTTACTTCATCGGAATTAATAAAAAAAAAACAAAATCTGTTTCTTTAAATTAGTTTTGACCTGAACAATAAAATTTGTACAAATTGTATTAAAGTATTAAAAGTTATCGCTGAACTGTTGGGTTATTTATCATTCAAAAATGAACTATACCTATTAAAATTTATGAAATAATATTTTTAAGTTATTGCTGAACTGTTGGGTTATTTTTCATTCAAAAATTATCTGTACCTATTACAATTTATAAACAACAATTTCAATTTTTGATGTTTCCTTTTTGAACTATTGTTACCTACCTAAGTAGTGTTTCGAAACAAAATCGAATTGAAATTAAGTTTTGTTTTGATACTCATTAGTAAATATTTAATACTTAGGTTATAAATATAATATTTTCCCAAAAGACCAGTTTACTTTTGTAAGACAAAGTCTTGGGATTCCATAATTATACTATTATTTCTAAGTCCATCCTACTGAGAAATAAACAGCCTACTTACATGAGAAAAATAAGATAAATATTGCAATTTATACTGAATATATGAATAAATCAAAAATAAGGAAATAAAAACTAAAATTAGAATAACGATAACGGATAACGGTTTGGTGAAGTCATTTATGTTTACGTTAAAAACAATCACATAGCTAAAGAAAAAACATAATAATAACTATGCTGTTAAAAAAGTAAAAAAAAATTAGAAAGTAAAACTAAAACAAAACACTAATACACTCCACGCTTTATAAATTTAGTTGTAATATAAATAAAAATGTAAGTGAATTATTTTTAAATTTTCTTTTGATCGTTGTTGTACTTTGATCAAACAAATACATTTATATTTTTTATTGTATAGTGTTTACACACTACGAATCGAGCACAGATTAAAATTACTGTTTAAAGGAGGTTAAAAAACGATTTAATTATGTTTTGTATTTCCGAAAACATACCGATTATGGTATATTACGCCATTTGCAGAAGACGTGTTTTATGTTGTGAGTGGATCAATCTTTACTAGGGTCGACTAAGGCCTGTTCAACCTGTTTTGGGGTGGTTCGAGCCCCTACGAGAGAGTATAAAGTGGTTTACATGTTTGGAACAATTAGTGATGTGTAAATATATGGAGTATTTTTTTGTTTTTTATTATTTATTAGTGAAGGGTTTCTTATTAAACAACGGAACCCTAAATTAGGTCAAGTTAGCTATGACAATTAAATACTTGTGTAGAAGTGTAAGTGTTGGGGAGTTTGCACGTTTTGTTAAATATAAACTGATATTTTATAAAATTACAAAAAAAAACTACCTACATAAAATTATAAAGATCTCGCTTTTAAAAATTAACACGTAAATAATATTATGAAAAAATGCTGACGATGATTTTTTTATAACTTTTTTTATTTTATTTCCTTGTAAGGAACAGTCGTAAAAAGAAAAAGTGAAAAAAGAACAATTACAAAATGTGTGACGTAGAAGCGCAAAGTTCAGAACAAAAGGGTGTAAGTAACATTTTTGTGTTAATTTTGAAAACAGTATTACATAGTGTATATCTAGTAATAAACAATTGTGTGTCTGTTTATGGTGCTTTAATGTGTGCGGGTATAACCGAGGAGCAGATCAAAGACGACATTTTCAGAATTGTCAAGTTTTACTCTTTTGGATATGGGACCAATTGGAACTATGTAAGTTATGATAGAAGAAGGGTTATTTAAGGCTTTGACGGATTTCAGTTTTTAATAAAAACACGTGGTTATCGTCCGGGCTCTATAATTAGACTCCTCACAAACGTCTCTTACTCTCTAGGGTTTGTTTACATTAATGTTCCTATAGCTATGACTATATCTACTTATGCTACATACAGCGGCGGCTGTATATTATTATTATTATGTTAATTGTTATTATTCTAGATCTATCTATCTATCTCTAATAGGAGTTATAATACATATTATTGTATATCTATTATGTATAATGCTTGTTTATAATTATAAAGAAAACGTAAATAACATGAAAAAATGCTGACGATGATTTTTTTTGCCTGTAAGATACATTCGTAAAAAGAACAAGTGATTTAAAAAAAACTTACTATTAAACGTCCCCACCGAGGGGCTCGAGCCTATCCTGAAATCAGGGTGAATAGGCCTTAGTCGACCACGCTGGCCCAGTGCGGGTTGGTCAACTTCACACACAACCCTTGAATTCCATCGCAAGTGTGTGCAGGTTTCCTCTCGATGTTTTCCTTCACCGTAAGAGCGTCGAATAAACGTACATATGAATTCAAAAATCACAAACATTTTTAATACTGAGATGTTGATATATTTAGGTAAATTGATATCTCACCAAAAACATTCTGTAAAAAACTAGCCAACTCTCGATGGAACTGCTTGTTTATCTCTAAAAAGTAATGAAATCTAGACAAAGTCGTACCAAGTATAAGGTTCATTACTGCGATTTCTTTATTATTATAGTTAATGTAGTGTGACTGGGCCGTTGATTTTCCATCGTCAATGAGTAGCGGTTCTGGCGACAGATTGGTGCAATGGAATCATGGAGCACCTGGTTTATAAAACTCCTTGTGTACCCTTCAACAGCCAAGTAACACAACATTAACTATAATAATAAAGAAATCGCAGTAATTAACCTTAGACTTGGTACGACTTTGTCTAGATTTCATTACTTTTTAGAGATAAACAAGCAGTTCCATCGAGAGTTGGCTAGTTTTTTACAGAATGTTTTTGGTGAGATTTCACTTCTTTTTGTAGAAACGTGGGTATATTGATTTATTTTATGTGTTATATGTCTGTGTTTCTTGGTGTCAATAAAGAATATTTGATTTGATTTGATTTGATTTATTAGATTTTCTTACTTCACATAGTTTTTTTCTTTTTAGAAGTTGTTTTTTTGTTATTACAATTTTTTCTTTTCTTAAGCGCGTTTTAAAATACAGTCAACGCCATCTAACGACGTGAGCGGAGTATCACCTCCACTCCTCCATCATATTTTTAGAATTGGTCACCAGGTACTCCAGATCTTCGATTATCCTAGTTTTTATAGTTTTCCCTTTATGTAGCCATTAAACCCTAATTCTGTAGCAAATTTCAGGTCGCTGAGTTTATGGGAAGTGCTAGTTCTATTTTGATGATCATGAGTGAGTGTCGAAAATGCGAAACTTTGCTTTCGCTTAACTTCGGAACTAAATGACCTACAGACTTGAAATTTTGGATTTTTAGCATGTGAACATAGCTTACTGGATGACAAAAATTTCTGCGTTCTGGTCTTATCCAGAGGTTCTCAAATAGGGGCCTGAAAATGCGGCGAAATGGTTCCAGTAAAGATGGTACGGCAGTGTTGCTTCGCGCTCGACTTGGCGGGGGCACTCCCGTGCCCCCAGATATTCAGATAACTTCATCACAATTATAATGTCATCAACATCATGTTGAAGGGAGTTGGGCTTATATATTTGCCGAAATTTGTGGAAATGGCTACGAAACATCTTTGTTTTAACTAGCCAATGTATTGTGCTTGTTTTGTAAGTTACATTGATTAAATTCTGTAATAATTATTGAGACATTGCTAAATTCATTAATTTTCGACATATTTTTAATTTTTTCTTTATGCAATTACTAAATTATTTATTTACCTATTTGTATTTGATGTTTTTACATTTTCATTATTGACTTGAGTGTATGTATACATGTATTTGAATATTTTAATGTATTTATAAATTGAATTGAATTGAATGTTTATATCAGACAATAGCTTCATGCACCAAAGAATCTCCATCTTTTCCTTATTCACACCAAAAAAACTGGTCGACCTCGAGGACATCATTCTAGACGTATTATAAAGTTATAATTGCATTACTGTTCAACAAACCTCACGATATCACGCTTTAAAGTGGAAAAGATATAAAAATATCTGTGACATAAAAAAACTGTGAATTAATAAATCTGTGTCATGAAAATCTGTGACAAAATATATGTGAGATAAAAAATCTGCGACATAAACTCATCTGTGACTCAAAGTTTGTCTAAGTGATGGTGAACGCTAAATATAGTTTCCAAAGATTTTTTATTATACTAAAATAAAGTGTATTAGAAAAGAAAAATGTTTATGGCATAAATGCTAAAATTATACAAATATTTAAAACATTATCTTGCAGTGTTTAAAATTAGTTATGTGGGTTAGATCACTGCGTTTGACAGAATTTGTTTAAATTATAAATAATATTTAAATAAATATGTGGGACATGTCATTTTATTTTGATAGTGCGCATTTTATAGATAAATAATGTATTTGATCAAAGAGGGTTCAATTCACTAAATTTTATAACGTATTTAAAGCTATTAATTATTATTTATTATCTAAGGCCTAAAAAAGGTAAAAAAGTACTGTAATTAGACTAATAGTAAATCGATTTTATTGTAAATAAATAAATAAAATAAAATAAAGTAAAATATGTTTATTTCATTAACAACATGTTATAACTAGTAAGTAGATTGGGGCCTTAAAGTAAGCGAAAATACTTATATTGGACTAAAATTAAACATAAGCCAAAACTTATATAATATATGTTAGTGAGTCCACAACAAAAAATGTAGACAAAACTAAGTGATGATAAAAATGACATCCAAAAGTGAATAAACATTTTGTCTTCCTTTTTAACTGACAGTTTTGTGAGTGCATGTGTTGTGTGTGTGTGTGTGTGGGGGGGGGGGTGTACGGGTGTGTGTATTGTTAAATGAAGACTTGTTATTTAGTTTTGTGTTGAAGTTCAGTATAAAATTAACCCTTGTTATCCTTGTAAAATCATCAAACAAAAGTGAAGTGTGACAAAAGTTAAGTTGAAGTACTCTTGTAGTTATAACCTCACTTTTAAAAACTTCGTTACGTCGATTTACTTTTGTGTTAAAAAATGGGTGATATAGAAGTGGCCCCAAAAAATACTATAAAAGGGCGGACTAAAGTTACTGTTTTTTTAAGAATCATAAAAACAATTTTTCATTTAAGTAATTTAGTGACATGCCATGTGGCTACTGTGGTTGGTGTTAAAATGTGTATTGAGATAACAGACGAACAGGCAGAAGACACATTATTTGAAAATATGAGATTATTTTCGCCGCTTTACATTACGAATTGGAATTATGTGAGTATCACCTACTTATTACAACTTAAAACAATTATAAATTTAAATTATTAGGTGGTCTTTTTTTAACTGTCCTATTCTTGTGTGGAAAAAGTACGACCAATTAAGCTTCACCGGACTTGCGGGGGAGCGGAAGGCTTTACCCCTAAGTAGTCATGTACTAACGCGTCTAGGGGCGGGGAGAGGGAGCCTCGAACCTAGGCCTAGCGCGTTGATACGGAACAACATTGTGAAGGATTTCTAGGGGGTCTGTAAGATGTAGACCTTGCAAGGTAATGAAAATAACATGGATTAATATGATTATTTATTATCCTTTTTGTTTGTAGTAGCACTTAATACGGAATGGGTTTATTATGCGTATAACGAAAGAACCTCTTACCACAGAATACCAAATAGTAGTCCCTACAGAAGCTGCACTAGGCGACATAATTCATATAAATTGCAACCCTAGCGCCGTTATAATAAAGTGCAATTCAGTTCGCACGGCGCTAGGCGAAAAGAAGTAGTTGCTGCATCTCTCTCTCTCGCGTATTGCGCCACTCTACTAACACGTTTAGGGAATGGGGAATTGGTCTGCAAAAGGCCCGAGAGCGCTCGGCCGGGCGGGCGGTAGGTAGTTATAGCGCGCAAGTACATGGAGTGACGGAGGCCTGCTCTTACGCTAGACTCAAACTCCTTTTGATGAAGTATACTTGAATACGGATCCGAAAATACATAGTGAACGTATTCTCGCTCTCTCTCTCCTCAGCCCATTTCTACCCCGGTGTAGGCCTCCTTTAATCTTCGTCACTCGTCGCGGTTCTGTGCGACTTGGATCCACTTTTTTCCCGCTATCCTTTTGAGGTCATCGTCCCAACGCTGGGGTCTTCCTCGGGGACGCTTTTCACCCCATGGTCTCCATTCGAGTAACCTTTTACTTCACGAATCGGTCTTTCGAGTGATCGTATTAACTGAGCATAATAATAAGTTTTTGTTAACTCACTTAAACCCTGTAAAAGTAGTTTTATTTTACGAACATGGCTGAGACGCTGCCGTGCAGGTAAACAACTTTGACTTTGTTTTCGACTGTGAATGTCAATTTTAATGTTTTAAGGATAAAGTTAATCCCCTCTATAGTCTTTTTTAGCGTTCAAGCATTTGGTTACAATTTAAAAAAGAAACGTGTCTGAACACACTAATGCCGAATTTACGCGACCAAGGTTCGGCGAGGCTCTTTGGATTATCCTCCCTTGATAAGAGAAAAGATCTATTAGGCCTTGTGTTTTTATATAGGACTTTGAATTATAAGATAGATTGCCCTCAACTTCTGGACAGCTTTAGGCTATTTGACTGGTTTTTAAAATATTTTTTTTATTATTCAGTAGAGTTTGTGGATCCCAGTAATAGTTGTATTTTTTAATTCTGGTACATATTTCCTGAAAATATCAAAATAAAAATTCAATATTTAAGTAGCGCGCCAAAACGCTACTTTGACAATATGGCGTCGCAATGGCATCGGTGACGTCACTAGCCAGTACTACAACTACAAGTTGTTTAAGTAGAAAACGATGTTTACTGGCTAGTGACATATGTCCTATATCCGAACAATCAGGAGCGTTTTGAGTCACGTGACAAACGCCAAAAAAAATTCATTTTTATTTACGGATTTTTACATAAATTAATTATTATTTTCAACTTCCCATAGTAAATATCCATTTTTAAACTTACATTACATACTGATTACAGTAATTAACACTTTATTTTTCGCATTGTCAAATAGCCTATTGCTCCGCTATGCCCTCCTCTGCGCAGAACTGTTCTCGGTGCCAGCTCCCCCGTACCACAGAATAAATAATAGTCCCGTACCCAGACTATCTATACTACTGAATGCCCATAGTGACCAGTTCGATATATTTATTTACGGACTCCATTTGTAAGCTCCGCAGTATTTTTGTTAAGTAGGTTATTGGTATTCTTTTATTATTTTTAGTGTATAAATACATTGCATGAGGTGTTTACCTTTCATTAGTTATACTTAGCACTAAACAACGTACCAATGTAATAGTATGTAACTAAATTTAAGAATTAGTGTGTATAACTGTTGGTGAACCTAATCATCACTACGTCACTACATAGTATAAAACAAAGTCGCTTTCTCTGTCCCTATGTCCCTATATCCCTATGTATGCTTAAATCTTTAAAACTACGCAACGGATTTTGCTGCGGTTTTTTTAATAGATAGAGTGATTCAAGAGGAAGGTTTATATGTATAATACATGCATAATATACTTAAGGATAACCCACAATAACCATTTTCCCGTGCGGAGCCGGGGCGGGTCGCTAGTATAAAATAAAGTCGCTTTCTCTGTCCCTATGTCCCTATGTCCCTCGCTTTGTACGCTTAAATCTTTAAAACTACGCAACGGATTTTGATGCGGTTTTTTTTAATAGATAGAGTGATTCAAGAGGAAGGTTTATATGTATAATACATGCATAATATACTGAAGGATAACCCACAATAACCATTTTCCCGTGCGGAGCCGGGGCGGGTCGCTAGTAAATAAATAAATGAATATGCCCGCTCAAAGTGATAAGTCTGTCATTTGCATCTTTCTTTTCCCATCTCTCATTATGCATCTTTATTAATTTTTCCTATGCTAATATTATTAAGAGGAAATATATTTTGATTGTTTGTTTGTCTGTTTTCTTTGTATTAATTGTACCTATAGGGCAAAATGAAGATTTTTTTGTGAAGCATATAAAAATATTTATTACATGTTTAGGAAAAAAAACTGCAGTCTGGTTTATGGTTTTTACAATAATTTATTGTTACTGAGTTTCTAGTACAGTAGCCAGCACATGCGGCTGGACATGTTGACCTTCAGAGCGCCCGTATTCCGTAGCGGTAGGGGTGAATTTCGTAGTGCGAATGTCCAACCGCATGTGCTGGCTTCTGTACATCGTCGGTTTACAACGAGCAATACTGGTTGCTTTTCGCACTGATTTTCAAAAAACCTGTTGTCAATATACTAAAAAAACATGTTTAGGTACGTATGAATAATATTTATTTAAAAAAACATAATAAGGTTTTAACAGTAAAATAATAAAAAACATATCCAAAGTAAAAATGAAATAAAAAGAAACTTAAATACAAATGTTTGCCGTCAAACCTGGCGCAAAGGATCCCAGTACGCTCGCCGCATTACCGCGTTGGATCGCTATGAATATGAATTAAAAAAGAGAAGATTATTACCTGTATCAAAATATTTTAGACTAGCTTTCCGCCGTGGCTCCGCCCGCGTTAACAGTTTTTCCCGTTGGAATGAGGCATTGTCCCGCGGTAAAAGGTAGCCTATGTTACTCAGGGTAAATGTAACTTTCTAATGGTAGAAGAATTTTTGAAATTGGCACTGTAATTTTTGAGTTTATTCATTACAAACATACACACAAAAATACAAATGTTTCCTCTTTATAATATTAGTATGATCCATGGTCTAAGAAAACAAGGTCTAACCACTAGACCACGTGACTGACAAAAATCTACGTCATCTTGCGCTGTTCGTCCTTGTCGAATGCGTGTTAATAGACAAGGATGAACAGCGAAAAATGACGTAGGCTCGTGTCAGTCACGTGGTCTAACGGTTAGACCTTGTTTTCTTGGACCATGGTATGATCAAACTTTGAAGGCTATTTTTAAAAGGTATTGCCCAAGAGCCCAAAAATAAAAGTTTACCTTTATGATTTTGCCATTTAATTTGAGGCCGCAGACAAGTATAGTATAGACCTTAAAAAGTTTTATTCGTTGATAAAAATCCGAACTACATTTTGAATAATTATCATTGTGTCTAAACTTATTTATAAAAATTAAAGTTTCAATAAAACAGCGTGAAGGTTTTTTTAAAAAAATGTTTTTATTAAGTACCCACAAAAGATTTTCATATCATTAAGTACCGACAAGGAACGTGTTAGGAATCTAACTTGATTCTGTGATATGATGCATAATATTTGCTAAAGATTTTTTTTCATAAAAAGTGTGTAAATTATGATAAAACTATGAACAACATTTTAAAGTGACGACGGTATAAAAATTACATTTTAAGTGCCAAAAAAAGATCAAAAATGGATATAGAACGTGCTATGTACCCGATGGAAGAGTGTAATTCATCCAAATCCGTTCATTCGTGTAAAAAGTATTCTTTAAAATTGTTTTTGTTGACATGTTTTCATGCGGTTTTCTTTGCAATAAAATGCGTTGTGTCAATTTATGGTTGTGTTATAGCATGGATAAAAGTAACTGATGAATTAGCCAAAAATCCAGTTTTGGAGAATTTAAGACTATTTACACTGTGTTACGGGACGAATTGGAATTATGTAAGTAATAGAATGATGTCAGATAAAAATCCCATGTTAACAGATGCCTCTAAGCCGAGATCCGATATAAACATCTTATAAAAATTACGAGGTAAGCAAGCTTTGTAATCCCCGCAGTAGGAGTCATGAGCATAGGACAATCTGGACCAAATGTTGTGTGTGAAGTTGACCAACCCGCACTGGGCCAGCGTGGTCGACTAAGGCCTATTCACCCTGATATCAGGGTAGGCTCGAGCCCCTCGGTGGGGACATGCATCAGCTGTTAACAGATACAATTTATTGTACCAAATTATTTGGAGACGATATACTATTTTAAAAGTGAGATTACTAATCTATGGTAAATTTTTAAACTGTGTCAAAATATGACCTAAAAACTGTCAAATGTCAAACAAAATGCTGTGTTTATTTCACTCGAGGTGAAAATTATAATTTTAAGTTTGATAATTTGTTTTCATCAGTGATTAAGGTACAAAATGGGTATTCCCCATCGCTTTCCATAGTATTTTATTTAATGGTACATATTATTAACTCGACATATCCCATATTTTAATACTATGTATTTATTAGAAGTATTTATCTAGGTATTTATTAGAAGTTTAAGTTTGACTTTATTAGAAATAAATAAAGATTGAGATATTATTTGGATACTATAAATGACTGAATAATAATATTTCACACCATCTGGTATCATGTATTTATTCATATAAAAACTTGTTTTTAATTTCGCGTTTGAACATTTTCCCGCGGTAAAAAGTATCTTTTGTTCAAATTCAGAAAACAAACCATTTCCTCGCCTAAACAATTTTAAATTAGTTTAGTGTTTTAAGTTCGAAAGTGCAACGGAACGGTATTTTTCCGAAGTTAAAAGTAGCTTTAGTGAAAATTTAGGATAAAAATTACCTTCATTCGAAATTTTATCTATATTGGTTCAGCGTTCCATGCAAGCCAACTTTAATCTCCAGCCAAACGTCAGAAAACAACAGCTTGCAGGAAGAAGGGAGATAAAAAAGAAAAAAAATATATTGGTTCAGTGATTTAGTCGTGAAAACGAAACACTCATTTTACTTTATAAGTTCATTTGACGTCGAAATATGATTTGTAAAATCTTACTTTGAATAAAAGCATTTTGTGTTTTTTTATTACAATAATACAACAATAAATGCCTTTTCTACTGCTAACAAAAAATTGTCAGGCACTTCCACATTTATATTATAGAAGCTGGCTTTCCGCCGCGGCTCCGCCTGCTTTAACAATTTAAAATGTAGCCTATGTTACTCAGGGTGAATGTAGCTTGCTAATGGTGAAAGAATTTTTGAAATCTGTTCAGTAGTTTTTGAGTTTATTCATTACAAACATACACACATACACACACACACACACACACACACACAAATACAAATGTTTCCTCTTTATTATATTAGATTATGTTCTTTTTTAGGAACCATGTTCCATTTAAAATATAATAATAGCTATGGAAAGCGATGGGCGACCCCCTGAGACAGTGTTGCCAATACGACTGATTTTCAAAACGATATTTCACTCAATTTACGCCGTATTTAATACAAGTGTGCTAACATATGGGTGTACTATTGTGTGGGGTATTACTGAAGAACAAGAAAAAAATCCTTTCTTAAAGAACTTAAAGACAGATACTCCATTTTATGCGACACATTGGAATTATGTAAGTGTAAAATATATCATCATTATCATCATCTTCAGTCTGTAGACATCCACTGCTGGACAAAGGCCTCCCCCAAAGATATCCACAATGATCGGTCCTGCTTGGCCCGCATCCAGCGGCTTCCCGCGACCCTCACCAGATCGTCGGTCCACCGGCTGCCATTCTAGAACCTTTCTACCGTAACGGCGTTTTTAAATGTTTTCTAATATTTTGTAGAAGGTTCATAAATTAAAAAAAATTGCGCAAAAATATTGAGATATTTTTGCGCATATTACCACGAAAAAGTCAAAAAACAACGTGGGCGTATCCACGGGCCGACAGCTAGTATTTCATATTTTTCGCGATACTTATAATATACTAATAATAGTTAGTTTCCAATAGTTTCCATGTTATCGACGTCACAAATCTAATGCATTTTCAGACGCATGTGATTAACGTTTTTTTCCGATATTTTTTTACTTATATAATACTTACCTATTTTCTAACAATAACCAGTCGAACTTCGACTTTGTACATAACGTCAGAAATGAACAGTTTTTCAAAGAAAATTACTTTAATATACCTCTAAGTTTCATTAAGCTATAACGTACGTTCTTAATTTTAAATTGAAATATTTTAATCCAAGATGGCGGTCAACAATTTAGAAAAATCAAAATTTGAAGTGAATTTTCGTTTGATTTTAAAAACAGTTTTTCGCAGTTCTTATTTTAGTATTGTATTATTAAGTTTTGCGTTAAATTTATATGGAGTTCTGTTGAATTTTATTGAAAATTTTGATAGAAAAGTTTTCGAGGAAGATATAAGTGAAATTAGTATTTTTTTGGTAGAAATTGCGTTTTTGTTCTACGCTTCGTTGAGCTTTGTGAGTATCACTACATAATATAAAACAAAGTCGTTTTCTCTGTCCTTATATCCCTTTTTATGCTTAAAATTTTAAAACTACGCAACGGAGTCTGATGCGGTTACTTTAAATAGATAGAGTGATTCAAAAGGAAGGTTTATATGTATAATACATGCATGACACACTTAGGGATAACCCACAATAACCATTTTCCCGTGCGAAGCCGGGGCGGGTCGCTAGTTCATAATATATTTTTGTCTCTAATGTGGTGACGGTGAAACAGCGTCCGTGGTGTGGTGGTTAGTGCTATGCTTCCCATTTCAGAGGCGACGGTTTGAGTCCGTGTATGTATGAAATTGTTTTTATTTTTTGAATTTAGTTCAAAGTTTGAAATTAGGTTTGAATGAACCCAAAAGTCAGGATTGAACCAAAAACACTAATGCTAAAAAAGTCAACATATTTTTCTTACTAAAATAACGTATGTAGAATACTTGGCTTGGGTTTTACATTAAGACACGAAGACACTTTTATTTTCCTAACGGGGTGAGTAGAATTTTATTAAGTTTACACACAGGGAGCCCCTGTGGGGAGCCCAAATTTAAACTAAGTTTAAACCACTTTAGGTTTAACTAAATTTGGGTTTATAATAATAATAATAATAATAATAATATTTTTATTTATTAAGGCAAAAGACCCATAAAAAAATTACAAAAATATAAATATAAAAATTACAAAAATATAAATATAAAAATGGGTAATATAAAACTGACCCCAGAGCTAGGCTAACCCGACACTACACCGAAGACATCCCGGACGTCAGCCTGTACGAGATTAGGATGGCTCTCAAACAGTTAAAGAACAATAAGGCGCCGGGTGATGACGGAATAACTGCTGAGCTTCTGAAGGCAGGTGGTACACCGGTCTTGAAAGCCCTTCAGAAACTGTTCAATTCCGTCATCCTCGAAGGCACAACGCCGCAGGCGTGGCTTAGAAGCGTGGTGGTCCTCTTCTTTAAAAAGGGTGATAAAACCCTTTTGAAGAACTACAGACCCACCTCGCTTCTGAGCCATATCTACAAATTGTTTTCGAGAGTCATCACGAATCGTCTCGCGCGCAGGTTCGACGACTTCCAGCCTCCCGAACAAGCCGGTTTCCGAAAGGGCTTTAGTACCATAGACCACATCCACAAGCTGCGGCAGGTTATACAGAAGACCGAAGAGTATAACCAGCCACTATGCTTAGCATTCGTAGACTATGAGAAAGCCTTCGATTCGATCGAGACTTGGGCAGTGCTGCAGTCTCTTCAGAGGTGCCAAATTGACTACCGGTATATCGAGGTGCTGAAGTGTTTGTACGATAACGCCACCATGTCTGTCCGGCTCCAGGATCAGAACTCCAGACCAATCCAACTGCAGCGGGGTGTGAGACAGGGAGACGTTATTTCTCCGAAACTGTTCACCGCTGCAATGGAGGATGTCTTTAAGCTTCTGAACTGGAAAGGACATGGCATCAATATCAATGGCGAGTACATTTCTCACCTTCGGTTTGCCGACGATATCGTGGTCATGGCTGAGACCTTGGAGGACCTCGGCACAATGCTCGATGACCTCAATAGAGTTTCCCAAAAAGTGGGTCTGAAGATGAATATGGAGAAGACAAAAGTCATGTCGAACGCCCATGTAGTACCCACTCCAATAAAAGTTGGGGACTCCGCTCTCGAAGTTGTAGACCATTACGTCTACCTGGGACAAACAGTCCAGCTAGGTAGATCTAACTTCGAGAAGGAGGTCAATCGTCGAATCCAACTTGGATGGGCAGCGTTCGGGAAGCTGCGCAACATCTTTTCGTCCCAAATACCGCAGTGTCTTAAGTCAAAAGTCTTTGATCAATGTGTGTTGCCAGTGATGACTTACGGATCTGAGACGTGGTCGCTAACGATGGGCCTCATAAGAAAGCTCAAAGTCACCCAAAGAGCGATGGAGAGGGCTATGCTTGGAGTTTCCTTGCGTGATCGAATCAGGAATGATGAGATCCGCAGGCGAACCAGAGTCACCGACATAGCCCGAAGAATCGCTAAACTTAAGTGGCAATGGGCTGGGCACATTGCACGTAGAATCGACGGCCGTTGGGGCAGAAAGGTTCTTGAATGGCGACCGCGCGCCGGAAGACGTAGTGTGGGCAGGCCCCCCACGAGGTGGACCGACGATCTGGTGAGGGTCGCGGGAAGCCGCTGGATGCGGGCAGCGCAGGACCGATCGTTGTGGAGATCCTTGGGGGAGGCCTTTGTCCAGCAGTGGACGTCTTTCGGCTGAGATGATGATGATGATGATGAAATATAAAAATACACATTCACTTTTAAAACACGACCTTCCTTAAACTTCCTTTTAGCTTCGCGCAGATCTTTAGCGGAAACGCTAACCGAGCCTTTAACCTTGACACTGCGCAGTTATTTTTAACCGTACATTTTACCAAACCACAAATTCGTAGAAAGATATAGATACGAAACTTTATTTGTGTTGTATTATATTATAGACTGTTTCAGTTTTAAGGTTTTTTTAAAGAAATACCAGCACTTAATTAAGTCCCGACCAGAGTAATAAAAAACCTTGTCATATTGCGGAATTTCAAGGGATCTAATTTTATAAGGGAAATTGTTGCCATAAACACAAAAATATTCATGTGGCGCCCTCAGAGCAGGTTTCTTGTTTAATGTGTTAGTGAGTGAGGAGTGTCCACGTTTCTTAGTTGTTCTGAGGTAACTTTTGTACCTTCGACACAAATTATGGAAAATTAATAAAACCTCTCACAATTGTATTCAAAGCGAAACTGGTTGTTTGTGCATATTTGTAGTGGATGCAAAACTTAACTTTCTGCTTTCATGTTATCTTTACTATTTTAATAAAATTACCGAATAACATTAACTTTATATTATTTAAAACCTGTCCTCATCATAATTTCTTTGGCGCTCGATCACCCCTTTACCGTCCTATTTTTGAATCGTTCATGTTTAGAATCTGTCATTTATAGAATCTGTCATTTGTAGAATTGGCGTTCGTAGACTCAACTGTCATTTTGAGAATCTGACATTTTGCGACTAAACGATGTTTTATTTGTGGTGTGTTATAAATCAATGGGTGGTGGGGATCGCTGTTGTAACTGGTTATAGGCAAATGGGTTTTGACCATCCCGGTTATACAGGTGAGTTGGATTAGTGCTAAGACGAGAACCACGTACTGAGTCCAACAGTGTGACAAAATTTTAACTCTGGACGTAACGGGGTTCGAACCCGCGACGCTGCGCTTCGAAGGCAGGCGTATTACCAATTAGACTACAGGACCGTAGTAACAAAGGTCTTTGACATAAGTAATTATAAATTTTCCTGTATCGATATAGATAAGTTACATAAAGATTCTTTTTATTTATCTTTTTTTTTCTTAGTGATAGTATAACAGACAGATAAATTATTTTTATTTATAGTATTACAATTGAACGTTATAATTTTTCATTTGAGAATATTCCATACTGAGTGGGTGATAGATACGACTTAGTGTTGCCATAAGGTAACTTTATTTTTTCCTTTATTTTGGGGTAACTGTCGATTTCTTCGACTTTTATATAAATAATACTGTTTACTCCTGGATATTTTTTATCAAATTATTTTTATTTGTGGTTTGAATATTATTCAAAGTCAAAAGAGAACTCTGATTAGACTTATGAATTCACTGATTTAATAATAATAATGTATATTTATAATATAAATTCAGTTTTCCACATACTTGTAGCTCTTTTTTGGTGACTATTTATTTAAAATTAGGTACAGTCAAGTTCATAAGTGCAGTCAATCACGTGTTTTTATACTTTTAAATAACTTTTTTCCCAAAGGCTTGATATTCTTATTTTTTTGTGTTACTTATACAGTGTAAGGGACTCAATATTTTGCTTCAAATGATTTGTCCTGAATGCTTTTGGAAAAAAAGTTAATTTAAAGTATAGGTGCACGTGACATGACTGGACTTATGAACGTGACCGTACCTATAATTATGTAGTAAAAGCACAGAATAAATAATTGGTAAATGTTTGTTTATTTTAAGTTCACAATAAAGAAAAAAAATATCACGGAGAACATCCTACAGTTTATTCCAAATAAATGTATTGTATGTTATAAAAAATGGACCGTAATGAGGTATAATAAATATTATGTTCGATTTTTACAACACATCGGTATGAAATTACATCTTTTACAAAGGGTGATATTGGAAAATCATTTTATTTGTTTGAAAATAAACCTGTCCCTAAATAAAGGAACACAGAATAGGTAAACTATTTAATATAAAAATAAATATCAGGAAAATATTATCGGACGGCGGCAACACTGCCACAAACCGATTAAAAATAATGAATCTACCGTCTATTTATGATAACTAGTCGCCCTATACAATAAAGGCGGTTTGGGCGTCTAATAGTTTATAATTATAGCGTTAAAATAATTATTTTTAAGTTCCAATAAAATTCAATTTTAGAATCATCAAATTACCTCCAAAATTCAAATTTAGAATTAACCTAAAATGCAAAATTAAATTTAAAAAATTTTGAATTTAGAATTCCAAGTACAAAATGGATACGTTAACGGTTTTGTACAAGGAGAATAACATTTTTTACAATGTTTTGTGCTTTTTGATTACTGAGAATGAAAAGTTGTTTGATAGGAGTGATGCGTTGTTGTATTGGAGGACTGTACTACATGTGTTAGCTGTATACCACCACGCTTTAGTTGGTTTATTCGCTGGTAATCTTGAAGAACAGCTGGAATGGCATCCAGATCAAGATCTTCGTATGCTGCATAAATATAGGGCTGCATATTTGACTGGCTGGAATTTTGTGAGTTTTTTTTTAAGTTTTTTTTAATTATTAGGGTTCGTGTATCTAATCTAATCTAATTTATGTTTTTTTTTCGCTAATTTAATCGCTAATTTAATAAATGGTGGGTTGGGTTTTGAATAAGTCCGCACTCAGTTTTAGCTAATTCCGTATTGCTAGCTGAAAAATAATGATGCACCTGTATACTAGGAGGTCTTACATTACTATATCATTAAGATTTTCTAATGGAGCACGCGAAGAATTTTTTTAAATAAATGTAAAAAACTTCAATAATTTACATACATTTTGAGGTTATAAACGCAAGTTGATTTACGTGTGTTTTAATTTTGATTAAAAAATAAGAGAAAGGCAATAGGCATACAGCCAAAAAAATAATAATTGTGTATTCTGCCAATTAAAAATATAGTCCAATCTGTGTATTATGATTTATTATAGGAGGCAAAAAGGCGGGCGAAGCCCCCCCATTTCTGAAGTGGTATTCTAAGCCCTTATAGATTTTTCAACCCGATTACAAAAAGGTCACTGGCTTTGATAATAGTAGCCAGGGCGTCAACCGAAGCGGGGGGACGGGGGGGCGCAGCCCCCCGCTAAAAAAAAAACAAATCTCTACACAGAATTAAATCGATTGGTTAGGTTAGGTTAGACTGATGTCAATAACAGAGCGAAGGGAGCCGAGCGAGCGGAGCGAGCGTGCCGCGGCAGCGGTCGGCGACCGCCGGAGAATTAAATTTTTCAAAGTTGATTTTTGTTATTGTGAACTGGACTAAAATAATAAAATACCTATACAAGATTAGGCTGTATAATTATTTAACCATTGCCTACGTAACGATTAAAGGAAAAAAAAGGTTAGAAAAACAGAAATTAGCGTGTTTTGTACTGAAAATGTATGTAACTAATTTATTTTGTGAAAGTGATTTAATTGTGTTTATTACAAAATGGATGCATTAAAACTGTAAGTAGAGACTTTCTAAACCACCCCACACCATTTCCTTATTACCATTCATGAGAAATTAGTAAAAAACTAAAATGCGGAACTAGTTAAAACTTTTACCTAAATGGTCTCTAAATTGTACCTTTACAGGCATATTCACAAAGTTAAAAATTTACATAAAATTAAAATTATAGTAAAGTCAGATTACATTATTATAAATAAAAATTAATTGTCAATTTCAATAATGAAATACCTTGTTAATTTTCGATTATACGAGTATTCGATAATATTCGATTTTAGATTTTTAATTAGGAGCATTTTGATTATTGAGAAATTAATTTATGGTATGATTTTTATGACTTTCTTAATAATTTTATTATTTTTTAGATTAGACAATTAAATAGAAAAATAATTTGTTTATTTAAACTTTATTTTAAGATGGAGCAGTCAAAAATGAAAAGTTATAGCGGTAGGCCCGTTAAAATGAAAAGTTTTATTAATTATTTATTTTATTTATTATATTATTACGATTATTTTCATATTTCGGGAAACATGACAAACATCACATAATATTTTAATTGTTTTCATGTAAATTCGAAACTATTGAAAGTATTTTTATAAATTTTAATTTGTTTACAATATCTAATTTCAGGTTTTCTTTGTGATATAAAATATAAACTTCCATAAAAATTCATCTTGTAAATATCCATCGATTTTTGTTTAACCATGTAGGCGATAAATAGAGTGACTTTCACATGTTTGCATTTCGGCTTGTATGAATGAATATTATTATGCTATTATAGCTCTGCTCAGTCCAACAGTCATATGAGCGTGATAATTAAGTAGCGACACGATACATAAATCTTCTCATCAATTAAATTAGTTTTATCACTCCTTATCTAGCTACGGGTCAAACTAATTATGTGCAGGTTATCACGCGTCTAGACCAAATAATTTGTGTTAATTAAAATCATCTCACAGGTTCCATTTTTAAATTCTAATGGTGACAGATATATATACTTTTTTTTTATTGATTTTGGCGCTAGTTTTACTTTGCGCAAATATTTTCTTTATTACGTTAGTTTTTTGGAACGGGAAAAACTGTAAACACGGGCGGAGCCGCGTCGGATAGCTAGTAACTTATATTATAGCTAGCTGTTTTTTTTTTCTTCTTTATTTATTGCCTTGCTACATCGGTTGACATATTTTGGTGACGTCACAGAAACATATAGGTATTGAAGCTGCGTGTAGGGTCCCTTTGCGCGACTAATGCCCAAACATGAAAAATGACCAGTGGTCGAAAAATGTCCAATCATAAAAATGCCCAATACTAAATAATTACTTGACGAGTGCAGATTTGTAGGGAAAATATGTCGTAATATACATACCTTGCTCTAATATACAACTATATACATTATAGCTACGTGCTTATTGCTCACCTGGGTAACCTTTCAATTGCCTCATGTCATGACATACTTAACATATAGGAAGTTAATTTCTAATCCATAGCTACCTGAAAAAATCTATGATTTGTCATAATACCTATCAAAAATAAAAATCTATAGATAATAAATACTTCCTGAATAAACTATAGTATTGTAGACGTACGACAGACAAAAATTTGATAAGCAATAAGAAAAATTATCATAATATAAAAATTATCACCCGGATATAATCAAGGTCTGTTTGTCTGTTTGTTTATCACTAATTAACTTATTCGACCTAAACTCTGTTTAGCACAAATAGATTGATAAATGTTCTGCGTCCGGCCCTGTTAGTACGGCTCCTGCCATTGAAGCATAGAGACTTTGGTTCGAATCCCGTCTAGGGCAAACATTCGTTTGATGATTGATGAACACTTTTGTAGGCTACCTTTTACCGCGGGAAAATGCCTCATTCCCACGGGAAAAATAGTTAACGCAGGCGGAGCCGCGGCGGAACGCTAGTGTAATAATACATTTTAAATAGGTACTATAATTTAATGTGTTATTATTATATTTCACACTTATGTGCTTAATTAGAATGAACTACTTTAGAATTATAACGTAATTACTGCTTTAATTAGCTAACAAATAAATAAGTAAAATAAACTTGTAGTATGTATATGACAGACGTTTCGAGTGCATTTTATATATTTTTTTCCCGTGGGAATAAGAAATTTTACCGCGGTAAAAGGTAGCCTATGTTCTTTCCCAAGGTTTATTCTATCTTTGTGCCAAGTTTCATCAAAATCGGTTCAGTAGTTTCGGGGGCTATTCAATCACTAGGAATATTTTAGGTATTTTTGTACACCTTTTTGGTTACATTCTTGGCGTAAAGATCCCAAAATATTTTTTTAAACAGAATATTGATAGTGATGTAGCTTCCCAACAGTGAAATAATTTTAGAAATCGGTTCAGTAGTTCCGGAGCCTATTCCATACAAACAAACAAACAACATTTCTTTTCTTCTCTTTATAATCGATCGATGCAGAGTTAATGAGTCGGTGGCCTAGTGGCTAGGCCCGTTGACTTCCATTCGGAAGTTCGCGGGTTCAAACCTCGGCACGTACCAATGTGTTTTCGATTTTCGAATTCATATTACGTTTATTCGACGCTCTTACGGTGAAGGAAAACATCGTGAGGAAACCTGCACACACCTGCGAAGAAATTCAAAGGTTGTGTGTGAAGTTGACCAACCCGCACTGGGCCAGCGTGGTCGACTAAGGCCTATTCACCCTGCTAACAGGGTAGGCTCGAGCCCCTCGGTGGGGACATATTATTATATGAGCTGTTAATGATGTAATATAAATACTGCTTTTTCTCACAATCGGTAATTTCACGCTATTGATGAATAGGAATTTGAAAACAATTAAAAACTGTTTTATCTACCTATTTCCTTAATAGGTAAAGCAGCATAATTAACTAGTTACAACTAACAACTACTACACGCGAACACGTGATTATCATACTACATGTTATCAGCTAAACTTTGGCCGGGTCAGTGACCTCGTCAGCTGTTTCCCAATTTGATGATAAGAATGTATCATTAGAAATTGGAACGCTTGACACGTGAACAAGTATACATGACACAATTGAAGAGATTTCTTTAGGTTAATTTGGGACTTTCCTATTTAAAAGTAAATCGTTATACGGTCGACCCCGTAGCCTAGTTGGTAATCCGTCTGCCTATGAAGCACAGGGACGCAGGTTTGAATCCCGCCCAGGGCAAACATTCGTGTGATGAGCACTTGTGTTTGCCTTGTGTCTGGATGTTGTATATTTATATAATATGTACTAGCTGTTCGCCCCGCGGCTCCGCCCGCTCTCAAGGGTATGAAAAGTAGATGTTGGCCGATTCTCAGACCTACTGAATAAGCTCACAAAATTTCATGAGAATCGGTCTAGCCGTTTCGGAGGAGTATGGGAACGAACACTGTGACACGAGAATTTTATATATAAGATGTATATCAGCTGTCTGACACCCATAGTACAGGCTCTGCCTAGTTTAGGGTCAGATGACCGTGTGTGAGATGTCCCACATATTTTAATAACTTATACTGTTTTACGTAGAGTGTCGGTGGCGTAGTGGCTAGGGCAGTTGACTTCCTTTCGGTGGCGCGTGGTTCGAACCTTGGCACGTTCCAATGTGTTATCGATTTTCGTATTATGTACGTTTATTCGACTCTCTTACGGTGAAGGAGAACATCGTGACGAAACCTGCACACACCTGCGAAGTAATTCAAAGGTTGTGTGAGAAGTTGACCAAACCGCACTGGGCCGGCGTGGAAAGGCTCGAGCCCCTCGGTCGGGACATGTATGGGCCGTTAACTAAATCGAAGAAATTTCCTACGTACGTTACCTACTTTATTTGACCGAGTGACCCAAAATGTTAGAGCTAGCAGAGCTAGAGAGAAATAATTCGTGATTTTTCACATTTGTATGCCAAATTATTTCGAAAATCAGTTCCGTGGGAGTGAAAGTTGAAATTTGTGGAATTCAACACCAAACTAAGAAAGAACGCGACCGTCAAAATTTTTGAGTTTAAAAAATTGTGAAAGCCTACAAATTATGCGTTAACAAATTTATAATTAAACATGCAAAATTTGAAACTGGTTGAGTTTTTGAATTTACGATTTTTTAAAAGCACGCTCTTTGATTTTCTAATGACGTGTAAAGTGCGTGTGAGTTATTTTAGTAATATACCTACTTAAGGTGGAGCTACAAGTTACAAATATTATATCTATTCTGTTGTTCATTGCTTAGCTACTAATTTTTAAGCGTGAAACGTTTAAATCTTTATCATATCGTCTACATATTGTACAGTAGACCTTGAGAGAGAGAGACTTACATATTATTTATTATTCACATATGTTTTTCTTTCGTTTCCAGCTGTTCCAGACGGTATTCCTGTTTCTTGCGCTGGCGCACGACGCGCTGGAATGGGCGAGTAAGCAGGACAGTAAGATAGCCAAGTGGCTGCGGTACTGGCGTGATGTCATATTCTCTGGACTGGTCGTTCCATATACTTGTGTAAGTTTGCAAGAAGAATTATTTAGTTTTTCTTTGTTTGTGTGTTGTTTTCTATTTCCATTTGGGTTGGGAGATTTTTAAATGCATTTGGATTTCATCATTAACAGCTCATATTAATGTCCCCACCGAGGGGCTCGGCTACCCTGAAATCAGGGTGAATAGGCCTTAGTCGACCACGCTGGCACAGTTGGGGTTGGTCAACTTCACACACAACCCTTGAATTACTTCGCAGGTGTGTGCAGGTTTCCTCACGATGTTTTCCTTCATCGTAAGAGCGTCGAATAACGTATTCATATTGTGAATTCGAAAATCGAAAACACATTGGTACGCGCCGAGGTTCGAACCCGCTAACTTCCGAATGGAAGTAATTTTGGCGGTATGTGTGTGACCTTGCCAGACATTTTGGCGTTACATTATTTTTAATAATTTTCAAGAAAAGAAAGGTCGATGAATTTTGATTCGGTTTTATAATAATATGAAACAGGCCAAAGGGTGCAGTAAAGTATATTCTGTCCTACTCATGGTCTTAGAAAACAAGGTCTTGCAATCGGACCACGTGACTTGACACAAGCCTACGTCTTCATGCTGTTCATCCTTGTCTATTAACACGCATTCGACAAGGATGAACAACATGATGACGTAGGCTTGTGTCAAATCACGTGGTCCGAATGCAAGACCTTGTTTTCTAAGACCATGGTCCTACTCTGTTTCCAGTTCGTCTTCAGCATGTTCTGGAGTCTATACGCGATCGATCGGGAGCTGGTCTTCCCGAAGGTCTACGACGCCGTGGTGCCTTGGTGGTTCAACCACTGCGTCCACACCAACATCCTGGCGATGGTGGTGCTGGAGACGATACTGCAGCCCAGGAGGTATCCCGCTGACAGGAAACTGGAGCTGATCCTGAATGGGACTGTTGGGATCCTGTACGCTATTGTGTAAGTATAAGGCCTGGCCACAGCTTCGAGCGACGCGTGACGCGAACTGCGGTGAGACCGGAGGCGCAAACTGCGGCGCGATGGTAGGCCACAGCTCGCCGCGTATTCGCTTTACAGACCGTTCACCGTAAGTTGCCCCCCGCCGCCAAAATACTACTATGGCAGGCGGAGGTCATCTATAGTGGACGGACTGTAGACGCGATGCCGCATACACCCACCGCTGGCGCCGCCGCGCGCCCCTCCCACCCCCTTCGCTATTCGCCCGATGCTCGTCTCGCCGCCGCCGCTGCCGCGACTAGCTGTAGTCAGCTTCCTACAAATTGCCTACGTTTGTTTCCATCGCTCTTCGCTGGTCGCGGTCTCCGCCGCCGCGCAAAGCTGTGGCCAGGGGGTTAGGCTTAAATCACACCGGCGGTGGGCGAACGGGCCGTACTTGCTTGCTTCATCATTAACAGCTCATTATATTATGTCCCAACCGAGAGGCTCGAGCCTACCCTGAAGTCAGGGTGAATAGGCCTTAGTCGACCACGCTGGCCCAGTGCGGGTTGGTCACTAACACACGACCCTTGAATTACTTCGCAAGTGTTCACGATGTTTTCCTTCACCGTAAGAGAGTCGAAAAACGTACATGAATTTTATTCGGAAATCGAAAACCTATTGGTACGTGCCGAGGTTCGAACCCGCGAACTTCCGAATGAAAGTCAACGGCTCTAGCCACTTGGCCACCGACGCTGTAAGTTAACTTGAGTGGGTTTCGAGATTAACCTACCTCACAAACCCTGGTGTTGGAATAGTTGAGCCGCCTTAGGCTTCCGACATGGCTCCTATTTATATACATACATACATCCGTAGATAGTAGCCGGGACTAAAGGCTTTACGTGTCTTCCGAAGCACGGAATCATCTTCCTTTCCGGACAATCATGTGATTCAGCCTGCAATGTCCTTATCAAACTGTTTTTTTTTATTTACTGTTATCATCTAGATCAATTCTTTCTCTCTATCTAATGAACCTTTTTCCTTCACAGCTACTACTCCATCTACTTCTTCGCCGGCCGGTGGCTGTACAATGTCTTCGGGATCATGACCTGGTGGCAGGTCTGCCTGTTCCAAGTCCTGATCTGGACTTCCTCTTACGTCTTCTATGAGATGCAGTTCCCTATCAACCGGCTCATCCATGGAAAGGTTAGTTAGGTTAGTCTGGTAGGGTTTGATTTGTGCCTAGGTTTCGATCTTTAAATGCATTTAAGGCTGCCACACCAAAAGGTGTTGCAGACGTATTGCGTTGCGTCTGCGTGCGACACGATCTGTAATGTATTAACCTGAAATACGAAGTTCACACTGAAAGTGTCGCAGACACAATGCAGCACGTGTGCGTGCATCAGACGCACGGCAGTCCGCGACACACAAACTGAAATGGCGCGTGCGACAGCGGAACGGCTTCTTGTTGTATTACACGGAATTTTCTATTGACACTCACACCACGCTGCTGCATGCGTCTGCGTGCCTCTGCGACACTGTGTGAACGGCCTTCTGTTGCGCAATGCTGCAGACGCAACGCGTCGTGCTGCAGACGTATCCGATGTGTACCTAACGCATATTTAGCTCCACGTGGATATGCAGATGCACCTATGAACGAACAATATTTTTAAATATTTTCAACTTGTTTACGTTTGTCACAAATTATATAAAACGCATTCTCCTTGTCACAGGAGCCAGAACAACAGAAGCAAGAACAAAACGCTGTAGACTCAGCCACCAATGGGGAAGCCACGAACGGAGATGTCAAACATACGCACGAAGGAAACGGCGACGCTACACAAAATGGCGGATCAAAACAAAATGGCGTCCACAATATGACGGCGACCGATTTGAAAGCTCCGCCTTTTTCGACGAGATCGTGGAGTTTGAAATATAGAACTATAAGGGACCAGTTTGAGAATTCTAAGCTTTAAAAAATAAAAATAAGACTTGTGAGATAGTAATGAGGTGTAATTATCGTGTTATCGGCGAACAGTTTGAGCAACAAGCGGGGGGAGGAACGAGCGCGGAGGGTGTAGGTAAATTCATTTTACCATGAACAAATATACTCGAGAGGGCAGTCCATTCTCCTACTACAATGCGTGTTCCTGTAATTAGTACTAAAAAAGATAGATGTCTCTACCATTCACAAAATTATGTAAATAATAAAATATGTGGGACACCTCACACACGGCCCTCTGACCCCAAACAAGGCAGAGCCTGTACTATGGGTGTCAGACAGCTGATATACATACATATATAAATATACAACATCCAGAAACAAGGAAAACACTAGCGCTCATCACACGAATATTTGCCCTGGGCGGGATTCGAACCAGCGACCCTGTGCTTCGAAGGCAGACGCACTACCAACTAGGCTACGGGGCCGTCCAAATGTGTCGCTCGACCTGATAAAAAAAAACTTTTAGTTCCTATTTATGTTAAAAAAAAAACACAATTATTAGTCATTTACTAGTGTATTTTTAATATAATCTCGGGCGAGGAGCTAGGCGCCATCTAGTTTTAATACGGGATTTGAGCTTTTTCCGAAGCACGTTTTTTTCTAGGGCATTTACAGTCCTCTCGAGTATTTTTTGGTCCATGATTTTACTATGAACTTGTTATGCGCGCGCAGTTATACCACGTTACATATTGTGCAACAATTAATGGCAATAAAGACCAAGTGTCAATAAAAAATATAATGCATAAAGCGTAAAGTCTGAGTGCCGAGTGCGAGTTTTGCAACCAAAGTAAACGCGCTCGATATCGAGAGCGTAAACGCGATTTTGTATGGAGTTGAAACTACGCCATCTGTGGACAGTTTGCTGAACTAAAATTTCTCCATACTAAATGCACGTTTACGTTGAAGTTATCGAGCGCGTTTCGTGAGTAAAAAACTCGCACTTGGCACTCTGACCAAAGAAATAAGAAACCTACTCTGGGGGCGCCACGCGTATATTTTTACGACTATGGCAACAATTTCCCTCATAAAATTAGTTCCATTGAAATTCCGCAATATGGCGAGGTTTTTTATTTCTTTGGTCGGGCTTTAGTAAAATATTATATCTAGGTATGATTTGTTAAAATCAACAGTGTTTAATTATTTCGTGTTATTATATTATATTTTTATCAGGTATTAGAAAAACTGTTTATGCAAACTATTGAATTCTATATTTCTTAATTATTTCTGCCTTTCCTAAGTTACATTCCATTCTTTCCTTTTTAAAAAAATAAAATACGAGTCTTTTTAAGCACATGTAAAAAATCTAACAAATTGAGTTGAGTTACCTGTCTAATTTATCTACCCTACGATAATTGTTGTAAGCAATAAAAAGACCATTTCCGGTTAGTTTTTTCGATTCAGTTCGCTACATATTTTTCAATACATTGGAAATATATACAAAAAATATTATTGTTATTTACATTTTATTAAAATATACGTAATAAATGACCAAAGTAAGTATTTAATTTAATTTATAATATTATGTAATATTTAGTGTGATAATTTTATTGTAGTTCATTTTTCACAGTTTTATAAAATAATAGTAATGATAAAAAATTGGAAGTTAGCAGGTTTTAGTTTGGTAAGATTTTAAGTACAATAAAATTAGATTTTTATACTTTAAATTAGTATTTTTATTTTCCTTCTATAGACTGTGACGGCTTAGAGAAAAACAAACCGGCCAAGTGCGAGTCGGACTCGCGCACCGAGGGTTCCGTACAAACCTGCAAGGTTTACAAAGTTCGTTCATTACGACAATCGAGTCATAACTATGGTAATCTTATTGCAAAATGAAATTCATAACATTACAATGGGGAAAGATGGAGGAGCATAAATTTAAGACAAAGATCTCTTTATCGTTTAAGTAACTAAGTACTAAGTAAGTATTTCAACTTGATAGCTCTACGCGTTCATGAGGAAAAAAGTAATAAGTTTATATTTATTAAAAAATATATATTTTGTAATGTAACTAAAAATTTAAGGTTTTCGGAATTTTTCCTTTATGTGTGCTATAAAACGTTGCTTCATGCCAAATTTCAAGATTCTAGGTCGACTGGAAGTACCCTTTAGGTTTTGATTCCCTTGCGAGTACTTGCGAGTTTCAAAATATGCAGCTTAAATTGCTGTTTCTTTTGATTGCGTTGACATAGAAGTTTGATTTTGTTACAGCTTAAAAGGTATTATAGACCTGAGTATTTGGTATGAATTTCAATTTAATACCTCTACGCGTTTATGAGGAAATGGGTAGTAAGGTTAAAATTATTAAAAAAAAATATATTATGTGATGTAACTAAAAATTTAAGGTTTTCGTAATTTTTCCTTTATCTATGCTATAAGACGTTGCTTCGTACCAAATTTCAAGATTCTGAGTTCACGGGAAGCACCCTGTAGGTTTTGATTCCCTTGCAAGTGTCGAAAATTTGCGGCATAAACGGCTGTATCTTTTGATTGCGTTGGCTTAGAAGTTTGATTTTTTCACAGCTTCAAGGGACAGTAGACCTGAGTAATTGATATAAATTTCAGCTTCATACCTCCACGCGTTCCTGAGAAAAAGGGTCTTGACAGACGGACAGACGGACAACAAAGTGATCCTATAAGGGTTCCGTTTTTTCCTTTTGAGGTACGGAACCCTAAAAAACATCTATATATAAATTTATTTTATTGCAAAAAAAATCAATCTAGGACATAAATTAAAAAGTAAAACACAAATACACATCATAATTTTTTTATTACTTTTTAAAAATATTTGTCTTAATTTTTTAGGTATAATACAAAATCGTACAAAATTCTATTCCTGTATCAACATTTAAAAAACAATATCAGTGCTGAATATCGATGTACGAAATAGGTAACCTCAGAAATATATATTATATACTTTTATTTATATATTCTTCCTTAAAAATAGGGTAACTAAGAGTATTAAAGAGAACTAAACAAAAAAGGATAAAATTTATATAAATAAAATTGGCAGTGAAGAATTTGTTGCAATTTCCAAAAACTTAATTAATATAAAATTAAATTTAAAATGACTAATTTATTAGTTCTTTTTATTTTCACAAAAACCTATAGCATTTTTTAAAACTCTATAGGTTTTTATTTCTAGGTTCTAGACCCGTTGGTTAGTACAAGCCGATTATGACAATGTTACAGTAGTAGACGCAAATGTCACTGGTATAACCGTACAATTACATTATGTAAGTAAAAATAATTAAGTATTATTATTCTTCTCTTACACACGGCCATCTGAACTCAAACTAGGCAGAGCTTGTACGTCAGACAGCTGAAATCATACATTATAAAATATACAACATCAAGACACCAGGCAAACACAAGTGCTCATCACACGAATGTTTGCCCTGGGCGAGATTCGAATCAGCGACCCTGTGCCTGGAAGCAGTCTACGGGGCCATCCATAAAACTTGTATTACATGGTTCTTAAATGTGAACGAGAGCCCAATATCTTCTATGCCGTTCTTACATTTAGCCATGAACATTTTCGTCTACTATTTACTAAGATTGAGTTAGGTTAGATTTTCAAACGCCATCCGTTTTTTGGGCCCAAAATTACTTACAACATTTAACAGTGGAAAATAAAACCTCTGTGGAAAACAAAAAGATCGTTATTTAGACATATTTAGTACACCATGAAAAATTTTTAGGTTATTTATCCGCAACTTAGTGAAGACTTCATGAAACTGAACAAGTTTCCCTAAGGATTGGAACTTATGCTAAGTTCAAATCTAAAAATTTAAATTTTTATTTTTAACTAGCTGTCCGCCCGCGGCTATACGCCCGCGTCGATGTTTTTTTTTTTTTTTTCGTTTTTTTTTTTACCTTTTAAACCTTCCCTAGACTTCCACGAATATTTCAAGACCAAAATTAGCCAAATCGGTTCAACCGTTCTCGAGTTTTAGCGAGACTAACGAACAGCAATCCATTTTTATATATAAGAAGATATAAACCTCAGTCACGTGACCGGCCACTTTGTATTTGTATGGCAAGTTGAATTTTAATTTTCGGTTTTGAACTATATTCCTTAGGAAAAGTTGTTCAGTTTTATGAGTACTACCACTATGTTGATTTGTTTAAATTAAAGAAAAGTGCGCCTGAATTATGTAACATTGATTAGGTTGATTGCACATAGATTATTGTGAAATTAGTTTCGTCATGATATGAGAGATCGAAAGTGGGAAGAAGTGGCGGCTCAGCAAATGCTGAATATACAGGCTTAATCAACGGGTTTAAGTAACTTTTCCAACAAAACTTTTGAAGTATAGGTACGAAAAACAAAAGTCGGCACTCCCTAAAACTAAGTAATTTTTATCAGACGATTTGTATGGAGAAGTCTTTTTTTTATTTGCAAGAAAAGTTTCTCCAGGAAGTCGATTAAATTATTTGACTGAGGATGTCCTTTCAGCATTTGCTGAGCTGTCACTTATACCTTGTTTTAATCACTGTTGGTAAAAAATAAATGAGCCCAAGTTTCATACAAAAGTGTTCAATACCCTTTGCAACGGAGGACTAGTGAACAAAAATCAAGCAGATTCTGGACAGATCTTCTAGCCATAAGTCAAAAACTAGAGGATTGAGAAACCTAACATTTTAGCAAAGTAAAGCCCGACCTAAAAAGTAAAAACCTCGCCATATTGCGGACTTTCAATGGAACTAATTTTATAATGGAAATTGTTGCCATAAACATAAAAATATACACGTGGCGCCTCAGAGCAGGTTTTTTATTTCTCTAGTCAGGCTTTGACACAAATTCTTAATTTTTACAACAAATTATTCCAAAAAAAACCTATCGGTCAGTAGTATTTAATTAAATATGTTTTTCACTGGGTTATCTTTGCCATTATTAATGCCATTATTAATAAAACTGTGAATTCGTTATTTCCTCTGTTTAGCAATATATTTTGATACACCGTAAAATTTAAATAGTTGTTTAACTACAACGGTGGTGGTAGGACTCATGAAACTGAACAACTTTGAAATCTCAATATTCTCAAGATTCAATATTTTGAGCGGATAAATGTAGGTATACTTTTATATTTGTATTTATATAAATATATATATTAGTGTATTTAGGATGGTAGGTATATTATTGTATGTATTTATATTATCTTAATGTGTATGGATATGTATTATTAAATATATGTGTATAGGTTTGTTTTATAACTATTTTTATAATAAAATCCGGATATTCTGTTTTTGCACACCCGCCATTTCTTCCTAAACGCCTGCTCCTATCGCCCAATGGTTGCCTGGAAGAAATCGCTTAGAGCGATAAGGCCGCCATTTGCCTTCTCTCTTTTGCTTTTATTTGTACTGTACTTGTTTTTATTATGTGCAATATAGTATATTTTGTTTGTTTGTTTGTATTCAAATAATTAAAATTGTCACACAAAGTGGCCGGTCACCTGACTAAAGTTTATATGAAGAGTTGAAAATTATTTTTGAGATTTCAACTTTAGTTCCTTAGGGAAAGTTGCTCAGTTTTTCATAAGTAGGTACTACCACTATGTAGCGGATTACAACCAGTTAAATTACACGGTGTAAAAAATAATTAAAAATAATCGCAAGGTTTTGTTCATTATAATTCGTGTCTTGGTTATTGTTTTTCTTAACCAAATGCCTAAATTTTGTCTTTAACTCGGCTATAAGTCACTATGCCAATTTATTATTGGTGGCTTAGTAATCAAATGTCTACGTTAAGTTTTTTCTTCATTCACAAGACGTTTACTAGTTTTGAGTTGTCAAAAGTATTTAGTGGATCATTTCTCATAAAGATGAAATCTCTAAATAACCCGTTTGGTAAAAGAACGTGCATTTAGTATGTTTCTTAATGCCTGAGATCAATTCGTCCGAAATACGGATGTCTATTTTTCATTCCTTAGTTTTTTTTATTTTCTTGCATTTACATACTCGTATTTATAATGTCTTTTAAGAAAATTAATTTCAAAATAAATAATAGAGGTTGTCCAGCAGTGGACGTCTTTCGGCTGAAATGATGAATAGAGGTTGAAAATTTATGTTTGCTAGAATTCTTGAAATGACATATTCAAATTGCCCTTTTCTGGTGATCATTTGATCGTCATCATCATTAAGAAATCATTTACCGTTTTGAGATAATAGCATTTTGACTTGGTTAATTGTATTAATCTTACTTACTACTTTAACACCATTTCCTTCTTATTATCCTGCAACTCAGTAAAATACGAGTAGTATAACAAAGTTATTGATGCAATCCTACGTATAAATATGAAATTTATTATCTCAACCAAATCTTCAAGCAATATGAGAACCACCAAATCCTTTTGTTTAGGAGAAAAATCCCAAAGTAGACGGCAAATTTTTAAAGACCTAAGAAATCACAATTTTCGACCTTAATACACGTCCTGAGGAAATACTTGTCTGTACACTACCTGGCTAAGTTGTCTAGGGTGCCTAGGAATCCCATCATCGTATAACCTTTGAGGTTGAAGGAAATATGACGATGGGGTGCGTATACTAACTCCTGAAATTTGCGGTCGTTTCCTTACTTGGAAAGATGTCAATTCTGAAGCAGCATATTGGGGCTCTGGTTGCAAATTTGTTCGGAACCTCGAATATGCATAGTCCCTTTCAACAGGGACTACAAAACCACTTGGAGTTCTAATATTAACTGCTGGTGGTAGATTAGGAGCTAATGCTTCGTTCAGACGAATGTCATAGTCATTTTCAATGGAATCTGCTAGATTCTGCTTGATAGATATGTTTTCTAATAACGGCTTTCCTGTTGCTGTGTAAGGTTTAGATATTTCTGGTTTCGGTTGGGGTTTTAAAATAGGTTTAAATGTATCTTCTTCAACTCTCGGTTTGTGTGTTGTATGTTTGTAAGTATGCGGCTTAGTGTGGTATGTATGTTTGGGTAAAAGTTCTGGTTTGAATTCTTTGAAATAAGCATTTTCACCTTTGACGGTATCTTGATAATCTTCAAATTTCGAATTTTCTGGTAACGTTGCTTGAGTAGCTAAATAAGGTTTGAGATAATCGCCTGGAGATAAAGAGCTTTCAAGTTGTTTCTGTATAGCATGGTAGTTATCATTGTATGTTCGTAAGACTTTTGTTGCTAAATTTTTTGCTTTTTCTTCAGTCGTAGTCAATACTTTCTCAGTAGTTGTTTCGGGTTTGCTAGTTTGTGTAGTTGTTGGTTGTTCCGTTGATGTTTCTTCATAAAGATGTTCAGTTATAGGCGTAGCAGTTGTTGTTGTTGTTGTTGCTTTGGGTTTTGGAGTAGTAGTATCGTAATCCATTTCTTCGTCTTCGTAATACTCCTCGTATTCATCTGTTGCTGTTCCTGGTTTAGCTGTAGATACTTCTGTAGTGTAAGTTGCAGTAGGATCGGTTGTTGTTGTATATCTGAATGTGGTTGTTGTGGTCGGTTCTGTTGTTGTCGTGATCGTTGTTGTTGGTCTTGTAGTAGTGGTAGTTGTTGTTGTTGTAGTAGTAGTGGTAGGCTTAGGAGTAGTATTTAATGGAGCACTTAAATTTCTACCACCCACAGGGTGCAATCCTCTTGGTAAGTATGGACTGCCGCTCCTAGAAGGTAAAAAAGGTCTTCGAACTACTTTAACATTGGGTTTCAAATCTTTCATCTTGTATGTGATGTCTTCTTCAAAAAGTTTAGGCCTATCGTCGGCTTTCTCATCGTATTGATAATAATCATCATCGCTTGGCCGTCTTGTTGGCCGATCTTTGCTTCTATATCTTTGAGCCTGACTCTGAGGTCTGATTTCATAATCGTATTCATCGTCAAGAGGTCTTTTGTAGTTTGCTGGTTTTTTGTGAGGCCTCGATGGTTTAAATTTTTCTCTTTCGACTGGTTCGGGTCTAGGTCTTTTTTCTATAGTACTAGTTTTACCAGATGATGAAGGTCTACTTGTTTCTTCATCTTCGTATTCTTCATCATAATAATCTTCGTCTTTTGGTGGTGGTTTTGCAGTAGTCGCTATAGGCACATACTCGTACTTTTCTTTCTCGTTACTAGGGACTGGTCTCTTGATTTTTGGCGGCATTCTAGGTTGACTGAATATTCCGTGCCCATTAGGTTTCACTAAAACGGTATCAGGTGCAGTAGGTGGTCTCTTTTCCTCTACTCTGTCATCATCCCTATACCTATCTCTATCATCGCGGTTTCTATAAGGTCTATCTTCTCTATATCTTCTTCCTTCATTGTAGCGATCTTCTCTAGGCCTTTCTCTTTTATAGTCAGAGTCGTCCCTTAAAGGTCTTTTCTCATCACGGGGTCTGGGCCTAACCTCATCTCTAGTCCTCTTTTCATCACGAGGTCTGATTTCATCTCTAGGTCTTATTTCATCTCTGGACCTTATTTCATCGCGTGGTCTGATTTCATCACGCGGTCTTATTTCATCACGAGGTCTAATTTCATCTCGAGGCCTAATTTCATCACGAGGTCGAATTTCATCTCTTGGCCGTATTTCGTCCCGTGGCCTGATTTCTTCACGGGGTCTAATGTCGTCAGTGGACTTTACAATATCTCTTTTACCTGTATCTGTTTCGCGAGAAGGTGTTCGTACTTCCTCTCTTGGTCTGATTTCGTCCCGAAACCTACCATCGTCTCTTTTCTGATCTCTTTGTCCAGCTCTAGGCCTTTCTTCATAGCGATCTTCGTCACGAGGTTTAGGTCTCTCTTCACTAGGTCTCCGTTTGCTTATAAAACTGGGTCTCCTCGGCTCGGTTGTTTTTCGATCGTCGCCGAGCCTTCCATCTTCAGTGGGTCTCCGATCATCTGTGAGAACTCGTCTATCATCAACAGGCCTTCTTTCTTCTGAAACTCTCCTATCTTCAATAGGCCTCCGATCGTCATCTGGTCTTTCGGGTATTCTTCTCTCATCAGTAGGTCTCCGGTCATCTAGAGGTCTTCTGTCTTTAGGGACTCTATCATCGATAGGTCTACGATCTTCAACTGGTCTTCTATCATCAACAGCTCTTCTGTCTTCATCATCGTAGGGTCTGGCAGGTCGCTGGCCATAATGCGTTCTCTTCCCTGGTCTTCGATCTCGGTCGTAAGATCGTCTGTCTTCGTAATCGTCTTCTACTTCATCTCGTGGTCTTGGTCGAGATTCGTACCTGAAAAAACAGTGACATTGATAATATGACAAAAAAAAAAGAAAATTATAATTAGATGAAAAGGATGTATGAAAAATTTAAATGAACTTTATTATTAGATTTAAACCTTCTTTCCATCCATTCTGTTCAATAACTAATGCTACGGTCACATGCGTGCCGTGCAGCCCGGCGGCTGCCTGGCGGGCTGCCTGGCGGGCTGCGCGGCATGCAGCCCGTCCCGGGCCGGCGGACGTTTAAGCTGTTCACACGCACGCCGTCGTGTCAGTCAGTGCCAGAATGGCGAGCAGCGAGGAGCGACATTCACGTTCACAGGCGCGTTCACGGGCTCGGGCGTACCGTTTACACGCTTGTGAATATGAATGTGCACGTTGAATGTGGAGTTGAACGCGTGCGTGTGAACTTAGCATAATGGTATGAAAGGTTTTGACGATAAAAATATTTTGACAGCTATATTACAAATTTACCTATAATCATCGTCATCATAAGGCCTCCGTTTGCCTCCGGGTCTTCTGTCTGGTCTTCCACGTCCTCTGCCCCGACCTCTGTAAATTTTGTAACGTACATTAAAGTTTACACGTAGTTTATTTTTGAGCTTAAAATTTTTCTGCCCTTGGGACCATAATTTCTGGAAGCAACACACAACACTGAGAACAAATAAACTTTTTAGCTTAGGTCAGATACTTTTGAAGATATTGCAGACTTTCTAACCGACCCTTTTTCATCCAGAGTAGTTAAACCAACACTCACCTGTCTTCATACTCATAGTCGTCTTCATAATAATCTTCATCATAGTATCTGTGGTAAGGACGCCTGCGGGGTGGAGGGCGTGGGCGGGGAGTGGTGGTGGTCGTTGTGGTGGTGGGGGGAGGGGCGGCCGTTGATGTCGTCGTCGCTTGGTACAGGGCGTCGTTTCTGTAATGTGACCATAAGTAAAATTAGGTCATTTATTTCTTAAGCCTTGGTCACACACAGCGATTAGTCGCTTCGAATTGGCACTCGCAGTTAAAACTAGCTCAGTGTGACAGGGCTATTCGCTGCGAATTCAATACTGACCGTGTCCATTTTTATTTGCAGCGAATGCAATCGCAGCGACTATTCGCTAAATGCGACCGAGGCTTTAGAATATGTCTTTTTTATAAAGTACAGTGGGGCTTCTCACGTAACTTCGAGGACGCGTGAGCATTTTTGTCACGTTCAAGCATATATTATGCACTTTATTTCAATAATTTTAACGTTGAATTTCAGTTATAAATCCTCTCCACTGCACTCCTCTTTGTCTGCACTGACCCATACCTACTATTTTGGTATTCCCATGTTTTGTGCCCTAGGCGGCTCAACAATTCAAACACCAGGGTCTTTTTATATACAGAATTTTCTCACTTCGTCTCGTCCTCAAACGTCTGAATATCACCAAATGGTTGCTTGGAAGAAATCACTTAGAGCAATATACCACGGATTGCTTTTTTCTTGTTTTGCCCAATTTTGAACATGATTAGATTTCTAATGATGATATTCTGTTGTTTGAAATATCGGTTAGTGAAGTAAATTTTGGTTTTTTACTTGATTTCATCTTTCTCACTCACCGGCTGAAGTAGTTAGGCGAGTTCTTGCAGTCCACCTCGGAGACGAAGTGGCAGATGAACGTCTTCTGGTCAAATGCTGTGTAGTTGGCGCAGAGGAAATCGTAGCGTGTGCCAAACAAGCAGTGATGGTACACCTGGAAACAGATTAGGAATGTGTAAGAGATTGGGAAGCATTGGTAGTAAATATAGAGAATTTACAAGAAGGAAACTAAAGAAACCACCTGGAAATAGATGAGAAATGTAAAAAAAATGTAGAAGCAGTAATTGGAGATATAGATGAAGGAAGCTAAAGAGACAATGATAAGATATGAGATGATATCGCATCGCCTGTCAGCCCTCCGCAAGTCCGGTGAAGCTTGATTGGTCGTACCTTTTCGACACAAGCATAGGTCAATTAAAAAAAAGAAAAAAGAGTCAGCCCAGCTTTTTAACTTATGTTTAATGAAGTGCTTAAAGAAACTTGTTTGTGAACTGCTTAAAGATAAAAAAGAAATCTATAAAGACCATGTCTTTCGTATACACTAAAAAAAGGAAAGGTCCTAGTATTTGACCCTGTGGCATATAAATTTTGAAAGTAAGTCCTAGCGACTTCGAGCTGTTTATAAACATTATGAGCTCTTTCCATTCTACTCAGATGGGGATTTATCAATCAAAATTGACTTGTGGAATACCTATTACATAACAATAGTTAGGTTATGTAAAGGCCTATTTCCCTATGCCATCAAACTGCTAATATGCCAGTTCTGTTCAAACTAATATCGCATCGCCTCTATAAATTTTAAAAGGTTATTCTAAGACGAGAGCCCGCCTTGGTTTGAGCAAAACTTAGTAACTGCATTAAAAAACGTCGAAAAATGATTCAAATATAAAATTTTGATTTTGACATTCAGCCGTTAAGGCGTGGAAGAGACAGACAAAGTACCATCGCATTAACGTATGAGTGACGATTAAAACCAGTCGAGATATCACTACATCACTACATAGTATAAAACAAAGTCGCTTTCTCTGTCCCTATGTCCCTATGTCCCTATGTCCCTTTGTACGCTTAAATCTTTAAAACTACGCAACGGATTTTGATGCGGTTTTTTTTAATAGATAGAGGGATTCAAGAGGAAGGTTTATATGTATAATACATGCATAATATACTTAAGAATAACCCACAATAACCATTTTCCCGTGCGGAGCCGGGGCGGGTCGCTAGTAAACGGATAAAACTAATGAAAAACTCTTACCTGACACTTGTGAGCCACTGAAGCGTAAAATCCATCATGGCGGCCGTCGCATTTGAAATCCATCGTCTCAGGAGGTGGCACCGTCTCATAGAAGGGGTAATCCGACAAGTTATACCCGTTTAACTCCCTGGGTAGATTTGGGTCGTAGATGTAGTCAATCTGGGGTATCCCCGTGTACTTTGACGAGGAGTTTGTGGATTCCCCCCCTTCACCTGTCATTTCTATCTGGAAATAGAAAGAGAACATTTGAATTAGGACGAAAGGTGTGGTATTGTTGGTAGAATTGGCTTTACACAGGAAAGTAAGTTTTGTATCTTCTACCTATTAGTTTCAATGTTATTTTCAACTTTTAAACTGTCCAATAGAAGTCGTCTAGATTCTATAAGCATAATTACAAAATCCTTGGTAAGTATTTTTTTTTACAATCGTGATCGGCTTATTTCTATATTAGTTTCGCTGGCCGTCTCTTGCCAACCATTATTCGGGGTAGAAGAAACTATCTGAGTTGTATTTTTGGCCCGCATCCAGCGGTTTCCTACGACCTTCACCAGATCGTCGGTCTACCTTGTGATGTATTAGTAATTACGTAAAACTATAAGCCAGTGCAATATGTACCAGGAAATTCATGAGGAAAGGCCTTTACCACAGAATACCAAATAGTAGTCCCTAGAAAAGGTTCGCGTCCCTAGAGAAGACAAATAAATAGCAACCCTAGCTTCGTTACAATAAAGTACAATTCATTTCGCACTGCACTAGCTAAAAACACGAAGTTGCTGCCTCCTTTTCTATCGCATATTGTGACGATTTGCGCTTCTAGTACTAACACTTTTAGTTCCCTATCTACGAGTAACACCACCCAGGGGATGCATCGGCCGATCTTCTTATCGTGTGGGTTTCGAGGTTAACCTGCCTCACAAACAAACCCTGGTGTTGGAATTATAGAAGCCGGTACCAACTTTCGAAGCTCGGAATCATCTTTCTTTTAGGACAATCAGGTGATTCAGCCTGCAATGTCCTAACCAAACTGAGGAAAGTCTCACAAAGTTATATTTGTTCAACGAGTCCCCACCGGGATTCGAACCCGGAACCTCCGTAACGTCAGGCGAGCTTTTGACCACTCGACCACGGAGGCTGCTATATCGGCCGATTATACATACCTAAAGAGTTACAAATCTATGCATGTTCTGTACCAGGAGATAAGGAAATATAAAGAGTTAACGGCTAATGAGTACCAGTACCAACCTGTGTTCCATCTTCAGACCCATCAGCCGAAGGTGCTTCTTCAGGAGCTGCTGTAGTCGAGGTGGTCTTCGCGAAGATCAGAGACGTGGCTTTCAAAGCTGACGATGTTGGCAGCTTGGTCGTTGTGAAGAGTATACCTGGAAAGAGAAGGAAACGTGTTCTTTGAAGAATTTGAGTCAGGATCGGCAAGGGCAAAAAAAAATTGCATCGCACATTTAAATTATCCATGAGGAAAAAAACAATTTACGCGCCCAATTATCCCTTTCTCTTCTAATCTATACCACATAGTAACAAAACTGATGTCCTTCAAGGTATAATTCTCCCCTATAAAACCTTTCTGACATTCTGACAATTCTGACAATGCTAAAACTTACTACTCCCTTGGTATTCATTGGTATCATTGTAAGAAAACTAGTACCATTATAATTCCGGAGATATAGATATAGTTTAGGGAGGATTGTAGCCATAATCCTCCCCTCTCGTGTAGCCAAACGGTGGGGTCTTTCGACTTAGTTTATATCCAAAAAGTTTGTATCAGATTGCTATTCATTGCTCGGTAAAGAAAGAACACTAGTCGCGTTGTAATTCTGAAGATATAGCTACAGGTTGGGGAGAATTATGGCTTGAGCATTTTAATTTTCCTCTTTTCTGCTTTTTTTTATTTAAAAATTGGTATCAACCTTTACTACTCATTGGTACTGTAAAACCACATAAGATTTTTTACGTTTAACTTAGTTTCACAGGTGAAAGCTAGTATCAATTCTCTGGAGCTATGTAACTTCAGTCACCTCGTACAACGACGAGATGTCTTTTAATAAAGAAACGACATGGTTAGTTAGAAATCAAGCAAGCATCATTTCGTTGACATTGGAAAATTCCAAGCACAGCTATCTCGACTGCTCTTTAGTCCTTGTTGACCTTAATTCTCCTTAATATTACGGTCCATTTGTAACCAATCACGACTTCGATTAATTTGATACTAAATCATAAACGTTAACCTATTACAAATACCAAAAGGATTAACCTTTAATTTATCATACTGCTAAAAATAGTCCTTGAAATGATCTAAAGAGCTGAGTCGTAAAAAAGTCGTTTCTAAGAATCGATCCTGTAAAAACTTGAGGTAAATGGTCAATATATTAAAAGAACCTCATACATATTCATACATTTGTAAATCAATTTGCATTTTTTGTTCTAATCATACTTCATACTAAACTAACATTATAAAGAGGAAAGATTTGTATTTTTATGTGTGTGTATGTTTGTAATGAATAAACTCAAAAACTACTGAACCGATTTCAAAAATTCTTTCACCATTAGAAAACTATATTCACCCTGAGTAACATAGGCTACCTTTTACCGCGGGAAAATGCCTCATTCCCACGGGAAAAACTGTTAACGCGAGCGGAGCCGCGGCGGAAAGCTAGTGTAACTATAAACTTTCGGCCCAATCAGTTCAGTGTTCTTATTTTACTGGCACTGGGCGGTCACTCCATACAGAAAACGCATTTTGACAACCTACTTCTTTTTGAATAACAACTGAATATCAACTACAAGTCAATGGCGCTAGGCGCTATGTAAACACCCCCGAACACCACCGGCGGAGTCCCGCGGCGCCTGCGGGGTGCGGGGCGTGGGGCGCTATATCGGGCGGGGAACTCATTTTTGCCCGGGGGGTGAGTGTCCTTGCTGTACGGGTTAGTACTATTATTTTCTTCTGTGGTTCTGGTGAGCCGCAGGCGCGACAAGATAGAGGGTGCTGTATGAGATTGGATGAAAATACTTACAAAATATAGTCATTCCCAGCCATCTGTGTCGGGCTCGCGTCATTGTGCCAGTTTGGCCTGGAAAGAAAGAAAAATTTCAATAAGAAAGGGTTTGATAGATAAGTAGAACTTAAGGGGCCCACAGTGCTAGCTAAGTGGCGCCGCCACCCTTTAAAAATAATAACTCGAAAAATAATCAACATTTCAAAAATCTAGAACGGCAAGGATCGATACGGTGTTCTGTAGGATATATAGAAGCCATTTATTTTATTGTAATTAAAGATGGAAAAATTGCTGAAAACGGCCACTTTTCGCAATTTTTCAATTTTTTTCCATCTACGTCCTTATTAAAATAACTCATTTTCCCTTTTCTTTATTAAGTCCGTTTAGTAAGGTGTGAAATATAAAACACAAGTACCAACCAACACATTTTAACATCTACTACTAGTAGTATAGTAATATAGTAGTGATCGAAACAATGTAGTGTAATTATAGATGGAAAAATAGCTGAAAACGGCCACTTTTCACAATTTTTCCATTTTTTTTCCATCTACGTCCTTACTAAAATAACTCATTTTCCATTTTCTTTATTAAGTCAGTTTAGTACAAAAGGTGCGAAATATAAAACACAAGTACCAACACATTTAAATATCTACTACTAGTAGTATAGTAATATAGTAGTGATCGAAACAATGTAGTGGTAAAAGTAGCCGACGCGAGCGCAAGGACGCTGCAAGGTAAACGACCTCGCACTGCAAGTGAAGTACTATTGTGAGCTAGACACCTAGTACGTACTATTATTTATTCTGTGGTTAGACCTAGGTTCACAGTTGGTGCTTGCGGGTAAAAACTAGGCCTTATTTAGGCCAGTAGCACTTGTCGGACACTCCAGCAAACGCGTTTTGACAACCTACTTCTTTTTGAATTAACAACTGAATATCAACTACAAGTAGACGCGCTATGTAAAACTTTGACCTACCTATGCCCCGTAGCCCAGTTGGTAGTACGTCTGCCTACTAAGCACAGGGTCGCGGGTTCGAATCCCGCCCAGTGCAAACATTCGTGTGATGAGCACTTGTGTTTGCCCTGTGTCTGGATGTTGTATATTTATATATTATGTATGTATATCAGCTGTCTGGTACCCATAGTACAGGCTCTGCCTAGTTTGGGGTCAGATGGCCGTGTGTGAGTTGTCCCACATATTATTATTATATTATTATTATTATGCTTGTGTCGAAAAAGTACGACCAATCAAGCTTGCCGGACTTGCGGGGGAGCGGAAGACTCTACCCCAAAATATAAAGTCATATACCAACGCGTTTAGGGGCGGCTCGAGGGAGCCTTGGACCACGGCCTAGCGCGTTGATATTGAAAAACATCGTGAAGGAGACACATGTGCTGGCTTCTAAACTGCAAGATACCCAACTTCTCATATCATGTTTGGGCTCAATCAAGTGACTGTGGCGTGGTGGATATTAGAAAGATAGAAAGAAAAAACCTTTATTCACTTAATGCTGTGACTTAATTTAAAAAAATGTAAGACGATCAGGTCAATGATACTATATAAATGATGTATATAAATGATTTATATAAATATTCTATTTAATTTCGTCCTTATATTCAAACTATTGCTGTGAAGTCTTTTGTTTACAAATCTATTTAGTTTTTATTTTGATTTATATGCAAGTATATAAAACTAAGTTTGGTATGTCAATCATTTTCGGAAACGCTATGACAATGGTCGGAAGGGAACCATATCGTTATATCAAATACATTGTTTGTCTGGCTGTTTTATATAGTGATGTGTTGAGTAGCAAATATTACACTATCAATATTATTATTTTATAATTTACTTATTTCTTTTTTGTTTTGTTTACTATTTGTTTAGGTATATCACTACATAGTATAAAACAAAGTCGCTTTCTCTGTCCCTATGTTCCTACATCCCTATGTATTTAAATCTTTAAAACTACGCAACAGATTTTGATGCGGTTTTTTTAATAGATAGAGTGATTCAAAAGGAAGGTTTATATGTATTATTATACATATAAACCTTCCTTTTGCATGCATAATATACTTAAGGATTACCCACAATAACCATTTTTCCGTGCGAAGCCGGGGCGGGTCGCTAGTCAAGAATAAATTATTATTCTTTCTTTCCTAATTATATTATACCTACATAAGTTAATTGCTTCGGGTACAGATCCCTTTGAAGTATTACTATAATGTACCTAACATGACTGACTTGGCTTTGTATAACATTATAGAAATCAGAAGTCTGAAATTCTAAGAAAAGATTTAGATCTAATAGAAATAAGAAGAAATTTAAATAAGATCTTTACATAGAATCAGCACTAGACTAAACTTAAGCCTATTTAACCTTCAATTTGTGGTAAGTTCGAAACCTTGATAAATTTACGATACTTATGTAACCTTTTAAGTGTATCAAAATATTATTAATTTGTCAATATTGCCACCTCCATTTAATTTGTAGCTTTATCTTATCGACATATTATTTACAATGATCGATAAATAGTTTTCCATGTACGTCCCATCACTACTTCATACACAATGCAAGGTTCTATGCATTATTCGAATGTAACTGTTTTGTCAGTTTAACACCATAAATAAGTCTTAATGTAAGGCCATAAGAGCGAGTTTGCACTAACAGTATTACGCACCTTGAGAAAAGGATGGGTATTTAATAATAAATCGACAATGGGACTGGATTGGACTCTACCATAGCACTATAATAGCTTATAATTGTCAGGAGAAGCTTGGAAGGCTTATTGGGGATCGCAGTTGTTCTTTTTTACAAGCCTGTTGGCTCGTATAACCCTGACTGACGAAATGGTCGTTGTCAGTGGGTTATACAAGTGAAGGCTGCTGCCTGGATTATTGTTTTAGACGCTTTTAATGATAATTCCTGAATAAAACTTGGGCACAGAATACCAAATTTTAGTAGAATACCAAACTTGGGACGGATAGACAACGCTAAGTAGGGAATTATACGCCTTAAGTAATTTTAGCAAGAATAAGAACTGAAACCTCTTTTTTTAAGGTCAAACAAGTGATTCAGAAACAAAAAAAAAACAATAAAAAATGATTTTAAAGAAAAGAAATTAACCAACTGGCGAACGTGATATCCTGCCTCACCAGGTATAGAACCCAGAACCTTCCAATTTTGATACGAGTGAGCGTTTTACTCAGTTTGACTGGTAAGGTAACTGATAAAGAACTTTTGAACTAGAATCAAATACTAAACAAAATCGCATAATGTCACCCGGCTGAGGAAACCTCGTAAAGGACAGCGTTCGTCAAATTCCTTTTTTTACAAATTGGGCAAAAAAAACGCGCGGTATTTGCACTATAAAATTTACGCATTTGTTTCAAAGCTCTTCTCCACAAAAGACCGCACATTTTGCTTTGCTGAACTCGCCACAAAATGTAACTTTATTTCACTTAACTGAGTGATCAAAAGTGTCCAAAAGTTAAAAATAAATTATTTCATTTCATTTCAAAGATAATCATATCATAAGTAAAAATCTACAGAATTATTATTTACCTATCATACTTTTTTTTCAGTAGGTAGTTTTTTGTGTCTCACGTAAAAGATTTTTTGAGAAAGAATTTAAGTGAGTTTCTCTCCCGGGTGACGATATTTAACCAAACAAAGTGATATTTGTTCTAAGACTGCCTTACCAGAAATCTAACCTAGAACATTCGAATTTTGATGCGAGCGCCCGTTTTACTCAGTTTGACTGTTATTTGATAAAGATCTTTTAAACCAGAATCAGATACTGAACAAAATCGCATAATATACATTAGTCAATCATTGTTATCTTACGCATGCGTACAATGTATTTAGTATCGCGATCGCGGTGCAATGAGCTTGTCTTGTCCAATAGTGAAAGTGGGCAGCGGACCGTGTACGATCTGTTTCCATTGTCGTACGATATACGGCATTTACTATACTCCTTTAATAGCCGCTATCTTAGAGAAACGCTTGACATAAAGGCAGCAGCAGCGGAGCGATGCGCGTGCTCTATGTATATGTATATTTATATGCGCGTGCTCTATGTATATGTATATTTATACATAGAGCACGCGCATCGCTCCGCTGCTGCTGCCTTTATGTCAAGCGTTTACGCGTTTAATCTGCTTGCAGATTTTATATGGGCGCGGTGAAATCAATAACATTTTTCTTTTTGGATTTGTTCCTCGAGTCATGTTTGCAACTTATCACTGAACATTTCAAAATGTTCTCCTATTAAATTACTTATTTTCACCGGGAAAAATTATCAGCTCCGATAACCATTTGATACTAAACGAACGCGCTGAAGATATTCGGACTGTTCATATCCGTGCTTACTGTTCTTATTAGGCTTACTCATGGTCCAAGAAAACAAGGTCATTTTGCGCTGTTCATCCTTGTCTATTACACGCATTCGACAAGGATGAATAGGCAAAATGACGTAGAATTGACGTAGGCTCGTGTCAGTCACGTGGTCTAATTGCAAGACCTTGTTTTCTTGGACCATGGATATACGTTATTTACTATACTCCTTTAACGGCCTCTATTTTTCCCCATCGAGGGGTTCCAGCCTGCCAGCGTAGAATTCAAAAATCAGGGTATTTATTTCATTGTGAACCTTCAAAAGAGGGTTATGTTAAAAACGAGTATATCTATTAAGATTTAAAACGGGATATTTGGTTTGTGTGAGTGCCAGATATTGAGTCGTCCCATGATCATGATGCATGCAACTGCATCGAAATATCGGGCACTTATACCACGGTAAATATCCCGTTTTCAATCTTAATAGTTATTAAAACAACCGTGAAAGTTTTAAAAACGAGTATATCTAATATTGTTAAGGAAAAATGCGTAGAATATCATGAAAATCTGTAATATATAAGAAAATAGAACAAGTAAAAATAAAATAATTTTAAAGAAATTAATAAAAATAAAAATATTTTCTCTGTGTGTTATAGACCTCGTTAGTCAGTAAAAAAAATAAACGTTAAAAAACAATTTTTGTTTACTATATTTAACCCCGGACCAAAAAGAGGGGTGTTTTAAGTTTGATTTCTGTGTCTGTTTGTTTAATTAGCATACGCTTGTGTCGACGAGGCACGACCAATCAAGTTTCACTGGACTTGCGGGGGAGCGGAAATGCGACCTGTATGGGAAAAATGATGGACATACGAAAGCATTTTTGCCCAAACAGAAGAAGACGCTTCGCACTCGCTCGATAAGAGTAAATAAAAAAATCTTTATCGTATCGCATTCGTCAATGGACACGCGCGATACCTACCAATACAAATACTAATTAATCGCTTCGACCTCACAGTTGCTATGCAATTATTACTTCATACCATTAATAATGTCTAGAATTCAAAAGAAACTTGGCTACTTCGGTATTTAGTTCAGTATAACTGGGATTTTCAATATCATAGTAAATAAATAAAATAATATTGCGTATAGTCGTTACGGCCTGTTCACTCTGATTAAAGAGTGGCTCGGGCCTCTCGGGCATATTTCAAGGGCTGGTTAAGAATCGTATTCGTCTACGAAGCGTGGGGACTATGCCACCACCACGTATTATAATTTTAACTAGCGACCCGCCCCGGCTCCGCACGGGAAAATGGTTATTGTGGGTTATCCTTAAGTATATTATGCATGTATTATACATATAAACCTTCCTCTTGAATCACTCTATCTATTAAAAAAACTGCATCAAAATCTGTAGCGTAGCTTTAAAGATTTAGCATACATAGGGACATAGGGACAGAGAAAGCGACTTTGTTTTATACTATGTAGTGATAATAGTGATTGGTCTCCGTCTCTCTTAATTTTTGTCTCTTTGCAACAAGGTTGTCTGGAAGAGATCGCTTACAACGATAAGACCGCCTTTGCGCATATTCCAGTTTTAAGAAGATGACTGATGTGTGTCTTTATGTGTTTGCATTAAAGTGTTATTATTATTATTTTTTTTTAATTGACTTATGCTTGAATCGAAAAAGTACGACGGATCAAGCTTCACCGGACTTGCGGGGGGGCGGAAGACTACCCCAAAAAAAGTCATATACCAACGCGTCTAGGGGCGGCTCAAGGGAGCCTCGGACCACGGCCTAGCGCGTTGATACCAAAAAACATCGTGAAGGAGACGACGCCTGAGGGGCTCCGTCTCTGATAGTGTTACTTAATTACTTACCTCCCGTTAAGGCCGATTTACACGTTCTTAGTCTTTAGTAGAGTACTTTAGTACAACTTGAAAGGCAACCGTAGAATCGTATGACCGTACTAAAGTGGTACTAAAGCAAGTGACGTTTACACGTTTCTACTAAAGGACTATTCTAAAGCACTTCGCTAAAGACTAAGATAATGTAAATCGGCCTTTAAAGGGAGTTCTTTGCCCAGCAGTGGTCTGTCCGTTTAATAATATTACGAGTATTCCCAAGTCGTCACAAAAAACTAGGTCTTATTATACACTCAGATCACGTCTGACCGTCTGTCTGTCACGTTGCATAACTGACCGTTAGCCAGGGGTCGTCAATCTTTGGTCCGGTTTATTAATACCTTCAAAACTGTTTATAATAATAATAATATTGTTTATTTGCTAGAACACATGTAAAGGCTGTACAGGTCTTAAATTAAAAATAACGGCAACAATGTATTCTGTCGATCTGCATTCGACATGCAAATATCATAAATTTTTCTTAGTCTAAAATAGGTTGGTATATTAAAGTCAGTTCAAAAATTTGTCAAATGAAATAAAAGGAAATGTTTGTCAGAAATCTTTGGACGACAGAAACTCTTTAGTAGTACTATAATTTTATTCACTTATTAACCATTGCTTAAGTTTTTTCTTTAATATTGGCAATCGCAAAGTTTTCATACTTTTTGGAACCTTATTAAATATGTTTGGTGAGTAAATTTTTAAAACAAGATTCTTCTTTTGTATTTCAACAAAACTGCTACGATTTTTAAAGTAAATAAGTAGTCAATTATCAAAAATATTGTGATAACTGAATTTTAAGATAGGGTTTAACTAAACAAGGAACTTTTTTTTCCATTTACTTGGGGTCGGTCTTTTTTATAATTTTTCTCTTCTTCCTCTTTTCGAGTGGGTTTCGAGGTTAACATACCTCACAAATCTTATATTTTTCTCTACGTCAATTTTAGTTTTCTTTAGTCCCTTTTAAACAAGAAACTTATATTTGAAAATAAACAATGAATTTTGGCTTAACCGTATGATCAATTCGTTATGGGAGATGACTATTTATATAACAACCATTGTTTCTTGGTAAAATTTATAAATTTCATGGTCTAATCGCTGCATTAAAGAAACTTCGAAGAATCAACGGTAAACTAAAACGGTGAATAGAAAATAAAAACGGACATGTAATAATAGATTGCGGCCAGGAAATATGTCTTTGAGGATTTTTAACAAGAATTAAGAATATATTCTACTTTTTAAAAGCAAATAAACCATTACTTTAATTAATTACTTTTTTATTGGATAAGTTAGTTTTTCATTGGTTAAGCACCATCTCAAAATTGTTTTTACAAAAATATAACTCAGGTGGAAAAGGTTGCCGAAACCTGCGTTACGTGATTCGACATTTACTAATTGTTAGTCAGAACTACTGTTTCATTGCGTATTGTATGGAAGACGAGACGGGTATTATTATTAATTGCTATTTTAAAACAATTAAATCTGGAGCTCTCTAAGAGGTTATTGTTCTTTCTACCTGTCAAAAATACATCATCATAGATTTGTAGATAAATAAACAAAAAAAGTAAATTTAAAAAATCTAAAAACCCGACTGCCTAAAAAACGAACTAAAAAGATGAAAACAAGATGATGTAGGAACATAGTAGCATGTATAATTGAATGAATCAGTCAATTTTTGTTTATCAGTCTTAAGCCTGCCAATTAAATGGAGATAGATAAAGTCGTGGAATCTGTAAAAAAACATCCAATCAATATGATACATTATTGCAGTCGGAGTCATAAATGTCACAGGAGTCGCAGCAAGTAAAATAAGTAAAATATTAATAACTAGCGACCCGCCCCGGCTCCGCACGGGAAAATGGTTATTGTGGGTTATCCTTAAGTATATTATGCATGTATTATACATATAAACCTTCCTCTTGAATCACTCTATCTATTAAAAAAAACCGCATCAAAATCCGTTGCGTAGTTTCAAAGATTTAAGCGTACAAAGGGAGGGACATAGGGACAGAGAAAGCGACTTTATTTTATACTATGTAGTGATATGCCTCCGAATGCGATAATGTTTTGTTCTGTCTTCTGTATTATGATATAGCAATAAAAAATATTGAATTGTAGGTATATCGTCTGCAGCAATAAAGCTAAAATCTGAACTAAATTTGACATGCTTTAAGAAGTACGGAAAACGCATTTCTCGTGGCGATATTTCTTCCTGTCAGGGCACTGACCAGATGTGTTTTTTTGTAAAGCTAATGACACACAATAAACAACTTTTACCGCAGTTATGTTGATGACCTTACGACAAGTATGAAAAATGCATTACTTCCTTATGCACGTAGGGTCCTTACAGACGAGATGCAAGATAACGGTATACGAACCACAAAAAATACAACGACGATGCGATGACGAAATAAAAAAAAATCCTTATATCACATTTGATATTATGACCGCGTAACCTAGTTGGTAATACGACTACCTTCGGAGCACAGGATCGCGGGTTCAAATACCAAAGGGCAAATATTTGAGATGAGCACTTGTGTTTGCCTTATGTATGGATGTTGTATATTAAATATCGTCAATTTAAAATTAGATAGAAATCTTCCGTCCTTTTCAGTGCCCATGGAACGAACAAAAACGCGATTTAAATTTAAGTATAAACCAAAAGCAAATCAAAAGATTTGTATTCAAAGTAAGATTTTACAAATAATTTTTCGCCAAGATAATAATAAGCTTTGCTCAAACCAAAACTAGCTTCGTCTCGCACAAAATGAAGAATAAACTCTTAAAATTTTAGTTTGGGCAGATCTGGCAGGTTCGCCATATCTCTGTTTCCGCACTACCTACTCAATGTTTTTAGCATTTCCTGGGAATGGGTTGCCTGGAAGAGATTGCCACACTAGCAACAAGGCCGCCTGTTGAAACCTATTGTTTTCTTTGTTTGTGTTAGCTGTCTGTATTTCTTGGTGTCAATAAAGAATATTGTATTTGTTCGCGTAATGTGTGAGCTGCTGTTTAGAATGAGAATCACCATATTCTCATTTAAAATTATTTCCAACTCCGACCACAAAGATATCGCGTTACAACTGCAGTTGTTGCCCGTCTGAAGCGGCCCTTACTATACCGTTGCACCGTTGACAATATAACTGTGTTGCCATACGTAAATTTAAATCAACCAATCAAATTGTCAGTTGACATTCGATGAATATGGTTTAATGGGCTCATTGTGAAAATTGTGTGCCTGTTTTAGGGTAAGCGGGTTACACACTGACCAACTAAGTTGGGTAAGTGGCCCAATTGTGGGACAACCTACTTTTGATTGGAGTTTTGACCTTGACAGATTATTGACCTTTGAAGACTTTTTTAGAGGAACGTAGTAAAGTTCCGAATAAACGTATACATATATGGATTCAAAAGAAACCACGGTCTGGAACCCACCAACCAATAGGCGTAGACGTGGACGGCCGCGTAGGAGATGGCGGGACGAGCTTGATAGCTACTTAAAAGACTGGCCAGAAGTAGCTCATACAGGGAGCAGTGGAAGAAAAAGAGGGAGGCCTTTGCCCAGCAGTGGGACAGTTTAGGCTAAATAAGATAAGATAAGATGGATTCAAAAAGTGGTACGTGCTGAGGTTTGAACCCACGATCTTCCGAATGGAAGTCAACGGCCCTGCCACTTGGCCACCGACAAAGCTTAGTGCCAAATAAAGTTTATTCGACGCTCTACGGTGAAGGAAAATATCGTACACACATACATATTAAGAGTCAAGTGTCAGCCATATTTACATTTTTTTAATTGTACAGTTGCAGACCTAGAAAGGTGGCGGCAACCCCCACCATAATATCATACTAAATTATTATAAAGAGGAAATATTTGTTTTTTTGGGTGTGTGTATGTTTGTAATGAATAAACTCAAAAACTTTACTGGACCGATATCAAAAATTCTTTCACCTTTAGAAAGCTACGTTCACCCTGAGTAACATAGGATGCCTATTCTCTTTCCGCACCGACTATAATACTAGTATCCATTTTCATGATAAAATATCACTTTCAATGCCGCGTATTTTCAACTTCGTGTCTTATAAAGTCCTTGGCAAGTTCCTCTCTCCCTCTATAGCACATATACAATATATACATCAACGTACATCGATCTACATTCAAGCTATACTGTAATAGATTGCCTGTCTAGCCCAGTCACGAATTGAATGGTCTATGTTCAGGGCAGGACTTGGATAAACATCTGGTCCAACATTCTTCCAATTCCGCAAAATAAATAATGTAGCATTGGTCATGCCATCTCTTTTGCTTGTCGGCCTGGCTGCAAGTATATTCTAAACTGGCTTTCAGTCGCGGCTCCGCCCGCGCTAACTTTTTTCCCGTGGGAATAAGGCCTTTTCCCGCGGTAAAAGGTAGCCTATGTTACTCAGGGTGAATGTAGCTTTCTAATGGTGAAAGGATTTTTTAAACCCGTAAACTTCCGAATGGAAGTCAACGGCCGTAGCCACTTGGCCATGGACGCTCTATTGAAAATGTTTTATCCGAAATAAGATTACGCAAACCACTTTTCGACGTCAAATTTTAATGAAGTTACTAAGTTTTGCTCAAACCAAGATTGGCTCTCACACTAATGAAGAATAAACTCCTAAAATTTAAAGAGGCGATGCGATTTAGTTTGAACAGAACTGGTGGGTTCGCGCAATGTGTGCGCTGTAGGCTTACTACGTAAGAAGCGACAGGCTCGAGAAGATGTCAAAAGCGAAATATTGACAGAACTACTATGGCTCTAATGTCACTATGTCGCGTTTGACAGCTTCTCGAGCCTGTCGCTTCTTACATAGTAAGCCTACTGCTGTGGAGAACAACCCGCCGAAGAAACTCCACAGGATCGCCTCTTTTGTTCTTTCCTCTTTTATTTGAAGCCCTAATACAGCCCTGGAACGCCCTCGCTATACAAAATGTATAGTGAATGTAAAATGATACGTTTAGGATTCTCGTCATGGTGGGTTCTCGCAAAATGATGGGCTCTCAATCTGAGCTAGTTATTGTAAAAATCTTTCAACGACCAGTTTGTAAGAATTTATAAAAAAATTGAAGATTCATAAAGAAAAAAGCAAGAATCGAAGGTCTTTAGTAGGATTGTTTGAAAAGATGCAACGCCTGTGGAGTTTCTTCCGGCGGGTTCTTCTCCACAGAAGACAGCCAAATTGTGAACCCGCCTCGACGTCGAAAAATGATTTGTAAAATCTTACTTCGAATAAAAAATATTTCTTTCTTTCTTTCTTTCGATAAGGCCTGTTCACGCTATTACCACTCGTACTGTCATTTTTTTTCATGGGAATGAGGTGTTTTTTAGCCCCTTTAGGTAACAATTACCCTTCAGGTAACAATACCCCTCAGGCGTCGTCTCCTTCACGATGTTTTTCCGCATAAACGCGCTAGGCCTAGGTTCGAGGCTCCCTCGAGCGCCCCTAGACGCGTTGGTACATGACTACTCTGGGGTTGTGGTTAATTTTTGACACAAGCATAGGTATACTAAAAAATATATTTTTCCGCGGCACTCGTAAAAGGTAGCCCATGCGTTATTCTTGTATAAGCTATATTACTGTAGAGTTTTATTTCATTACAAAATCTGTAATCCCTATTAAGTACGTTTTAATGCTAAAATAGCTAAACAGATTGCGATAAAAACACAGTCATAGATAGCTTTCAGGAAAAAAAATACAACTTTTTACCTTAGGAAAAAGCCTATTCCAACGAGAAAAGATAATATTACTGGAGAAGTGACCGAGTGGAAATCTAGACATCAAAACATTACTATTTCATCTAGGATCAAAGCAGAGCTTATCGTTTTGAAATATGACCTCAATATGTATGTGAACGTACAAACTGCGTGATCTATCTCTTACAACATGTTTGATGTATGGGACGAAGCCATTTATTATGGTTTTAGCTTTACACGAACTTTGCGTGGGTAAAACACATACATAAATAATAATAATAATATGTGGGTACATCTCACACGGCCACCTGACCCCAAACTAGGCAGAGCCTGTACTATGGGTGTCAGACAGCTGATATATATACATAATATAATGCGGCGTGAACTCTTAAAGTAGTGGTAATCACGACGAAAACTAAGAAGTGGTAAATGAAACTCAAATTTCCACTAGCACTGAATAGAAAGGTTTATTCACGAATTACAGTAGAAATACAGTTTATTGAATTTTAAAGTTAAAACATGATAAAAGGCCTTGTTTACAGGTTGAGAGAGAAAGGAGAAGTGAAAATAAAAATGGATGAATTGACGAATGATTTTTGAATGAATTCCAAAAATCTATACAACATCCAGACACAAGGCAAACACAAGTGCTCACCACACGAGTGTTTGCCCTGGGCGGATTTCGAACCCGCGACCCTGTGTTTCGTAGGCAGACGTACTACCAACTAGGCTACGAGGCCGTCGAGTAAGGTGGACGGACACATTTTAATAAAAAATAACCGACGCCATTTTGAAAATTTATGATTGAAGTATTCAAAGAACAATGCCTTGCGTTTAGTTTTCGCGAAATCAATACCAATAATTTATTCAAGTAGCATTTCAAGTAAAATGCACGTAACCACATCATTCGAAGAATTTCAACAGTTTCGCATACTGATAGGTTTGGGGCTGCCAGACGACATGAGTTACAATTTATCATATTAATATTGTATAATCACTACATAGTATAAAACAAAGTCGCTTTCTCTGTCCCTATGTCCCTACGTCTCTATGTCCCTATGTATGCTTAAATCTTTAAAACTACGCAACGGATTTATATAAAGAGGAAAGGTTTGATTGTTTGTTTGTTTTTTTTTTTGTTTGTTTGTTTGCATCGAATAGGCTCCGAAACTACTGAACCGATTTCAAAAATTCTTTCACTGTTGGGAAGCTACATTCACCCTGAGTAACATAGGCTATATTTTATTTTCAAAAAATTAGGGATCCTTACTAAAACTTCAATAATGTAACCCAAGGTGTGAAAAAAATATTTAAAATATTCCTAATAATTGAAAATACTCCGAAAGTACTGAACCGATTTTGGTGAAACTTGGCACAAAGTTTGAATAGACCTTAGGAAAGAACATAGGCTACAATTTACCGCGGGAAATTTTCTCATTCCCACGGGAAAAATTGTTAAAGCGGGCGGAGTTGGCACAAAGATAGAATAGACCTTGCGGACGAACATGGGCTAACTTTTACCGCGGGAAAATTCCTCATTCCCACGGGAAAAACTGTTAACGCGTGCGGAGCCGCGGCGGGAAGCTAGTGCATAATATACTTAAGGATAACCCACAATAACCATTTTCCCGTGCAGAGCCGGGGCGGGTCGCTTGTATAATAATAAAGAGGAAAGATTGGTATTTTTGTGTATGTGTGTATGTATATGTTTGTAATGAACAAACTCAAAAACTACTGTGCCGATTTCATAAATTATTTCACCATTAGGAAGCTACATTCACCCTGAGTAAAATAGGCTACCTTTTACCGCGGGAAAATGCCTCATTCCCACGGGAAAAACTGTTAACGCGGGCGGAGCCGCGGTGGAAAGCTAGTCTCTTATATTACTGTCTGTGTTATCGTTTCTCCTATTATATTTAATTAGTTTTTACAAGCAGAAACCTGTGATTGGCCTAATGTAATTTATGGATTTTATGTTTATTTTTATGTAGGTATAGGCTGTTAGTTTCCCACGAAAATAATAAATAAATAAATAAAATCACCATAATTTTTGTTGTCGCTAAGTAAAATTTGACGGCCTCGTAGCCTAGTTGGTAGTACGTTTGCCTACGAAGCACAAGTCAGAGTGCTATGTGGACGCCGACTATGGTAATAATCTGGTGGACCGACGTTCATACACTGGGTTCGTGTTTATGATGAGTGGTGGACCCGTTTCTTGGGAAGCACGCAAGCAGCGAACAGTCGCGCTCTCCACGACTGAGGCCGAGTACATGGCCTTAGCTGATGCTTGCAAAGAAGCTATTTACCTTAATTCATTAATCACCCAAGTTTTTTCAATCTCTCCTAGTCCCATCGTCATCCACACAGATAACCAAAGCTCATTGAAGTTAGCCCACAACAACACGTACCACGCCCGCACCAAACACATTGACATTAAACATCATTTCATACGAGACTCCCTTACACATGGTGACATAAAAATAATTCACATCCCTACACAGGACATGATCGCAGACGTTCTGACCAAACCTTTATCAAAACTTAAGCATAATAAATGTGCTCACTCATTAAGTTTAGTTTAGGTTAGCTTTTGGTTTTTCGATTGTCTTATGTTTATTGTAGGTTGGGTTAGTGTTATATAGGTTGATGTTTATTTATATTTTTGGTGTACTTTTTCGAGCGTGTGTACAGGGTGTTCACATTGCGGGGGGGTGTTAAACCAAAGGAGTTTTATAATACATTGCGAACATCCTGGCCACTAAGGCCGTCTTGTGTAAACGTTAGAGGTTGCTAAGACAACTCGATAATAAAGTAAGTGCAATGCCATACAACCGCAACTCTGCGTCTTTAATTTATTAATTATCTGTAGAAACAAGTGAATCCCGTCCAGGGCAAACATTCGTATGATGAGCACTTGTGTTTGCCGTGTATCTGGATGTTTTATATTTATAAATGTATGTATATCAGCTGTCTGACACTCATAGTACAGGCTCTGCCTAGTTTGGGGTCAGATGGCCGTGTGTGAGATGTCCCACATATAAAAAAAAATAAAAAAAAAATAAAGCGCCAACTTATTTATTAATTTATTTATATCGATCACATAAACCTAAAAAAATATTTTTTTGTAGTAATGACTGTCGCATATTATCATCTGGCAATACTTTGTGTGTTATGTAGAAAATGTGGACAAAGAAACGCGCATTTGAATAAAAGTAGGGGTCAACCCTCTTAAGAATGAATCATTATTATATATCTTTACTAGCTTTCCGCCGTGGCTCCGCCCGCGTTAACAGTTTTTCCCTTGGGAATGAGGCATTTTCCCGCGGTAAATGTAGCCTATGTTACTCAGGGTGAATGTAGCTTTCTAGTGGTGAAAGAATTTTTGAAATCGGTTCAGTAGTTTTTAAGTTTATTCATTACAAACATACACACAAAAATACAAATCTTTCCTCTTTATAATATTGTTATAATATTAGTATAGATAGATTATTATCAGCTCATATACGTGTTCACTGAAGGTCTTAAGGCTCAAGCTAACCTTGAATCAGGGTGCACAGGCCTTAGTGCATTACACTATCCCAGAGTGAGTTGATTGACCTCACACAACCTTTGAGCTACTTCGCAGGTGTGTGCAGGTTTCCTCACGATGTTTTCCTTCACCGTAAAAGCGTCGAATAAACGTAAAGTAGCCAGCACATGCGGTTGGACATTTGCACTACGAAATTAATCCCCTATCGCTACGGAATTCGAGCGTTCTCAAGGTCAACATGTCTAGCCGTTTTTGCTGCTTACTGTACAATTAGCAAAAAAGATACATAATACTGTTAAAATACCACAGAACTATTAATATTTAAAACGGGATGACCGTGAAGGTTTAAAAAAGTATAAAATAACACATTCCCAACTGGGGAACGAACCCCCACTATTCGAATGAGAAACGACTCTAACTACTACGCCACCGACGACTCTTGTCAGTAATAAAACAAAACATTAAATAATACATAGTTTAAAAAACTAAAAAAACACGCTTCCTGTCCGCCACTTTGGACGTCTGCCATATTGGATTAAGGTCACGTGACTTTTTTTTCGTATTCCTGACAGCAAACCCTTTCATTTGATACCCATATCATGGGGGTGGATTTCAAACAGCCAGTTCGCCATCTTAGGGAGGCCGCCATATTAGATTTGTAATGACGTTTCTTAGCTAGTCATGTATTGTCATCAGAACTCAGAGCGTGTGCAAAATTTCATCCTAATCGAAGACCGGGAAGTGGGTCAAATTAAGATTCCAAGATTTTCTTACATACATAGTTACTTACAAGTGAAGCTAATATAAAGCGTGTAAAAAAGTAATACTTTTACCACGAAAAGTGTCACTGAATAACGTACTTATTATTACACATCGTGAAATTTAACTGGTTGTTTATTCGCAACATAGTGGTAGTACCTACTCATGAAACTGAACAACTTACCCTAAGGAACATAGGTTGAAATCTCAAAAATAAAGTTCAACTTTTCATGTAAACTTCAGTCAGGTGAGTGGCCACTTTGTATGTATTACTAGCGACCCGCCCCGGCTCCGCACGGGAAAATGGTTATTGTGGGTTATCCTTCAGTATATTATGCATGTATTATACATATAAACCTTCCTCTTGAATCACTCTATCTATTAAAAAAAACCGCATCAAAATCCGTTGCGTAGTTTTAAAGATTTAAGCGTACAAAGGGAGGGACATAGGGACAGAAAAAGCGACTTTGTTTTATACTATGTAGTGATAAGTGTGTCAATTGACATATTAAAAGCGGTATTCGAACTCATCTAAAGCCATCAAGAAAAACCAGGTGCGGTTATTAGTATAACTTACACAATATTGTGTAACCTCTTATTTTAAGTCGGTCAAAGTATTTACGTTTAACCGACTGCGGTTAGAAGACATATAATTTTGCAAAAAATTAATGTAATAATTTTAAAAGAAACTATACTGTTTTACTTATTTTTTCCAGGGTTTGTGGTAGGTTAACCTCGACCTCACTCGATAAGAAAAAGACTTCTTTTTTGAAACTGCTAAACCGATTTTGATTAAGGTTGCATAGTTATTTTTTGGATTTAAAATACCAAGTGATTTTAATAAAAATAAATAATACAGCCTCTGTAGCAGAATGGTAAAATAAAACACGCCTAATGCATATTTACGGATGTTCCGGGTTCGAATCCCGGTGGGGTAATGTCGAACAAATGTAATAGGTAATAGAATTCTGAAACTTTCCCCAGTTTGGTTAGGACTTTGCAGGCTGAATCACCTGATTATCCGAAAAGGAAGGTGAGTCTCCGTGCTTCGGAGGGCACGTATCGTGATTCAGCCTGCAATATATTCTATCCAACTATCGTGCCTTTACAATGTGTATTCTGTCTTTTGTGTATCATTATTTATTATTGTTTTTCTTTTTCTTTTTTGTTGTGTTGTATTGTGTTTTGTCAAATAAATTATGTCTATCCAAAGTGGGGAAAGCATGAAGGAAGAAAAAATTTTACGCGCGCGTTATGGGTGCGGAATTTTTTTTCCTTCATGGGGGAAAGTATCATAAAGTAATATTTATTCGATAACTCTCAGCCGGGATTCGAACCTTAAACTTCTGAACGTTGAGGCGAGCTTTTTACCACTCGACCACGGAGACTGTGGCTATAGTATTCAAAAGTAGGTTTATAGGTCACAGCATCTTCAGACTCTAAACTAAACAGATGTACAAACACGCAAAACAATTAGCACTTCATATACATAACATGCCATCTGCTTATTGTTATTGTAAACACACTATTTGGTACACGAATATTATCAAACAATGACACAAAAATTGTTGTTTAGTTTAGCAATTGAATTATTCAAAACGAAAATGACCTAAAGGGTTTCCCGGTTTGAAAATAAGTACCTATAAGAAACTTGCCTGAAGAAATTTCTGTCTTAACAATACAGAATATTTAAAAAAATCAAAGAAAATTAAAAAAACTTTGCCATAATCTCCACAATTTCTCTACAATAGCCCATTTAAGCCCCTTCTGAGAACTGAATTTCAGCGTCCAATTGTAGTCGATCGCCTAATGGCTAGGACAGTTGACTTCCATTCGGAAGTTCGCGGGTTCAAACCTCGGCATGTACCAATGTGATTTCGATTTTCGAATTCATATGTACGTTTATAAAAAGAAAAATGTTTTCTTACAATCGTATTATGAAAAAAAAGAAAAAAAAACAATTAAAAAAATCATGTCAAGGATGGTTTAAGTAGTACTAACGGTAGAATTTTTTTTTTTTTTTTTTATATACGTTTGTGTATAAGAAAAAATATAGATAAAAAGAAAAAAAAAGTTTTTATATTTTGTTGCTAACGTTACTTTTCATTAAAAACACCTTCTGACCGAAACACCTACTCAAAAATATTAAAAATGATAAAATTCCTGTTTCGGTCGAATCGGCCCAAACTCAGTGACCGAATCGCCTACCAACCCGTTTATTCGACGCTCTTACGGTGAAGAAAAACATCGTGAGGAAACCTGCACACACCTGCGTGCGAAGTAGTTTAAAGGTTGTGTCAATTTGGCCAACCCGCACTGGGCCAGCGTGATTCGACCAAGGTTTTTTGAACTCGCCGGAAAATAAGATATAGGTAATTGACTCTAACAAGCGATGTAAATATCCTAAAGTTGAAAATAAATACCTTGACTTTGAACATAAATATCATACTAGTAATATCTAAATATCTTTTTCCAAAGTCCCATCTCATAAGTACTATATAAGACTAGCTTTTCGCCCCGCTGCTCCGACCGGGTTAAGAGCTTTTCCCGTGGGAATGAGGTATTTTCCCGCGGTAAAAAGTAGCCTATATCACTCTCCATCCTTTCAACTAACTCTATACCGAAAATCAAGTCGATTGGTTGCTTACTTAGAGCGTAAAGGAAGGACAAAAAGACAAACACACTTTCGCGTTAATAATATTCGTAAGATACTCAGCGTATATTCAAGATGGCGGCGTCAAATCAAACAATTAGCTGCCGTGTCAGGGTGAGTAGGTCTTAGCACATGATGTCACTATAGCCACTGGATTGCCTGTCGTTATTTCGTAATAGTGGTAACAGACAGATGCCTACTTTGAGATGAGCCTAGGTATAAGTAGGTTAAAATATTAGCGACTTTAAAACCCGTTTGCACTAAACTTAAGAATCGCTTAAGTTGATGTCTTAAGTATTTAGGTGAGATTTGGTGAACATTTTGTTTGCTAGTAACCTTCAGACTTTTTTTAAACTGCTTAGTTTCTGCCTACCTTTATGAGCCAAATTAGACTGTTAGTGAAAACCAACTCTTCTTTTAAACTTTAGTTAAGACTTACTAGGTTTCCACCCTGCGTCTCCGCCCGCGTTCACAGTTTTTTCCCGTGGGAATGAGGCATTTTTCCTCGGTAAATGGTAGCCTATGTGGTATTCTCATTATCCTAATATTATTATTTTTATTCAAAACCCGAATTGAGTATCAAAATAAAGAGTTTTAAGGAAAGCTTACAAAATGTATGACATTTATATTACATATTATGTTTAAACCTTAGAGCAACGCCGGCCTTCCGTACCGTACGGAAGGCCGGCGTTGCTCTAAGGTTTAAACGTACATACATATAGGTAGGTACATAAAATAAAAAAGTAAAAAATACGCAATTTGACATTTTCTTAATAAATAAATACCTAGTTATTGTGAAAATTATATGTCGTGTAGGGTCATCTATTCCGAATAAAATAAACGTGTTTTCCCAACAGTGGGACTATATTATGTAACTAGGAAGATGACTCACTCATTAATTAATATTATATTAATGAGATAATGTTTAATTTTGGTTAAAACGGGTTGGTTAGAGGCCAATATTGTGAAATGATATGTAGAATAGAACCGAAGGCCGCCTAGAGTTGACAGTGCAGATGTAAGAAAGGTATAGATGTTATATGGATAAATAAACAATTGTTATTATTATAGACAAGAGATTACTACAGCTTATAATAGCGCATGTTGAACTAGTATTTGTTTTGGTTAGGAGGTTGATTTGAAAAATCCCATTGTCATTCTCTAATCTAAAAATTTCATACGTCTTTTTCACGTTTCTAAGAACTAAAAGAGACCGAAGACTGTCGATTTAGTCTCCTAAGATGCCAAATTTTCACACATTCGAAAGAATTTACTAAATTGACAGCTGCGCTCTTAATTTAATATCATTCATTCAAAATTAGATGTTAGACTCTTCTGGAATGCTTCTGATAAAAGGCCTTGTAATGAATTAAATAAATAAAAAACCAAAACCAACCAAATAATCATAATTTCTTCTAAAAGGAGACTGAAGGTGTAGGTAGATTGATTTATAACTATAAAATTTACAAGCAACAATATAACTTAGCACTGACGACGCTTTTTTTTTTCAGCATAAAAATTACTCCTGCTTTTATTTTATCCACAATAACCTATATAATTCCGGAAGTAAATCTGTTTGTCTGTCTGTTACTCTTTCAGTCTTAAACTAAACGGCTGAATACATTGGGATATTATTATATATGGTATATTAAAAAAGGACAAGGGACTTTTGTGTACAAAAAAATACCTCATTCCTTCAGCAAAATAATAATAATTAAAAACAAAATTAAAAATATAATAATTTTAGTTTCTTTCCTTTTGAATATAACATACGCATGAAATAAGTATAATGTGTCTTTTGTCTAACGTTTATTATTATAATTTCATAATCATTGTTTTTCTTTTCTTTATTGTTGTGTTTTGTCAAATAAATTATGTCTATAACTATAGTTATAATTGTACTGTCTAATTATTTCGTTAAGGAACTAAGAATATAAGGAAGGGATATTCTAGCCGTTTCTAACTCTACAACTGTGCAACTGACGACCTTTATAAGTTAGTTGACATTTCACAAGTGGACCTGTTAAACTTATAGATATGGCTAAAATATAAATTGATATTACTGTCAAGTATTACAAATTTGCCTTACTAACATTAAAAATACTTTTGTTTGTCTGTGTCAAAAATTGAATGGTTTAAGCCGTCTAATAATTATATAATTTATTTGTCTAAGCATTTTATTTATTTACCTCTTGTGTCTAAGAAATACGTCAAATCAAGCTTCACCGGACTGGCGGGCTTGCGGAAGGCTCTACCCCAGAGTAGTGATGTACCAACGCGTCTAGGGGCGGGGAGAGGGGGCGAGGACAACAGCCTAGCGCGTTGATACGGAAAAACATCGTGAAGGAGACGACGCGACGCCGCTTGAGGGGCTCAGTCTCTGATTATTAGTCTTTTATTCGTTTTAGTTTTGGCTACGCTCCCGCCGGAGGGTATGGACATTGTTTCCTGAAGGGTAATTGTTACCTAAAGGGTATTCGCTGCCAGAAGGGCATTCTGTAATCTAAATTCTTTGGCTGCTTTAACTGCATCAGTGATTTTGAGCTGCAAATACTTTTTACCATGGGAAAATAGATTAAACTAGACGATTAAAGCCAGGCGCGGTTACTTAGTTTCCCATAACACAAAAACACGAATGGTACTATTAAATGTACTATTAACACAGTAACATATATATATTTAATGATTATCAATAAAAAAACGGAATCGAATAGAATGTGTATCGAATTGATGGATCTATGATCGATTAAATAAATCGATATCGTTAGTCGATCGAACTGTTATTGTTCAAATTGGTGTTAGTAACCTAATATTGCGTAATACATCCGATTGTAGGACGGTGAATGGTATTTATTATTATTTGTATATATATATCGGTCGGTAGGTATGTTTTTGTATAGTGATTGTGTAATTCTATTGAAATAAATCTATACTATAATAAAACTGAAGAATCGGCGTGTCTGTACATTGATTTGTTTATAAAAAAAAACTGATTGTAGGTGATAAAGGGAGTGTAGCTGAACACAAAAATACAAGTTTTGAAAAAAATTACCTTCTGTCTGTCTGTCTGTTTGTACACGCTAATCTCTAGAACCGTTGGACCGATTTAAATGAAATTTTGCATGGTGGTACCTTATATCCCCGGTCAACATCTTAGATACTTTTTACCACGGGAAAAAAAGACAACGCGGATGTAGCCGTGGGCGGACAGCTAGTTTCTAAATAAAAACATTTGAATTACTTGTTAAGGATAATTTGATTAAGGAAGCTTATAGCCTCGCTAACAGTTTTTCCCGTGAGAACGAGTTATTTTACCGCGGTAAAAGGTACCCTAGGTGCTATTCTAATGTATAAGCTATATTATTGTAAAGTTTCATTAAAATTCATTCTGTAGTTTTTGCGTCAAAGAGTAAGAAACATCCATCCACAAACTCTAGCGTTTATAGTATTAGTAGGAGGATTATCATTTTGTTTAAAATCCATGGTAAAAATTTGCTTCAGTGACAGACTTTTTCACCTTTAACATACCAGTGTAGAAGCAACGACAACTGCGATCCCCAATCGCTTGCCAAGCATGGAGATTATGGCAACACCGTCCAGACAAAGGAGAGGCCGCCCAACAGTGGAATTTTATAGGCTGTGGATCCCTTTTTTCAACAGATAATTTAATAATGGTATTTCTTTGGGATAGCGCAATTGCTTGCTTATCGTGTAGGTTTCGAGGTGAACCTACCTCACAAACCCTGGTGTCGGAATTACGACTACATCCGTAGATAGTAGCCCGGACCATCGGATTTACGTGCCTTGGGAAGCACATCATCTTTCTTTTCGGGCAATCAAGTGATTCAGCCTGCAATGTCCTAACCAAACTGAGGGTAGTTACAAAGTGATATTTGTTCGACGAGTCCCCACCGGGATTCGAACCCGGAACCTCCGTAAGGTCATGGGAGTTTTTTACCACTCGACCACGGAGGCTGTTGCTCGCGCAATGACTCGGTGGCACAATCAATAAGGCTTAGGTGCGGGTTTGAGTCCTTGAGTCCCTGCCCGAGCTCAATGTTTACTTATGCTTCGTTTAAAAGAAAGATGGTTATTAACTGTTTTCATTCCTTGTCTCTATATTATTTTCTGCTATGCTCCATCACTACATAGTATAAAACAAAGTCGCTTTCTCTGTCCCTATGTCCCTATGTCTATGTATGCTTAAATCTTTAAAACTACGCAACGGATTTTGATGTGTTTTTTTTAATAGATAGAGTGATTCAAGAGGAAGGTTTATATGTATAATACATGCATAATATACTTAGGGATAACCCACAATGACCATTTTACCGTGCGGTGCCGGGGCGGGTCGCTAGTAGATGATAAATCAGAATGTTGCGATTCAAACTAATTTCACGGTGATTTTGACGTTTCTCAAGACTTTCTTCATCTTTTTCTTTTGATGTTAAGCCGACGACTATAGCGGTGATTTTCCAAAGACACACTGTATAAAAACTTAAAGATAAAGGCGCGGTCTTTTTCATTTTTATGGGAAACGAACAGGACCAAAGATGAATTAATATAATTTTGAATGAATTATATTTAAAACTAGCGACCCGCCCCGGCTCCGCACGGGAAAATGGTTATTGTGGGTTATCCTTCAGTATATTATGCATGTATTACATATAAACCTTCCTCTTGAATCACTCTATCTATTAAAAAAAACGCATCAAAATCCGTTGCGTAGTTTTAAAGATTTAAGCGTACAAAGGGAGGGACATAGGGACAGAGAAAGCGACTTTATTTTATACTATGTAGTGATAAGAGCGCAGCTGTCAAATTAGGCGTAATTTTAAAGCCTGACGAAAGAAATAAAAAACCTCGCCATATTGCGGAATTTAAATAGAACTAATTTTATAATAGAAATTGTTGCCATAAACGTAAAAATATACATGTGGCGCCCCCAGAGCAGGTTTTTAATTTTTTTGGTCAGGCCCATAGAATGCGTTTCAAGAAATCTCCCGCACCCCGCATGGACAATGGAAATGCGCTTTGGCGCTAAAGACAATGAAAATGCGCCCTTCCCAGTCATACTGATTCTCAACTCTATAGATTTAAAACTTAGAGAATCAAATCGGACGGTAGTGTCCCGTTCGCAGTTGCCTGTGGGACAAAACCAGAGATGTTTGACGTCTCTAAATCGAATTTGACAATCTCCTGTCCTTTTTTGTTCTTCGAAGTGTGAAAGGGACATGACTTTTAAGTTGGAGCGTAAAAACTAATATTAGCACCATGTCAACCATTTTAAACCAATTCCTTGCATTCTCAATTTGTTAATAAATATTCATAATCTTTGAAACAGTATATTATAACGTGTTATACTAGTATTATGTAAATTAAATTATATTTGGTTATATTCAAAGACACCGCTTCGTGTCACTGTCTTGAAGATATATTGTTTTATCATAATACTGTAACATTGTGAAACAGACGAATTGACTTCAAGTTGTGGGAAAAGAGAAATTTGTGATATATTGTTATTAAAAAATTTAATTAATTTTTTTAAGATACTATTATCGTTTCGGTGACAGCTATTATCATAGAGGTAATTTTTTTATGGCTATTATGCAGTTTCAGATATTTAAACTCCAATTAATTATCATACTAATATTATAAAGAGGAAAGATTTGTATGTTTGTATTGAATAAACTCAAAAACTACAGAACCGATTTCAAAAATTCTTTCACCATTAGAAAGTTACATTCACCCTGAGTAACATAGGCTACCTTTTATCGCGGCAAAAAGCCTTATTACTACGGGATAAACTGTTAATTTTCGTGACCCAATAAATGTTCTTAAAATACTAACTAAAAAACAAATACTATGATATAAATATAATCTATGTGACTTTTTGTAAATTATATACATTAACCTACTTAAGTGACCTGGTAGAATTTGTTACTTAGCAATAAGCCCACCTACGTGTACATTTTCCGTCCTTTCTATCAATTATACTATACTTGTTATGTTTAGTGTACAAAAAAGTCTAATCATTTTAAATAAATAAATAAATATGTGGGACATCTCACACACGGCCATCTGACCCTAAACTAGGCAGAGCCTGTGCTATGGGTGTCAGACAGCTGATATACATACATATATAAATATACAACATTTAGACACAAGGCAAACACAAGTGTTCATCACACGAACGTTTGCCGTGGGCGGGATTCGAACCCGCGACCCTGTGCTTCATAGGCAGACGTACTACCAACTAGGCTACGGGGTTGTCAATTTTTTATCAATATTTGTAATTTATGTATTCGTAAAAATGTCATCTACACATTAAATTTCTCATCCATTAATCCCTTTAATTTAAAATTATAATTAATAGCTCTGGTTGTTACTATATCGAAATAATATTACCATAATGTAGTTCAGTAGAAAGCTGCAGTTCTTATTGTATCGATATCGATAATATTTCGATGTCGAGGTCGCGTTGCGTCAGAGGTGAAGTGTCGTGGGATTACAGACGGTGGGATTTGGTACGATGAACTTTTATTTACAACACTACATACATACATAAAGTCACGCCTCTTTCTCGGAGGGGTAGGCATAGACCACTTCCTATCACTTGCTACGATCCAAACACACTTCTTTCGCTTCATCCACATTCATTAATCTCCTCATGCATGCTCGTCGGTTTAGAGTACTCTTGACCCGACCTTTTGTCAGAAAGTCCCCGATTTGATTATGAAACGTTCGTCTCGGTCTTCCCCTTCCAACGCTTCCTTCCAATCTCGCCTTATAAATCTGTTTAGTCAATCTCTCTTTAGTCATTCTCTACGTGACCAAACCAATTCAGCATCCTTTCTCAATTCTCGTCACAACAAGATGTTGTGGACTAAAAATGTGGATTAAAAGAAGATTAGTCCACATTTTTCCCTTATCTCACTGTTCCTATTCCTAATAACACTACATAAAACAGCAAAAAGGAAAAAAATTAACCCATAATTAGACATTTCCCATGGTAGAAAGTAACCCTGTATTTCTCCACCTGTCACTATCAGTCGTCTCAATGTCATTATTATAATTTATTAAAACCCGACAAAAAAGAGGGGTGTTATAAGTTTAACGTGTGTGTCTGTCTGTCTGTCTGTGGCATCGTAGCTCATAAACGGACGCGCCGATTTTGATCTAGTTTTTTTTTGCAAGGTATCACAATGGAGAGTGTTCTTAGCTATGATCCGAGAAAATATCTTCAGCCATTTGAAGATTAGCAGCTCTAGTTGTTGAAAGGATCACGTAACGGTTTGTAGCAGGGTTATTTTTTTTTTTTATTAAATGTTATATGTATAATATTACATACACGAATAAAAAAACAACTCAGTTATTTATTTACTATTTGCAGTTTAATATAAAATTTTAAAATTAATTTGAGAATCTGTCCTTGTGCGAACAAAGGGGAATTTCAATAGAACTAATATATAAAGAAAATTGTTGCAAAAAACATTGAAAAATATAGTGTGACACCCGCGGCTCACCAGGTATGGGGCGAGCCAGCGAGCGCGCACAAGAAGATAGATAAGGAGATAGTAACACTGAACACTGGTGATGAACTTGATAACAAAGTTTTAATGAACAGACAAATTTAATAACAGAATAGAGTACTAAGAAACGTCGAAATCACATAGAATTTAGGACTCGGCCGACATGGCCGAGGGGTAAACCAAAAGTGAGTAAAAAAATGAATGAAATGACGGATGATTATTGACTGAATTCCAAAATTGAATATATTCGAATTTAGGCGAGAATGGTAAATGAGATGAGAATGAGGCAACGAGGTGGCATGGTAATGCACCACGTTACAATAGTTTCTGAATTTTTCTTATCCAGCTTTAATAAATTGAACTTTCTGACTAAATCGGACCGTCTGTAGCCCTAAGCAAACTAACCACTTTTCTTTTGGTCACGATTTCGAAGTTATATAGCTATTATCATTATATCAACTGTGATAATTCCACTAAATCGATTCGGTTACTTAATCTTTTGTATTCGGAACTTTGTCATATCTTAAGTTGGCGTGGACTTGCCGGTGGTTTTAAAATAAGTTTTGATTCGTTTTGTTTGTTGCTTCTTTATTTTTAATTACTTTTTATTACTTTTTTTTTTACTTAATTTCTTGGTTCGGTTAGTACGGATACGTAGGTATTCCTTTACAAGTATTTCTGATTACTTGCTTATGGTACCTTCGAAATAATAAGGTTTCACTATCACTACATAGTATAAAACAAAGTCGCTTTCTCTGTCCCTATGTCTCTATATCCCTATGAATGCTTATATCTTTAAAACTACGCAACGGATTTTGATAATAGATAGAGTGATTCAAGAGGAAGGTTTATATGTATAATACATGCATAATATACTTAAGGATAACCCACAATAACCATTTTCCCGTGCGGAGCCGGGGCGGGTCGCTAGAATTAAATAAAAAATATTAATATTTTTTTATTTCAGTTATTTTTACCGAATTTTAACCCAAACATTTTTTCCAATAATGTTTTTAGTTCTTACGCCCTGTGAACTAACTTAAGCTCTGCTCTCTCGATTATGGAAAAGAGCGTATCTTTATACAGGGCGTCCCACAGCTATGCCACATGGAGGGAAAGTACTTTAAATATTGTAAGTAGAACATTTTACTGAAAGAAGACTTTATTTTATTTCTAAAAACTAATAAAACTGCATTCATACATTTTTTAATAATTACATGGTTGAACCGGGAATCGAACCCGTTATACGAGAAAAAAAGATATCCTGTAGTTTTATCATACCGATCGAAAGGCTTCATCATAAGGGTTATTTTTTGCTAAATAACATAGTGTCAGAAATAAAAGGAAGACTATGTATTTTAACATTTTTAATACAAAATTTATCAATTTTATTAATTGCTATGACCCCCACGCTGTTAAATACAAAGTCGCACTCTTTTGATTATTTCACTCCCTGTCTTTAAAACTACGCGACGGATTTTGGTTTTTATAGATAGAGTGATTCAAGAGGAAGGTTTATATGTATAATACATGCATAATATACTAAAGGATAACCCACAATAACCATTTTCCCGTGCGGAGCCGGGGCGGGTCGCTAGTAACCCCATGCATAAAAAAAATCTCGGCGACCACATCAAATGTTAAAATTCATGATCTTTCTTTTATTTCTGACACTATGTTATTTAGCAAAAAATAATCCTTATGAAGGAGCCTTTCGATTGGTATGATAAAACTACAGAGTGTTTTTTTTTCCTCATGTAGCGGGTTCGATTCCCATTCAACCATGTAATTATTAAAAAATGTATGAATGCAGTTTTAATAGTTTTTAGAAATAAAATAATGTCTTCTTTCAGTAAAATGTTCTACCTACAATATTTAAGGTACTTTCCCTCCATGTGGCATAGCCGTGGGACGCCCTGTATATTATTATGGATGTTTGTATGTAGGTAGATAAAGGGAAATGTTAATGGCTTGAACAGAACGCGGAAAAAAAAACTAAAGACTCGTTTACCTTGCCAAGTTGATATTCTAGTTATGGGCAACTGTATGGCATTCTATCTTTTACTTACAATTACTACTTCTACTATTATATTATAATGAACTAGCTTTTCGCCCCGTGGCTCCGCCCGCAGTCCGTAGACCTTGAGAAAGAACATAGGCTACGATTTACCGCGGGAAAATTTCTCATTCCCATAAGAAAAAATGTTAAAGCGGGCGGAGTTGGCACAAAGATAGAATAGACCTTGCGGAAGAATATAGGCTTACTTTTGCCGCGGGAAAATACCTCATTCCCACGGGAAAAACTGTTAACGCGGGCGGAGACGCGGCAGAAAGCTCGTTAATTATATTTTAGTTAAAATATAATTGACGCCGCGGCTCCGCCCTCGTTGATAGTTTTTTCCGGTAAAAAATAAATAAAGATAAACACATTGCATTCACTATACAGAAGTCAACAGGCGGACTTATTGCTATAGTAGCAATCTCTTCCAGGTAACGTTAACTTCTTATCACAGGTCGTGTTTGGTCTCCGGCTAAGAGGGAATTTTAATGGTCAATTTGATGTTATTATCAAAATCTTATGTGATTATATCATAACAATGGTGTAGTGCTGAGAATCGGCTGTGTTTTGGGATTTTTGTTACATTGTCCGAATGTTGCATTGTTTGAATTACAGATAAGTATGATGTATTTATTTATTATATAAGTGTGTACAAGGTTTTTCAATAATTTATTACTTTTTCAACAGATGTCGCTTATTAGCGTAGTACGGGTATTTATAATAATAAAACTGTAGAGGTCGAAAATCTCGTTTCGGACGGTTGGTTCCACCCATGGTCCAAGAAAACAAGGTCTAACACTCCGACCACGTGACTGACACAAGCCTACGTCATTTTGCGCTGTTCATCCTTGTCTATTACACGCATTCAATAAGGACGAATAAGCAAAATGACGTAGAAATGACGTAGGCTTGTGTCAGTCACGTGGTCTTCTTGTTAGACCTTGTTTTCTTAGAGCATGGTTCCATCGCTAGAGTCCACTAGTGGGTCCACCTGGATTTTCAAGTACTCATTTCTCCACTGCATAGTATTGATGGGGCTATTTGGATTTGGAAATATTTATGGCTTCACTACTGTTAAAAAGATACTGGCACTTGAAATAAAAAAAAATAAAAAAAAATTTGATAGCTGCTGTCAAAGAATCTGTACATCTTGGACGAATTACCATAGTTACACTATAAAAACTATGTTACTAAGTCCATGCTGTACATAGAAAAAAAATGCAAAAAATTGAGTCAGAGGCATGAAGGAAAAAACAATTACTACTCCATTTGGGCGCGTAAAATTTTTTCTTCCTTCATTGTCATGCATGGGCCATAGGGATGTAAGAAGTGATATTAATAGCACATTTCCAGTTTTTTTTTCTATTTTTTAATTTCTCTATGTTTGTCTGTTTTACGGGCTAATCTCCGAAATTGTTGGACGGTTTTAAATAAAATTTTGCAACCTACAAGGTGGTGGGAAAAGATAATGCGGAATAGGTATAAAAGAAGGTGCTAAATACATAAAATACATACATAAACAATAAGTACATTCTATTGCATATACGTACATCTATATGTATATTTATACTAATATTATAAAGAGGAAAGATTTGTATTTTTGTGTGTGTGTATGTTTGTAATGAATAAACTCAAAACTGTGCCGATTCCAAAAATTCTTTCACCATAACAAAGCTACATTCACCCTGAGTAACATAGGCTATATTTTATTTTATTTTTAATTAGGGATCCTATGTGTTATTCTGATGAAACTATATATATTATTGTAAAGTTTCATGCGGGAAAATACTTCTTTCTTGGAAGGGAAGAATAATATTACTCCACACTATGACGATTTCATTGGAGGTCGATGGCGCCTAAATATGACCCTCTGTGGCCTGAAATATGTATCTTAAATATTTAAGTTACCAAGTTTAAGTAAAAACATTAAAATTGGCCACAAGTTCGAATTGCGACACGGCAACACATAACCTCTTTGCGTCACAGTCGGTAAAGTAGGTCAATTCGTTTATTGAATACGCGACAAGTGGGTTGCAAAATTTACGCTTGAAAGCTGTCGGGTCTTCCTACTACTGTTTTTAAGAATATTGTAAAATTTATACATATTATGTTTGTATTTATATACATATAATATACTTACTTATTTATGTACTAGCTTCCCGCTGCGGCTCCTCGGCTTAATAGTTTTTCCCGTGGGAATGAGGTATTTTCCCGCGGTAAAAGGTAGCCTATGTTACTCAGGGAGAATGTAGCTCTCAAAAAGTGAAAAAATTTAGAAATCGCTACAGTAGTTTTTGAGTTTATTTATTACAAACAAACACACACATACATACACACACACAAATACAAATCTTTCCTCTTTATAATATTAGTATGCTAAGATGGGTCAAAGGGTTTTTTATTCACCTTTTTTCCCCATAATATGTGGAAAAGAACTCGCCAAAAAACGCCAACCATCGTCGTTATTATTTAAAAAAGCTGTGTTGAGTGTGTTATATAACAATGATTTATGTGCGAAATTTATATGATGAAATTCATGATAGATATAAATATTTATTAAATAGCTAAACAACAGTGAGAAATACATAATTATTCAACTATAAAAGACTAAAACATCGAATTGCATAATGTTTTGTGTAATAAAAAGAGTTTGATTTGATGTTAAAACGTTATAAGTCAGATATTAGCAAAATTTACGAATATACGATTATAATTACGTGATAATAAATACAATTTTATTAACTTTCTAAAGAAACATAGTTAATATGTGGATTTAGACTTATACTTGGGCTAACTTAACATTTTCTACGTGTCGTACAGGGAAATTAAAAGTACAGCACTCAATGTTCCCCTGGGTAACGAACAACAACTGCGATCTCCCAACACACCTGCCAAGCGTGGAAATTATGGGAAAATTGTCCTTTCTAAAAAATAATAGGTATTATAATCAAATTTTGATTCTAGGACTATCCCCAAAATACGACATAAAATATTTATAACAGGGATCGGAACCGGTTTTCCATATTATACTTGTTAAGTCACGCTAGTTCAAACCCTATCCGACTATAGCTCTAACTAAGATCACTAAGGGTAGGTTTAGTCCTGGGGGAACATAATATGCAAAGCAACCGGCAGCCCTGGCCTTCGTCTGTCGCAAATACAATTACTTTAATAATTACAAAACCGATATAATTCCGTTCTTTATCAAAAACCGGGTAACCAGAATGATTTTAGTTTGTTTCATTAGGTACCATCTATTACTGGTTAATTAGGGAACGGAATTATATCGGGTTTTCGAACGATATTAACAGGTATTACAAAACCGGTTTCGATCCCTGATTTATAAAGAACTACTGCTCTACCCGCTACCCGCTCAAATGAAATAAATTAAATGTGTATTTAGTTTTCTTTAAGGGTTCCGTACCTCAATAACAAAAAACAGAGCCCTTATAGGACCATTGGGTGTCCGTCCGTCTATCAGCGCCTATTTTATTTTTATAGAAGTCACACATTCTTCCAACTAAGCTAAGGAAAAGAGATAAAAAAATATAACTTACCAAAAGTCCGCTCCAATCGAAAAAAGCCAAAGTTCAAATATCCTCAAAAACACAACACTTCACTTTTTTAATGTTTGTTTTCACTTCACATTTCCGTCTCTATAACACTGGGCATAAAAAGAAATTAGCTAAAATAATAGTCGTAATAGTAAAAAAGAATATAAATGGCTACAGCGTACAGTGCAAACTTTAGGTATAAGTATAAAAAGTCTTTTACAAAATCCCAGATTATTTGAGTTACGCCCTTTTGGTTTTGAGCTGGTGGGTTAGGTTCTTGCATTTATGTTTTTCTTTTTTCAAGTTTAATTGCCAATTTATTTATCTGTAACAATAATAATTTTAATGTTTTATTTCGTAATATAAATAAAATTTAATATTTTAAAAAAAAATTAAATAAATATTCAAAATACGAGTATTCAGGTAGATAATTTAAAGATTAAAAAAAATCGAGTAAAATATAAATAAAATGAAAATAATTGGATCGAATTGAAAATAAATATGATACTTAAATACAAAAATAAATATAGGTAAGTAAAGAAAATAATGATGTAAATGAAAAACTAACCGGCTTTAAAACCAGTTCTTTTGTCAACTTGTCTCGTAATGTCTAATGTCATTTTTCGACGGCCCCGTAGCCTAGTTGGTAGTACGACTGCCTTCAAAGCACAGGGTCGCGGGTTCGAATCCCACCCAGGGCAAACAGTAGTGCGATGAACTCTTGTGCTTGCCTTGTGTCTGGATGTATTTTATATGTTTTAATTCACGAGTACTTGTATTAAATAAAATATTTGGCCCGATTCTACACATCACGCTCTAACTTAAAAATAACCATTATGACCCTTTCATTTTCTTAAGAAAAAAGGCACAAGTAATTGTCAACTTAGAGACGTCAAACATCGATTTATTATTGATTTGATTTATAATAATAATAATAATCATTTATTCATGGTAACAGTATCTACACCCTATAAAAAAAAATACATGTTCCGCCAAACTGTTAAGCAGTTTGTTGGCAGAAATATAAATCTGGATTTGTTCTATATCACTTCTTTCTTCCCCCTGACTCGATTATAAGCTTTTTTTCTATGTACAGATTTTTGACCACTACAGTTTTATTATACATATAGATTTAAAAAAAATCTCCATTTAAACTGTCATAGGTAATATGCATAAAGAAAATTCAATATCGGAAATAATTTTCCAAAAATATCCCAAATTACAATAACAACAGGCAAAACAGTAACAAAATCGACTGAATAACTAATGAGATATACAATTTATAAGCTAACCTTGTAATATTTTGTAAAATAAAAAAAAATAAACAAACTATCTGTCTCTCTCTGCAAAAACAACTTTTTGTATGAAAAAATATGGCAGACATGTACGTACAATGACGTCATTGTATATTATGCCGGATCTCTCTAACTATCTTGCAACTTTAAATCAATACAACCTGTAAAATAATTTGTATTTTTGGTAAATAATTCCATATTCAGTTGTGAATGTTGATTTAAATTCATAATGATATTATTTTTTTAAATACGCGTAGGTATATTCCCTATTACTATTTCGAGTGAGAATATTGAATTTTCCTAGAAAAGATTCTTTGGAAAAGTTAGCTTACTAATATTATGGATGTTTGTTACTCTCACGCAAAAACTACTGAATATATTTTTATGAAACTTTTCAATAATATAGCTTTTATATCAGAATAACAAGTAGGCTACCTTTTACCACGGGAAAATCCCTTATTTCTACGGCAAAAACTGTTAACGCAGGGCGGAAAGTGCAGGGAGGAAAAAAAATCGCTAAATCGCCTCTTAGATCCTGCCTGTATCTTTCTATTAATATGTTTTACAGCATCAAATAATATAAAAAGCATCTATAAAGTACAAGTTGTTAGGTATCTCTTGTAAAAGTATTTATTTGACATTGACAACTTAATCGCTACCTATAAAAAAAAAACTTTCAAGGTCATTAAGTGAATAATACTTAACAAACTTATATCTAACGACAGGCGACAACTAAGTAGGTACCTATTTGAATATCTTTTTTTTCTTTTTTTTCTATGTATGTTCTGTTAGCTTTTAAATTTATTTTTTAAAACGAAGTACCTATTTAGTCAATTTACAAAAATCTATACTATAATAAAACTGAAGAATCGGCGTGTCTTCGATTTGTTAAAAAAAAATACTGATTGTAGGTGATAAAGGGGGTGTAGCTGAACACAAAATTACAAGTTTTGAAAAAATGTCAGTCCGTCTGTCTGTCTGTTTGTACACGCTAATCTCTGAAACCGTGTTGGACCGATTTAAATAAAATTTTGCATGGTGGTACCTTATATCCCCGATCAACATCTTAGATACTTTTTACTACGGGAAAAAATAAAATAAAATAACAAGAGCAAATAAACATAAACATACATACAAACATACATAATTTTATTGAGTTCTAGCAAATGAACATATTCTGTTCTAAGAAAAATCACTAGGTAGGTAGGTACATGGTTTCCGGATTAGAATCAGACCAACCCAACTCTTTCTGTGGGTTTTATAAAAATTAACCAAAGGAACATACCCAGTAGGCCTACTATGTAAGTAGCGACAGGCTCGAGAAGCTGTCAAACGCGACATACTGCTGTTCTGTCAATATGTCGACCTACAGGGATGGATATGGATAGAAGTATTCACCTGTGTAACCAACAACAACTGCGATCCCCAACCAAGGCTGGTTTGGGATCGCAGTTGTTGGCAGGCGCCAAGCGTGGGGTTTATTGCAATATTGTCTAAATAAGAGAAATTGAATAATAGGCACGATTTCACAAATTTTTTTCAATAAAATACATGAATACGAATTTTAAATACTAAATAAAAAACCTAAGTTACTAGACCTTCGCTACAGCACGCTAATTATAAGTGACAACATGTATGCCATAATACATCTAACCTAAAAAGCGTTAAGTAACTCCAGTAATACATAAATAAGCATAAATCGATACACAATAATATACCAATAAAAACACACTGAATTACAAATCACTTACACGAAAAACGAATTATGTCCAAATTGTAAGAATTGTTTTTTACTGCACTGAGTTAAAACGTAGTAACTGATGAATATGCAAAAACGCGGTAAGTGAGGTTGCGTTGCGCTCGCGCATAGCACTGAGGCACTTTCATGCGGCGACGCGGGCCGGGCGGATAGTGGGGGGTACGGTGACCATGATTCTGGAAGAGATAGAACGTTCTTATACTTTGCCCAAACCCCAAATCTGCACTGACGATTTAAGCTTGGTGACCTTACTGTAAACTGTAACTGCTGCTCACCCCTTTAGGGTAAACAGTGTGTCTTTATTTAATATTTATTTTGTCTTTATTTGTGTTTTTTTTTTCAAAAAAGGCCTTAAGTTCTGCTGTGAGCTGTAATATATTGTCAAAATTCAAATTCAATTTATTTTATTCATCCTAGGTTTCTTAATATACACTTAATTACGTCATAATAATATAAGAAACTAAATAGCTTTGCTCAAACCAAGACAGGCTCTCGTCTCAAACAATGTACAAGTCTAAGCAATGAAAAAGAGATCAAACAATCTAAGAGGCGATGCGATATCAGTTTGAACTGAACTGGTCAATAGTAAAGTTTTGTATACCAAAAAAACAATATTGCTCAAATGTATGATCCCATATTCCCATAATGTAACAACTGTCCACCACATTTGTACAAATAATGCACATCACCATGCCCGGCGGAAGATCGTTCCTTTGCCTCCACAGTTTTAAATTAGTATTCGATTCGGGTGTATTTAATAAATAAATCTATCTAAATAATCATCACGTTCATCAATATAGACGAGTACTTTCTTTTAATAAAGTAAAAAAAAAGTATAAAGTATATTTGTATTTTTGTAATGATTAACAGACAGAACTCTTGGTCAACTAAATACTTTACTACGTATCCTAGTACTTCTAAACTCGATGGTCACCCTACCCGATTGCGTGCATTCGTATCGACTCTGGCGCATGGGAAACCTAGCGTTATGCACAGTCTTTGTGAGTGTAATGACAGTATGGTTGCTTGTACGAAATACTATTGTGTTGGTCTGCTCACACTCGTACTGTTGTGAACAACCTTTGAGAGCCATTGTCAGTTCACTGTTGGACCATAAAGCCTCGTTTACGCCAAGGCAACAATTTGCGACAGTGTCGCATGCCACATAATGGGAGATTTTCTGACAGCTTGAAATTAAAAAAAAACGTGCGTTCTTTAAGATTTCCTTAGATTACGCTAGTAAAATAATGAGAACAGTGAGATTTATTGTAGACGTTTTGACTTTTTTTAGTCGGATTGTCAGCACATGCAGTTGGACATTCGCACTACGAAATTCGATCCTACCGTTATGGAATACGGGTGCTCTCAAGTTCAACATGTCCAGCCGCATATGCTGGCTAATGTACAAGTCTAAGCAATAATAATACATAGTTTAAAAAACTAAAAAACACGCTTTCTGTCCGCCATCTTGGACGTCCGCCATATTGGATTTAAGTCCCGTGACTGTTTTTTTCGTATTCCTGGCAGCAAACCCTTTCATTTGATACCCATATCGTGGGGGTGGATTTCAAACAGCCAGTTCGCCATCTTAGGGAGGCCGCCATATTGGATTTGTAATGAATTTTCTTAGCTAGTCATGTATTGTCATCAAAACTCAGAGCGTGTGCAAAATTTTATCCTAATCGAAGACCGGGAAGTGGGTCAAATTAAGATTCCAAGATTTTTTACATATATGTAATGGGGAGGCCGCCATATTGGATTTGTAATGACGTTTCTTAGCTAGTCATGTATTGTCATCAAAACTCAGAGGGTGTGCAAAATTTCATCCTAATCGAAGACCGGGAAGTGGGTCAAATTAAGATTCCAAGATTTTTTACATATATGTAATGGGGAGGCCGCCATATTGGATTTGTAATGACGTTTCTTAGGTAGTCATGTATTGTCATCAGAACTCAGAGCGTGTGCAAAATTTCATCCTAATCGAAGACCGGGAAGTGGGTCAAATTAAGATTCCAAGATTTTCTTACATACATAGTTACTTACAAGTGAAGCTAATATAAAGCGTGTAATAAATAATACATAGTTTAGAAAACTAAAAAACACGCTTTCTGTCCGCCATCTTGGACGTCCGCCATATTGGATTTAAGTCCCGTGACTGTTTTTTTCGTATTCCTGACAGCAAATCCAGGGTGAGGATTTCAAACAGCCAGTTCGTCATCTTAGAGAGGCCGCCATATTAGATTTGTAATGACGTTTCTTAGCTAGTCATGTATTGTCATCAAAACTCAGAGCGTGTGCAAAATTTCATCCTAATCGAAGATCGGGAAGTGGGTCAAATTAAGATTCCAAGATTTTTTTCGTAAATGTAATGGGGAGGCCGCCATATTGGATTTGTAATGACGTTTCTTAGGTAGTCATGTATTGTCATCAAAACTCAGAGCGTGTGCAAAATTTCATCCTAATCGAAGACCGGGAAGTGGGTCAAATTAAGATTCCAAGATTTTTTACGTACATGTAATGGGGAGGCCGCCATATTGGATTTGTAATGACGTTTCTTAGGTAGTCATGTATTGTCATCAGAACTCAGAGCGTGTGCAAAATTTCATCCTAATCGAAGACCGGGAAGTGGGTCAAATTAAGATTCCAAGATTTTCTTACATACATAGTTACTTACAAGTGAAGCTAATATAAAGCGTGTAAAAAGAGATCAAACAATCCAAAAGCGGCGATGCGATATCAGTTTGAACATAACTGGAGGTTCGAGCAATGTGTGCGCTGCTGTGGAGAAGAACCCGCCGCAGAAACTCCACAGGATCGCATCTTCGAAAGTTGCTTTGTATTTTCCTCTTTTTTAAATATGCTTAATAAATATTACAATATTATTTGTCTTGTTCCTAATGAATAAAACTCCTACCAACCTTCGTATGGTAATTAGTTGAACTTGCTATATGAAAGTACGTTGTTCATTACATTTATTTCCTCATATTCGAACACCTTTGGTATCGCTTCGCGGCACGCAATACCAATTTTCTCATTAACCATACTTTAGCATGCAATTGTACGCCTAACCTACAAATTATTGGGAAATACAAGGTCTTAATAAGTTGCTACGATATTAAAGTCACCTGGATGAAATTGGTGGCCTTATATAATCTTTGCCGGTATCTTCCATTTGACTACCATGTAGCCTAGCTGGTAGGGTCGCACATTTTGCTTCGTTTAACTCGCCACTAAATGTAAATTTATTTGACTTAACTAAGAGATCTAAACTGTCCAACAGTTAAAAATAAATGATTTCATTTCAGGGCACAGTATACAAACGGGCAGTGAGACCAGCCTTAAGTTCGAAGTGGTGTGCCATGAAAACACATACACGCACGCTCACACAAACACAATGTCATGCATTTATTTACCTACACATATTCATACACAGTTAAGGTACACATGACCACAAACGCAAATACAACAGACACATGCCTTAACAGACATACGATCATTATGATTTTATGTTAATTAGCATAAAGTACCTCTATTCTTATTCTTTTTTTGTTAGTTTGTAAACTTTTCTTAATTGGAGGACCGGAGTCTCCTAACACAGGCTTTAAAATGCGTAAAGGGACACTCCAGTTACGTGTTAATTGTAATTTGCTTATTTAGCGCTAGGCCGTGATCCTCGCCCCCTCTCCCCGCCCCTACACTCTACGGTACATCACTACTCTGGGGTAGAGCCATACGCAGGGGAGCAAGTCCGGTGAAGCTTGATTGGACGTAGCTTCACGACAAAAGCGTTAAATCAATTTAAAAAAAACTCAATCTTTGTTACTAATAAATCAAACATCCAGGGTGATCTGGGTTTGATTCTCGGTAGAAAACTTCGAACTAAAATAAAAAATATTATCATATCATCACTTTGTGAGACTCTTCCCAATTTTTTTAAACATTTCAGTAAAATTTCCCGAAATTAGAAATGATTCCGTGTTTCGTATGGCACGCTGCCATAGGTCCCTTGTACTATCTACGAATGCAGTCGTTTGTGAGGTAGGGTAACCTAGAATCCCACACGCTAAGCTAACAATTCAAAGAGTTTTATGCAGCTTTTCAAAGAACAAGAACCTTTTTGACCCCTGACGAAAAAGAAGGGTGTTATAAGTTTGACGTGTGTGTCTGTCTGTCTGTCTGTCTATCTGCCTGTCTGTGGCATCGTAGCTCCTAAACGGATGCGCCGATTTTGATCTAGTTTTTTTTTGTTTGCAAGGTGTCACAATCGAGAGTGTTCTTAGCTATGATCCAAGATAATATCTTCAGCCATTTGAAGATTATCAGCTCTTTTCTAGTTGTTGAAAGGATCAAGTTTTGTGTCGGGGGTTATGATTTTTTTAATTTAGTGTTATTATTAATTTCCGTCTTTCCTTTTTAAAATCAAATTATCTTATTACAGTTCAATAAATAATGTACATAAAAGTACATAAAAGGTATATAATATTGTGCATCCTATATGATCCAACGGTTTCAATCGATATTATGTCTGCATGTCTGCGCGTGTTTCCTTCCTCATTCGTTTCCTGAATTTCAGTGGTTTTTGCCGCTTCCTCAGGAAACGTGCGCACGAGTGTTACGTTAAGGTTAGGAAAGTGAAGCATGCCGATTGAGGTTAACCAATGGATACACTGCTCAAGTTAGTTATCATTTCAGCCAGTAGACGTCCACTGCTGAACAAAAGGCCCTCCCAAAGATCTCCACAACGATCGGTCCCGCGCTGCCCGCATCCAGCGGCTTCCCGCGACCCTCAACAGATCGTCGGTTAGTTAACAAAACAGGCAAAACCGAAAAGGTCACAAAAACAAAAGTCCAGCGGTCATTTAAGAACCTTTTTGCCCCAACGGCGCAACGGTTCTACGCGCAATATGCCCAGCCTTCTGCCACTTAAGTTTGGCGATTCTTCGGGTTATGTCGGTGACTCTGGTTCGCCTGCGGATCTCATCATTCCTGATTCGATCACGCAAGGAAACTCCAAGCATATAGCAAACCCCCTTCATCGCTCTTTGAGTGACTTTGAGCCTTCTTATGAGGCCCAAACTGTATGTAATGTATATGTACTATTATTATAAATCGTTCGCCATTAACTACTACGAGTATGCGAAACATACATTGTATGAAATGTTAAGATTTTCTTAATTAATAAAAAAATGCGTAAGTAACTCTGACTGTATGCTTCGAAACGATTTCTCGCCAAAATCTATGAACCGATTTTGATGAAACTTAACACAGAGATAGAATAGACCTTGATGAAGGACACAGACTACCTTTTACCGCCGGAAAATACCAAATTCTCACGGGAAAAACTGTTGACGCGGGCGGACCCGCGGGGAGGAAAGCTAGTATTTTGATAATTATTATTTATTTTGAACACAGTCAACATCAATGCGAATCAATGCAAATTGTGGAAGGTGGAGACTATGACTGCAGACAGTAAATTTGTCAACGTTCTTCGAGAGCTTCTTCACAATCGTCGCTTTCAGGTTGACCTTCCTAAGGTCGTTAGCCGCTGGAGGTCACAAAAGAATGGCCTTCCTCAGGGCAGCGTGTTAGCCCCAATGTTGTTCAATATTTATACAAACGACCAACCATCCTGCCCTAATACCTCCCGATTTCTCTACGCGGATGATCTTGCGCTTACGTCCCAATCGATCAGTTTTGATGAGGTTGAGAATAACCTCACTGCAGCTCTCAACAGTTTGGGCCAGTACTACGACGATAACTCGCTTAAGCCTAACCCAACCAAGACTGAGTCGTGCGTTTTCCACCTTCGCAACGCACAAGCGGGGCGTAAGCTCAAGATCTTCTGGCGGGGTGTGCCCATCGCCCATAACAACACCCCTAAATACCTCGGCGTTCTGCTGGATAGATCCTTGACCTTTGGAAAAAACTGCGAGGCTTTGAAGCGAAAGGTACATAGTCGCAACAATTTGCTGCAGCGTCTTGTGAGGACTAAGTGGGGAGCCACGCCGCAAGTGATGCGGACGTCAGGACTGGCGCTAGCATTTTCTGCCGGCGAATTTGCGTGCCCCGTATGGGGCCGCTCTACTCATGCCAAACTTGTGGATACAGCTTTAAATGAAACTTGCCGGATCATTACTGGATGTTTGAAGCCGACTCCGGTTAAGCTGATGTACCCACTGGCTGGTATTGCGCCTCCAGACGTCCGCAGAACAATAGCAAGCTCGCGAGAGAGGGCTAAAATGAACGACGAAATTCGGCACCCTTTACATGGTCATGAGCCACCGCCACAGAGGCTTAAGAGCCGAAAGAGCTTTCTTAAGTGCGTCGTCCCTCTCACAGCCAAACTCTCTCAAGCGAGATGCAGTATGTGGCGTGCTCGTACACCGCTTCCACAGCCTTTCGTTCCACTCTCTGAGAGTCTCCCGGCCGGAAACAGGCTTCCGTGGCCAATCTGGAAGTCTTTAAACAGACTCCGGACACAGGTTGGCCGGAGCAAGGAAAACATGTTCCGGTGGGGGCTCTCCAGTGACCCTAACCTGGACTGCATGTGCGGAGCAGTACAGACCATGGCCCACTTAGTGACCTGTCCTGCCTGCCCTGCCACCTGCTCTCAGCAAGACCTAATGGACGCCTCACACAAAGCTGTTGAAGTGGCTGAGTTCTGGGCCGCAAATATTTAGGGTTTGTCATCGACTCGCAAAGAAGAAGAAGAACATCAATGCAATAAAATACAATACAAATATACTTTACTAGCCTTCCGCCGCGGCTCCCCTCGCATTAACAGTTTTTCCCGTGGGAATGAGGCATTTTCCCGCGGTAATAGGTAGCCTATGTTGCTTAGGGTGAATGTAGCTTTGTAATGGTTAAAGAATTTTTGAAATCGTCTCAGTCGTTTTTGAGTTTATTCATTACAAACATACACACACACACACACACACACACGCAAAAATACAAATCTTTCCTCTTATCTTTATAATATCAGTATGATATGATTGAAATCTAATACAGAAATACAACACAAGATACGGAAGATTAGGCGGCCTTATTGCTAAGGTAGCAATTTCTACCAGGCAACCTTTACAATATCCCTATTTCTAAGTCGGCATTTCCAAGCTAGCCAATAGAAAGTAAACGTTTGAAAAACTGGAAAACGATACAAGCCCAGCGCAAACGCAACATGATTTTCCCCAATGCACCGATGCGTGTCCCCTTGGAGGGGGAAACAATATGCGCGTGCGCCAGTGTTGTTACAACAGTTATTAAACTATCGATAGTATCGTGATCACCCAAAGAGCGATGGAGAGGGTTTGTTCTATGCTTGGAGCTTCCTTGCGTGATCGAAAGGTATGATGAGATCCACAGGCAAACCAGAGTCACCGACATAGCCCGAAGAATCGCTTTACTTAAGTGGCAATGGGCTAGGCACATTGCGCGTAGAACCGACGGCCGTTGGGGCAGAAAGGTTCTTGAATGGCGGCCGCGCGCCGGAAGACGTATTGTGGGAAGGCCCCCCACGAGGTGGACCGACGATCTGGTGAGGGTCGCGGGAAGCCGCTGGATGCGGGCAGCGCAGGACCGATCATTGTGGAGTCCAGCAGTGGACGTTTACAGGCTGAGATGATGATGATGATGAGTATCGTGTTAAAAATTAAACTCCGTTGTCTGGTGTTAGAATTGGTTTAAGGACCGAACTCCGACAGACTTTACTCCGACAAGACACTACTCCGACAAGTTCGGTAGGTTAGGTTAGGTTAGGTTTTATGTTTTGTCGGAGTAGTGTCTTGTCGGAGTAAAGTCTGTCGGAGTTCGGTTTTAGATTCGTTAGAATTATTGCATTCCACATGACAGTTCTCGGGTGCAGTGACAGGTGTAAAAATATACCTATTCGAGTGAATCTTATTTATAGTAACGGGATTCAGAACTGAGGATGCTAGAACTAAAATAGCAATACGTTAATTGAATGACGTAAAAGAGCAAATGTCTTTACTTCCAGATGATCATGATAGATGTCGCGTGCCGAGGCTTGAAACCGCGAACTTCCGAGTGGAAGTCAACGGGCCTAGCCACTTGGCCAGCGACGCTCTAGTTTCGATAGTACTATCGATCTATCGATAAGTTTTCAACGTCTCAATAGCAACACTATCGCAGCACTAATAAGCGCACGCGTTGATCTCGCTTACTGCATAATGCGATAGTTTCATTAATAAATCTTCCAATGACGTATTACTAAGATCGGTCGATATATATTGGTGTGATTGTCAGCTGTTTTGCTTGGCAAGTGGATTGTGGATTGTGGTTTGCAGTTGTTAGTTCCACAGGTGAAAATTATCGGGTAAATTTTGAGGAAATGGGGCAAGTAAATTTTCGCCGATTTTCTTAAATAACTTTAATTTACTATTCTTTTTTCTATTTATAAATGGTTTTATTATTATTATATGATATGCAACACTATACGATTTACATTTTTGAAATCTAAATTCAAACCGAAAAGTGGCGCCATGTTTAAAATTCAATATTTAATGTTACACGCCGTCTTTGGGTCTCGTAACTCGTTGTTTCGGCTGGACAGTAGGCCTACTATGTAAGTAGCGACAGGCTCGAGAAGCTGTCAAACGCGACTTAGTGACATTAGAGCATTGCAGTTCTGTCAATATGTCGCGTGGTTTTTACCGCGGGAAAATCTATAGGAAAATTTAAAATATACATTCTGCGGACTGTTAGTATATTTTATATAGTTTCATTGTGTCTACTTTATTGTTACATTGTATTTTATCAATAATTATCTACCAGTTGTAAAAAATAGACAGAAATTACCAGTAAAAACATACAATTAGCAATTTTACTTCTTAATCTATCGTAATAAACGCAATACGAACATAATAGCAACACAATAATACCAGAAAAGAAAGGTTTGTATGTACAGTAGCCAGCACATACAGCTAGACACCTTGCACCACAAAACTCACCCCTATCGCTACGGAATACGGGCGCTCTCTAGGTCAACATGTCCAGCCGCATGTGATAGCTACTGTACTAAACTGTCGTATTGTTGTTAACAATATGACAGTTGCATGTCTCATGGAGATTATAAGTCTGATATAAATCTGGACAGGAATTTTTTAAAGTGTTATTTACACTGACAATATCTCTAGTATTGTATTTATTTTTAGTGTCATTGGCACGGAATCAGAGAAAGTGTAAGTATACTCGTGTTTCAGTTAGTTTCATATTAATCCGGACAAAAGGTCATTGACGCCTGCATACAATACGCACATTTTTTTCAAACGATACGATAAAACTATAAGAAAATATCGCAAAATACGTAATTTGGCATACCGTAGTAGAAGGCAGGGTGAGCGTGTGACCTTGCCAGACATTTTGGCGTTACATTATTTTTAATAACTTTCAAGAAAAGAAAGAGGTCAATGAACTTTGTCCGGATTTATTTGAGACAGACCATAGTTTTCTTTTGGTACAAATTAAGAAACAAAAAGTTGAATTAAATTGTAGGAGAACTGCACAATATGAATAACTAACTTTCCGCCGCGGCTCCGCCCGCGTTAACAGTTTTTGATTGAGGCATTTTCCCGCAGTAAAAGGTAGTCTATGTTACTCAGGGTGAATGTAGCTTTCTAATGGTGAAAGAATTTCCTTCATTATTTCAGGATAGGCTCGAGCCCCTCGCTGGAGAACGACGTACAAATTACGAGATACCTACAAGAATAGAATAGAATAGAATAGAATAAAAAATTATTTGCAAGAATACATGAAAAGATGGGTCTTAAATATAATTTAAAGTAACAGTGTATTCTACTGAAGATTTTCAGTGTGCAAATATTAATTTAGGTAAGGAACTAATTAAAAAGGTTAGTTAAGTACTTACTTACATAAATTGACCAAGAACAAAGATATTTCTAAAATTTATAAGTAACTAATATATGTACATGGAATTTTCTTTATACTCTAGATACTGTTTTACACTATAAAAACAATTTTAAATGAGCCATGAAGTTAATTTAGATTTAAAAGTATTTACATTTTCATTTTTTATATGTACAGGTAGGTGATTATAAATTTTTGTAGCCATAAATACAACAAGAAATCAAGGACAGTTAAAAATAAAGATTCTATCCAAATAAATTCGAGTTGACACACTTTTTCAACAAAAAAAACTCGTCTTATCTATATTTTTGTATTTCTTCTGACCTATTGCGTTATAACAGCTTTTATTATTCAATTACATAATGCCGAAAAATATAGCTATGACTGACAGTTGCCATTGTCAGGAAACGAGGGCGAAGAACTTTGAATTGAATGAAAAAATTATCGGAAGTAAAACGATAAATAGTAGGCTAAGATAAGACAAGACGTTTAAATTGACGGCCCTGTAACCTAGTTAGTAGCCTGCCTTCAAATCGCAGGGTCTTGGTTGGAATCCCGCCCAGGGCAAACTTTCTGTGATAAGCAGACTCTGTACTATTGTTGGTATTACAAATGGTTGATTGATTGTTTATAACAATGTACCTATTCTGTCGATCAGCATTCGACATGCAAATATTATAATTTTACTTAATTTGAAATAGGTCGTCGGTTTTACGCGCAATGTACCTACCTAGTCCATTGCCACTAAGTTTAGCGATTCTTCGGGCTATGTCGGTGACTCTGGTTCGCATCTGGATCTCATCATTCCTGATTTGATCACGCAAGGAAACTCCAAGCATAGCCCTCTCCATCGCTGGGGCAGAAAGGTTCTTGAATGGCGACCGCGCGCCGGAAGACGTAGTGTGGGCAGGCCCCCCACGAGGTGGTACCGACGATCTAGTGAGGGTCGCGGGAAGCCGCTGGATGCGGGCAGCGCAGGACCGATCATTGTTGAGATCCTTGGGTGGGGGAGGCCTTTGTCCAGCAGTGGACGTCTTTCGGCTGAGATGATGATGATGATGATGAAAATAGGTAGTGTGGCATCGGTTCTGCCGTCTCTTTTGCTTGTAGGACTGGCCACAAGTTCGTTCGAAATTTGAATCTTTTTCGATTTAATTTATTTCGATAGTTTGAGTCAGTTATATCGTGTCGCTTTCCTGGAGTAGACTAAATCTCTCCAAGATTGTCCGAATCGGGAATTAAACTAGGATTAAGTATTTTTCTAATGTGGTGATGTGTGTTAAAATAGCTAAAAAGTTATTTGTGGTATAATTTAAATAGGAATATACTACCTACCATATGCTATAGTAGGTATATAGGTGGTAAGTAGGTATAGAAATTGACTGTTATAGGTTGTAGTATCGACTATGAAAATAAATCGCAGATCTAGATACTGGCGTTTACTCCGTTTAGCATGCCGCGCCCGCGCCGCCACAGTTTTGCGTAACGGAGAAAGTGCGAGGGGAGCAAATTTTCGGTCTAACGTATGTATAGCACAATGCTTTGCGATTACTTCATTATGGCGACTCGGGAAACACTTTAAATTACTTCTTTTAATGTTGATAACACGATGGTATGTTATGTAGCAGGATTGAGAACATTCCTAAAAAATCCGGGTGAATAAGCCTGAACTAGGCAAACGAACTGCAATGCAACTGGGTGAATTTCCCGGGACCAAAAATTGCGCGGCATTGATGAAATCGGTATTAAAAAATATAGTTATAATGTTCCAATATTTTTTTCTGGTTAGGTGAAATAGTAATCTATGTGTAGCACTAAATATTTTACTAATAGGATTAATAGATACTCCAAAAAAATGTATTAAACCTCGAAATCTTTCATTACCGTGTTTGTCCACACCTTACCTTGATGTGTATTATACCTCATTGTTAAAAAGCTATGGGTTGTTTACATTAAAACCTAATTTTATTTGATACGTGAATAGTTAAAGTATTGCTACGTAATACATTTATTAAAATATTTAAACAATACAACGAATGGTTAATCAAAATTCATTTGTCCCAGAACTACCTTTCATTGCCGTGTCCTAATCGAATTTAAGGATATTGTTTTATCTAACACCTTGCGTCTTCCCATTGGTGTACTAAACGTTGCGTATGAGTGCCGCCTAAGTGCTCGACGTGGAAGAACGGCCACACGTGACTGCGTTTTCGCGCTATAAATTAAAGTAATCAATTTTTTTGTTACTGGACATTTTTTCTTTCATCGCCGTGCATAGGTATAACTTCTATTTGAATAAGTTTATCTTCTTGATTAAGTATTCAATAGAACGTAATTTCTTTTATGTTTATTTGTGAAGTATTTATTATGTTGAATAATTAATAGATTTTTTGATATTTACATTTTTTGCCCTGATTTTCATCTCCATGCTTTCATTTCCATGGTTTCCGTGGCCTAAATTTGCTATGGCAATGAAAAAAAAGACACGGAAATGAAAAAAATTTCATTGCCATGCCTTGCCGTGGCCAGATGTTTCATTGCCGTGGCCGAATATTTCATTTCCGTGTTTTACGTTTTCATCGCCATGTTATGATTAGGCAAAGAAAACATCTGTTGGAGCACAGTTCTTTCATTGCCGTGGACACTTGTTTCATTGCCGTGCACGCATGTTTCATCGCCGTGGCACGAAATTTTCGATCTTATGTATCTCGTTAGTTTTTTAAGTTATCTGCTAGATATTTAGCAAGAATACTTACATTTTCAAAAGCTTTAATAAACGCAGACTTTTTTTTCAATAAACCGTAAGGTAAAAAAAACCACGGGAATGAAGATTTTAGAAGACCTGTTGAAATTCACTCAACTGCAGTCCAAAACTGCGTATTTGTTATATTAATAAATTAATGATAATAAGAATTATTGCAATGATTTTTTTTTAAGGGGAAATGTTCAAACTATACAGCGTCGGTGGCCTAGTGGCTAGGCCCGTTGACTTCCATTCCGAAGTTCGCGGGTTCAAACCTCGGCACGTACCAATGTGTTTTCGATTTTCGAATTCATATGTACGTTTATTCGACGCTCTTACGGTGAAGGAAAACATCGTGAGGAAACCTGCACACACCTGCGAAGAAATTCAAAGTTTGTGTGTGAAGTTGACCAACCCGCACTGGGCCAGCGTGGTCGACTAAGGCCTATTCACCCTGGTATCAGGGTAGGCTCGAGCCCCTCGGTGGGGACATATATGAGCTGTTAACGAACGAACGTTCAAACTATTATTGCATCGCTTCTTTAAATAAGAGTTTGTTCTTCATTACTGTGAGACGACAGCCAGCCTTGGTTTAATCAAAACTTTTGACTTTTTTCGACTTCCAAATTGCAGTGCCGGTGCAATTTGAATGCAGTTAGCACCACTAAAATGAAACAGCATGTTAACTGCAGTTGGATAGCATTGAAGTTACAAGTTACAACTGCATCGGAAATGCAATTTAGCAGTTGGACTGCAGATTTTGCAGTCCGTTTATCTAGAGCCTCGAACGGAGTCTGGCTGTTGGCCGCTCAACTTCACACACATAACCTTTGAATTAATTCGCAGGTGTGTGCAGGTTTCCTCACGATATTTTCCTTCATCATAAGAGCGTCGAATAAACGTACATATGAATCCGAAATCGAAAACACATTGTAGTCCAGGAAATAAAGCGGATTCTTCTATGAAGACCCATGCATGACATCCTCAGTCGCTGAAACTTTGCTGGATTGTTGTATAGTATAACCAAAGAGCAAAATAAAAAAATCAAAAAAAAAATCGATTTAGAAGTTAGGTATTTACACATTAAAGTACAAAAAGCTTAATATTATGGATTGAGTAATTTCTCAGTCCATTTTTTTTTTTACTAAATGAATGTTTTCCACTAAAACGTGAAACTTGATAAAAATCCAATTTTTTTCTAAATCAGAACAGTTACTTTTTAAAGAAAACTCATTTTTTTGTCCATAATTTTGACCACAAAAATTCTCAGTGAAATTTTTATTCTCAAGTGTCCTCATAATGTTATTTCCCATGACGGGTAAGAAAATCCAAAAAATTGTGCATACTAAAATCAAACTATCTTTCACCAAATTAAAATTACTAAAATCTCGTCATGGAAAATTTCTCCGTTCAATTTCTTTTTTTAATTATGTTAGATAGTAACTTCTTCACCCAAAACCAAAATATCAAAAAAAATAAACATGCAGAACATCGACATTTGGAGTTGACCAATTTATGTATCGCGCGTTTACGGAATAATGTACCCTATACGTTTACTCATTGAGTACAGTTTAGCGTGTGCGTGGGCGCTGGGCGGAGAACGCGAATACGACGGCGGCGATACTCGATGCAGCGGACGTTGCGTAGGTAGTAGGTACCTATCTATCATTTGCCGCTTATCAGCGAATAAAATGAAATTCGCCTTGTACAGAAAGCGACACATCAAGATATCCATAACCTGTATTATGTCTAATTATAATAATAAATCATTTTATTGTCAGGCAACTTCCAGTACCTAATAATAATTAAAGGCCCATAGATATATACGAAACTATTAAAAATATTAGATACTGGGTATAAATAGAATACAATAGAAATCTTTTTTTGCTAGCACTAAAACCGAACTTATGTTAGTGTATTTTTGGACTATACTCTAAATACTCTTTATTTAGTGCAAAAAACGGTTGAAATTGGACGAGTGGATGAAACTTGGCATGGTGTTAGAATAGATGGACTTGAGTAGAAATCCACCGGGACCCATGACTCGTACCCCCTCTGAAGCCGGGGGGAAGTTCGGTTTTGCCGCCCTTCTTGTTGACTTGACGCTTATATATCTAAAACCGTATGTACTATGACAAGTTTGGTATCATTTTCGGCTCGTAACCGTAGAATTCATTTTTGCAATTATAAAATAGGGTTGCCATACAAAAAAACTAAATTATAGAACAAAATTCGCAAAACACGAATAAAGTTTTTCCACATAAACGTCGTTTACTTTTCCCATGGGAATGGTATCGATACAAAAAAAATATGGTCGGGTAGCAACATTCACGGGCTTTACAAATATATAACTTTTGTGGCACTTACTTGATAAAAAATGAGTTAAAAAAAATTACATGCGCGGCAGACAAAGGTTTAAACATGGAACTAGCTCCAAGACCAAATTAGTCCCAAAACAGTGGTATTAAGGGGTGGTAGGTAATGTATGGCAGAAATGTTATGGATGTTAAAAAACCATCCAAAAAAAAGCGATGTAGAAGATCAGGTCAGAATGGAAAGTTGAGCGGCGGGAACAAACGGTAGGAGATTAAGAGGTGGCGCCGCCGTAGTAAAACTTATTGGAAACCTTGGTCAGAATTTAAAAGGAAAAATAAAGACCAAGATAGCTGACTTCAAAACATGGCAAACGCTGGCAATCCAACAAATGTAGCTTAGCAGGTGCAGACAATATTTCTGTTGACCAGTAATAGAATCAAGTTTTTTTTTTCTTTGCTACTGGATTTTTTAACCACTGTTTAATTTTTGCGTGGAAAAGACTGTTGCACTGCTGAAACTCAGACAACCGTTTGATGACCTCAAAAGCTATTGTCGGTACTGTGTCATTCATGCTTAAAAAAATACTGGAAATAATGCTTGGCTTACAAAGGATGCTGACATCCTCGCAGTTCAAAAGTCTTCTCTGAATAAGCTGCATTCTGAACAGAAAAACCCTGCTCGCTTGCTGTAACTAAATCTTGAACCTCCCACAGCACATACCTCTGATTGAAAGAGATCTGCGACGTGTATCTGGTAATAACTCACTAAGCGCAGGCCTTTGAGACTGTGGATAGGAATTTAACTTATGTATGTAAATCCTTAGTTGCTAACAAAATGTCTTGAAGCTGGAACCTTTGACGATCCTATATTGCACCTTCGGAATCCAACAGTCTTTCAAGATACCTTATTGCTACGTTGGATAAATTGTTCTTTTATTGGCAACCAAACTTGCCAACCAACCAAAAAGAAAATTGGTACTCGCAACAACCGTGCCGACCTACGTCCACCAAATGGTAAAATTTTCCACCAGTTCATCGATTGGTCGAACTGGATCTCTTTTTTACGGTAGGCAATTATACTAGCAGCTTCGGTTTGGATTCGGTGAGCACACGCTCAGCTATGGGGCTAAATTTGGCTCTAAATAAAACTCTCTGGCTTTAATCAGAAGGTTCGTAGAGACGTGACCAGCTCTCTGGGCATGGCTAATGAAAAGACCGACAGCAAACATCCCCAACACCACCACGTGCTGGTTCCTCAACACATTTAATGTCTATAGATAGATGAAGTAAGTAAGTAAGACGAGTAAATAGAATAGACGAGATACCCCACAGCGTCAGTGTCATACATTCCGTGGTTTAAGTACGCTTTCTGCCTTGGCCAAATGGACATCTTTGAACATACTCTAGACCGGACCCAAGCCAGCCGAAACAGACACGTTCCAGTGAAGCTACAGCTCGGATGGCGCTTGCTTGCGTGATGTGTCTTTTTCAACGATGACGCTCCCATGACTTGTCGAGCCTACCCTACCACCTGCATGCGTAAGGATCTTTCTAGAGGCTACAGATAGCGCTTCATATGTGGCAATTTACTGGTCTCGCTGAGTTAATTCGATTAGAAAGGAAAAACACACATAAAACGATTCCTTGAAATCGCAAACGACTCTATTTCCCTACTGTGCATCAACTTCCCCAACCTTCAACCCTTATTATGGTCTTCTACCTCGAACTCTTGTTTACGCTTAGTTAGCCTTACGCTGGCTGATCCGTCTGCCTGATGATGTTGACTAGCTTAGTAGCATTATATGCAGCAATTGGTTAGTATGACACAGTAAAGATATCGGCAGGTAACTTTTGAGATCTATATTTGCTGGGTTGCCAGCGGTTGCTAGTGTCTTGAAGTCAGCCATCTTGGGACTATTTTTTACATTTCAAAGTCTGACCAAGGTTCCCAACAAGTTTCACTACGGCGGCGCCACCTCTTAATCTCCTACCGTTTGTTCCGGCCGCTCTAACTTTTCATTCTGACCTGATCTTCTACATCGCTTATTTGTTTGGAAGGTTTTGTAAAATCCACAACATTTCTTCCATACATTTCTTCCATACATTATCACCCCTTAATACCACTGTTCTGGGACTAATTTGGTCTCAAAGCTAGTTCCATGTATATACCTTTGTCTGCCGCGCATGCAATTTTATTTTTTTTAACCCATTTTTTATCAAGTAAGTGAGCCGAGCCAAAGACAAATTATTAATTATAGTTAAGACTAGTGTGTACCACGTGGCAATCTGCACCTTTCCATAAAAAAGCGATAACGGTTCCCACCCCGTCAACATAGTCCGATTCCTATAATTTTTGGAAATAATGTAGATATACTTAAGAACTAGGTTCGTACGTTTTTAATTTTTTGAAACATTATAGCTATAAAAATATATTGAGACAGTGAGTAGCGAGCGAGCGGGCGACGGGCGATCGGCCGCCGCCTCCCCCCCGCCCGCTACCCGATCATTCACCCGTTTTTGCGCACCACTCCATAATATTAATGATTTATTTCTTTAATGCACTCGATATTTTTTTGGATATTGTGATACATAAAAGAGAAAAAAAATATGTAATCATTACAATAAATAAAGCAGATAGAGAATTTTTCCACTGCTAGTAAAAATGCAATCTATAAAAATAATATAGTGTATTGGAATATTTTTTGGATTTTTGTGCTTTTCGTACGAAATGACAATAAAATCATTTAACAAAAAAAAAAAAATACTGAGAAATTTTCCAGTGCCAGATATATTAAAAAAACACATTTCATTAAAAAAAGACTGCTAGTAGTTTTACTTTTTTTTTGATATTTTACATATTGTTTGTCTACATTAAAATAATATTTCTTAGGGAAAAAGATTTGACTGAGAATTTTTTCGTATACAGATATTAAGGATTTTAGAATTTAGGTAAAAATACCTAACTTCGGATATGATAAATTTTTGGATCTTTTTGATAAACGTTTATCTCATGATACTTTATCAAACTGCAAAGTTTCATCGCCTGAGAGATTCGTGTGGGGGTCCACTAGCTTCCTTTCCTAGACGGTTTTTTTCTGATTGGTTTAGTTGAATATCTTGCAGATCAGGGATCGCAGTTGTAAACCATACGATATACTACGTATAGGTAAAGTGTTCTGGAATGTTCATTGGTATTGCCAACCTCGATTGGATTTTAATAATGTTGTGCAAGGCATTGCAAGGTTGTTAAACACGTTAGTTAACTTACACGAATCGCCGGTTCAGGGTCGGAAAATGCATAATTAACTGGTACAAAGTTAAAACTACTATTTGGTATATAAATTTTTTATTATTATTATTATTTATTTATTTATGTAATTTGTGACTGTACGAACACTTTAGGCACTAACAGTCTGCCTGCCATTCATAGGTCCCTTCTAGATACTCAAAGGTTGACTGGAAGAAATCCCTTATGGGATAAGTCCGCCTTTGCTCAACTGTTCTGTATATGGTATGTTTTATTATGTTTTTATGTGCAATAAAGTGTTTACAAACAAACAAACAAAAACAAACAAAATCTATTTTTGAATGTTTATCACTAATGTGACTGTTTTTAAGTTTATGCAAATATAGAGTTTGGCTATTGAAAGTAAACAATCGATGAAATTGGAAAAGATTGTACTGGCAACTAAGTTACATAGAAAAAAAAGTATCTAATTAGTTAAATCGATAGAATCGGGGTTGCCACGAAATTTTTTTTTCAAATTTGCTGCATTTTTTTATTGTCTATTTTCAATAGTCAAACTGTTATTTTCATGTCCTCTCTAGATAACGAAAAGTTGTCTAAAAGAAATCCCTAATTATATTCCTGTATTTCGTGTATTTTATATGTTTCCACGCAATAAAGTATTTACAAACAAACAAACTTGTTTTTGTTTTGTAACATGTAATATACACGAATCAAACAGCCGCAGGCATGCCACAGGGCACGTCATGTCCATTTTTGCTTGACCTTAATTTGCATATGATTTATAGGAAACAAGAGGTCACCAGTTTCTTCAAAACATTCCATGCCATTGACCCCAAAAGGGCTTAAGCGCACTAAGGGCTGAGCCAAGTTTATAACCATAATTAACACGAACATTGCTTAAGGTGGCAACATTTAGTGTCGTAAATTAAATTACACCGAAATTGCCTCACGAAATAGATTAAATTCAAACTTCACGGGTAAAATTAGTTCATTTCTTATAAAGAAATAAGCAGGCTTGAAAAAATGTGGTTACTTAAAATTCGGTTAGATTAGGAAACTTAGGCAACGTTAATAATACTTTTTTATTAAATGTCAAATTGCCTATCTTTCAATCAAGCATTGACTTTTTACTCAACTGCGCGAAGCAAAAAATTAGTGTTGTTTCTCTCCGAAATTTATTTCACTTAAATCAATTTTTTTACCGCAAACACGTTGATCGCGAGTCCAAAAAATCTGCTATGAGATGTTTCATATAAGCCTCTTTAGACAGCTGTTTAACGGGTGTTTAATTTTTTATGATTGGATCAAATCATATCATACTAATCACTACATAGTATAAAACAAAGTCGCTTTTTCTGTCCATATGTCCCTATGTCCCTATGTCCCTCCCTTTGTACGCTTAAATCTTTAAAACTACGCAACGGATTTTGATGCGGTTTTTTTTAATAGATAGAGTGATTCAAGAGGAAGGTTTATATGTATAATACATGCATAATATGCTTAAGGATAACCCACAATAACCATTTTCCCGTGCGGGGCCGGGGCGGGTCGCTAGTCTATAATATAATAACTATTAATGTTATAAATGCGAAAGTAACTCTGTCTCGTTAAAATATTTATTGTTGTACTAGCTTTCCAGCCCGCGACTCCGTCTGCATTAATAAAAAGTAGCCTATGTGTTATTCTGATGGATGTATTAGCTATATTATTGTAAAGTTTCATTATAATCTGTTTAGTAGTTCCTGAGATTAGCGTGTACAAAAAATCTGGAACAACATCCCTCCCCCAATTCGTAACTTGCGCTCAAAAAGGAGTTTTAAACTTAAATTAAAAACGTACTTATTGGAAACTCAAAAGGAAAGTACACGTTGTTGAAAACTACTTACATCTTATGCTTAATAACACATATATATACCTACCACATCTTATATTTTATATTATATTATCATATTCATATTATATACTTACATCTTACGCTTACGTGTTATATATGTACCACATTTAATATTATAATATTATCACATTTATATTATTATGCATTTAATATCTATATAAATACGAATATACCTTATTTCATACTAATTTGCAATAATTTATGAGACTAAACCACATAATATTGTTATTACTGATTATAAAAGTACAATTACGATTAATTATAAATATAAAACACACGTTCAACACCTTTATTAATACAACGCTCACACATAACGCTTATACAAACACACACACACACATACTTACAAAAAAAAAAAAAAACACACACACACAATACGTTTACATGATATACATACGCAACGGCTTCACAACGACAGAGTTTTTATTATTTTGTTATTTAAATGAGTCAGCGAACGTGCAACTCTAATTATTTTTAGTAGGTGTTGACTGAAAATCAGTGTTGCAAGTAACGTTGACTACGTTGCTCGCAGCGTTAATGCTGAGGCAGCACCTTTTCATGTCACACTGCATGTTACTTTGTCATGTACCTATACATGCCTTTTACTGTATTCGCCTAAAGTCTTTTGCATTGTATAGCATTAATAGGTAGGTACTTTCAGTTGTATCTTAGTAATGTGCACTGAGATTTGAATAAACTTATTTCTTTCTTTCTTTCTTTCTATATTTTCTTGGATCATAGCCAAGAACACTCTCGATTGTGACACCTTGCAAACAAAAAAACTAGATCGAAATCGGCGCATCCGTTTAGGAGCTACCATGCCACAGACAGGCAGACACACACGTCAAACTTATAACACCCCTCTTTTTCGTCAGGGGTTAAAAAAGGGTTGGGTTAGTTTATTGTAAGCAATGAAATTTTAATACAAGGCATATCTTTAAAATTACAATCTTTATGTATCGTTTAAAATATTGATTCGTATCCGCTATTATCAAATTACTTATTATGCAAGTAAGTGACTTCCTGCAAATTCTAATGTGATTAAAGTGCATGTAATATCCGATCCAGTGGCCTGCTTGGTATAGTTCTTGTTTTGAAGCACAAGTTCTGGATTCGAACTTCGCCCAGGGCACAGAATATATAATAGTACTAGGTACAGAAGGCTCCCTCTCTGATAGCAAACGTGCGAATTTAATTCTGGCTACCACGCACTAACGTTCAAATTACATTGAACGCGTCGAACGTGACCCTGGCTATAATTAGCCTACCGTTTGTCGTTGCGCTCCTATTAAAACAAAATGCACCTTAAGACCGCGCCGCGAGAGTCCGTATTACCACAGACTAAATAATACCGTCTTCACAAGCGCGCGCGTTTTTCCTACTAAATAGCCGCGAAATCGGGACCGCCCGACGTAGGTACAGTCGCCGCTTACGACAGGGGGGTTCGATTTCTCTGCAGGAGACCGTACTTTCTGGAGCTCTGGCGCGGAGTGCGCCGGGCCTGTTTCGTTGGAAATATTCCAGGGAACGAAAATTTCCCGGGAATGGTGGGAATATTCCGGGAACAGCACATCACTAGTTGTCTCTTCTGGTGTCAATAAATAATATTGATATTTTACTGTATAGCATTAGCGCCAGTTTTATTTGTAAGAATTACCACCAATGTTTGCACCAACTGTACTTATTATGCAAGTCCCGATCGGTGGGTGTGGTCAACTAACTCGACTAGTTATTGCGCCCGGCTTCGCTTGCATTACAACATCTGTCACCACGAACCGCTTGCTAAAACACTTTCAACACGAGATAAAAATCGACTCAGTTTTTACTCTGTATTTGTAATTATTGTTGTTGTCCTAACTGACCTACTCATTGGTCCAGTACGGGTTGGTAGACATCGATTACACCATGATATTATCATAATAAATATCTCTACTAATATTAACAATGGGAAAGTAACTCTGCCTGTCTGTTTGTTACTCTTTCACGCCAAAACCTATGACCAGAACATTCCTCATTCTCACGGGAAAAATTTTAAGCTTGGGCGAAGCAGTGGGGCATATAGCTAGTATTAAATCACTACATAGTATAAAACAAAGTCGCTTTCTCTGTCCCTATGTCCCTATGTAGTATGCTTAAATCTTTAAAACTACGCAACGGATTTTGACGCGGTTTTTTTTATACATAGAGTGATTCAAGACGAAGGTTTATATGTATAATACATGCATAATATACGTAAGGATAACCCACAATAACCATTTTCCCGTGCGGAGCCGGGGCGGGTCGCTAGTAATATATCACTACATAGTATAAAACAAAGTCGCTTTTTCTGTCCCTATGTCCCTCCCTTTGTACGCTTAAATCTTTAAAACTACGCAACGGATTTTGATGCGGTTTTTTTTAATAGATAGAGTGATTCAAGAGGAAGGTTTATATGTATAATACATGCATAATATGCTTAAGGATAACCCACAATAACCATTTTCCCGTGCGGAGCCGGGGCGGGTCGCTAGTAATATATAAACTAAAAAACTAAACATCTGGGACTTCTCACAGACGGCCATTTGATCCCAAACAAGGCACACACTATGTCAAAGACAAACCCAAATAATTAATCCATCAAATGTTTAAAAAAAACACTTAATGACGTCAGAGTTTAAAAAAAATGAAATTATCAATCCTATTCATACAGAAAAAAAAAGTAACTGAACGCGTTGAATTCTTTTGTATGAAAACTTGCTTTCCGCCGCGGCTCCGCCCGCGTTATCAGATTTTCCCGTGGGAATGAGGCATTTTTCCGCGATAAAAGGTAGTCTATGTTACTCAGGGTGAATGTAGCTTTCTAATGGTGAAAGAATTTTTGAAATCAGTTCAGTACTTTCTGAGTTTATTCATTACAAACATACACACACAAAAATACTATTTATAATAATAGTGTAGTGTGATATGACTAAAGCATTCTTTATATTAAATTTTTACTATCTTTAATTAGTAATAAACTCATGTATACTATATAACTTAACATGCCTTCCGAAGCACGGAATCATCTTACTTTTAGGACAATCAGGTTATTTTAGTTTTGACTTCCGACTTCATTTTCTAAGTGTTTTTAAAAACCCTACGTTGAATAAAAATGTTGATTTTTAATTAAGTTACATTATTTCTATTTTGCAGATGTATTTATCATTTTACAGGTCTAGATTCGAACCCAGAAGCCCCGATTCAATGGTCAGTTACACCACACACTGAAGTTTTCGATTACAACCCACAATGTAGTTAAATTTAACCGCAAAACTGAATTGAGAACCATTTCCAGTTAAACCTTATTTAACCATAGCACACGAATAGTGAAAGTACCGGTTTATTGAACCATTATAACCTGATCTATATACCTTTGTAAACTGTATCAGGTTATAGATCAAATTAAACTGGTCATTATAAATGTCAATTTTAAGATGACACGCGATTCCTCACTTTTTGTACTGGACCAAAGGTCATTATAGATTGGATTTAAAACCAATTTATAAAGACACGTAAGTCAGTAGGTTTTGTTAGAATTAATGTGTTTTTTTAAATTGGTGTTTTTAGTTATTCATATTTGCGGACTTTTTTTCACTATTATCTAATTTTGGAGTAATTTAGGCGATTCATATGATATAATTTGTATAATATTACGTCAATTTAGATGTTTTCGGCTGTTTTGATGCATTTTAAAGTAATAATTTGTTTAAATTTTGCATTTATTTTTGGTCTATTCTAAGTAAGTTGACCCCTTTATAATATTTACTTTGTTACTTCTGAATTTTTTAGAAATATTATCATGTAATAAGGATTAAAGTATTTTTGTTTCAAAATAAATTTTAAAATGTTGTAAGTAAGTAATTTATATAAACCAACGTAATATGCTCTATTTTTTAATAATATTTATAAAAAACATAGTAAATGCATATAAATCTCTAAAAGCATTTATTAATAATTATTTCCTCATTTCACATACATATCTCCACAAAAAATAAGCAATAATTTCGATGTCCTACAAACCAAAAGGGCCACAACTCAAAAATGTCACCGAAAAAAGACAAAAGCGACGACCGACCCGATAAAAAAACAGGTCTTAAAACGTCGCCTTACAAAAAAAGTTACGAAAACTATTATGCAATGCAACCATAATAATACACGAACTAATTTAAAACAAACGAAATAAAATACTGACCGTCAACAAAAATCCAGTTAAGAAAAAAAAGAACACAGTCACCAAATGTCACTTTGAATGGAATTGAATTTGAAAATGGAATTTTGTATTTTTTTCACTCGCGTTTTGTTTTTGCGTCGTATGCGTCCGCGCCGATGCGATGCTTTCGCGGACTGGTCTTTCTGTTACGTTTCGTTGCGCAGTGACAGTTCCAAAGACGGGTTTTGACTGGTTCAGAGTATACTGGCTTTTGGGTAAGTGTGTGCCGAGTTGTGGTGCGTTGGGTTCTGTAGGTTAAGAGGCGATTAATATGGCTCAAGAAAATAGTAGTAGTGTTTAGCTGTGTAACCAACAATAACTGCCATCTCCAAACCAGTGGGGATTATGACAATTTGTTCCATGCAAGGTTTAACTTATGTAAAAAAATACCTAAAGTTTTCCTAATAAATTGAATAGGCTCTTTACTACTGACCTGAAGCTAATATACATACTTACTATTACGAATATACGCTGTCCGACACCCATAAAGGCAAACTTTATTTTAATTGTGTAGTAACCTTTGTACCGTGGAACCCTAAAGTATCATTTTGTAACTTATTGATTTGTTCGTTTTAACCAAACTAACTTGTAATACTAGTTTGCAAAATGACCATTCGTATGTTTCGTAAATTGTCATTTGACATTCAAAAGACCGTTGCTATATTTAGCTTATAAATTATAACCCATAAATGTATTTTAAATAAAATTGAAGAGCGACGGTGGCCATTGACTTCCATTTCGACTCGTTTGCACTCTTTGTTATATTAATCAAATTGTATAAAACTAGGGACCCGCCCTGGCTCCGCACGGGAAAATGGTTATTGCGGGTTATCCTTAAGTATATTATATGCATGTAATGTAATATACATATAAACCTTCCTCTTGAATCACTCTATCTATTAAAAAAAACAGCACCAAAATCCGTTGCGTAGTTTTAAAGATTTAAGCATACATAGGGACATAGGGACAGAGAAAGCGACTTTGTTTTATACTATGTAGTGATAATAATTTTGTAAAATATTTTGAAGAGATGATGCAACGCCTGTGGAGTTTCTTCCGGCGGGTTCTTCTCCACAGAAGACAACCAAATTGTGAACTTGCCTCGACGTCGAAAAGTGATTTGTAAAATCTTACTTCGAATAAAACATTTGACTTTTTGACTTTTGAAGTTTGTGGGTTCAAACCTCGGCACGTACCAATGTGTTTTCGATTTTCGAATTCATATGTACGTTTATTCGACGCTCTTAAGGTGAAGGATAACATCGTGAGGAAACCTGCACATACTTGCGAAGTAATTCAATGGTTGTGTGTGAAGTTGACCAACCCGCACTGGGCCAGCGTGGTTGACTAAGGCCTATTCACCCTAATTTCAGGGTAGGCTCATGCCCTTCGGTGGGGACATAATGAACTGTTCAAAATTCAAAAATTAAAAATGTTGTTTTCGTAATAAGATTACACAAATCACTTTTCGACGTCAAATTTAATGAAGTTACTAAGTTTTTGCTAAAAAATTTTGAACTTTATTATTATTATTTAATTGACCTATGCTTGTGTCAAAAAGGTACGACCAATCAAGCTTCACCGGCCTTGTTTTGAACTTAATACCGTGTCAACAGCTCAAAAGATTTGGATGAAATTTGTAGAAACGTTCTCTTATGTGCAGTTCAGTATGGTTACTAGCTTCGAATTATACCACTCCAACTCTTCACTAGGACTTGGCGAGCCGACAGGAGCGGCTTAAGATTGAAGGTTTCCTTAGGCACTAGAAGTGAAATACATGAGGAACTGACCAGCACTGCCCTTCTAACATGCACGGTCCACGCGTGACAGACATAATTTTGTCGTGCCTATTCTCTCATCGCGCATATTTATCGCGCGACAAACTTTTGTCATAGCACTGCATGTTACGGGGGCTGGTTTATTTATGTTTATTTACAGGGAATAAAAAGTAAGTCATTTGTAGAAATCGGTTTTTATTTATGCTGGGCTTAAATTATGGCAAAATAGACTTACATAACATAATTCTTATGTATACTTATAAATAGCTTCGACCATACAATAACTAAAATTTGACGCTACATAACTTAAATGTCAAAAATATTGAAACGTAGAAAATAAAATAAATCAGATTTCTTTTCTATTCAACACAAAATTGACATATAAGTTTAAGTTTTAAAAAAATAATAAGCTGATTCAGATAATTTTTTAACGACAGTTAAAGGCCGGTATTTTACTTATTGTAATAGTAATGATAACAAATGGTAACATTTAACATTTTTACACTTAAATATTATTTTGTTTCATGTAGATACAAGACAATTGGCACAACTAGAATTGAATTGTTTTGACACTCTCTACGTTAATAGAAATAAATTATATTTTACATTTGCGATGGTTTTTAAACATTATATTTTATGTTTATTATCAACTCCAATCCAATTAATGTGCACACTTGACTTGGCAAACATTCAAATCTGTTTAGCCTTCTCAGAACAAATATCTGATACCAGGCTCTGTGAGGTTAACCTCCCCACGCGATAATCTAGCTTACACAAATATCAGAACAAACAAACAAACTATCAAACATTTCATTTGTGGTCTAGCGGTTACGGCCGTTGAATTCCATTTGGAAGTCCTCGGGTTCAAACCTCGGCACGTACCAATGTGTTTTCGAATTTCGAATCCATATGTACGTTTATTCGACGCTCTTACGGTGAAGAAAAACATCGTGATAACCTGTAGAAATGTATGTTAGTGTAGTTAATACAACCTTTTACGTCCCCTCCGAGGGGTTCGAGTCTATCTTGAAATCAGGGAGAATAGGCCTTAGTCGGCCCAGTGCGGGTTGGTCAACTTCACACACAACCCTTGAATTACTTCGCAGGTGTGTGCAGGTTTCCTCACGATGTTTTCCTTCACCGTAAGAGCGTCGAATAAACGTACATATGAATTAGAAATTCTAAAACAAATTGGTACGTGCCAAGGTTCGAACCCGCGAACTCCTGCGTAATAACCGCAAAAGTCTTAATATGTTTACCACTCTGCCGATTGCATAGTCGATGTACTACTAATAGCCGTAGCATTAATACTACTACTAGTAGTGTTAGCTACAGTACTATCAGCGACTTTTTTTCTATTAATCTCGTGGTATTTCCTCTGTCTGTGTGTTTGTCTGTTCGTGTGGCGTTTCTTGTGTTTGTTCATATGTGTGTTGTCAGTTTCTTTTGTCTCTTTTTTCGCCTGCTGTTGTCTCTTTCTTCTTGCTGTTAGTCTCCGTACGTCAAATTCTGAGTCGTAAGAGTTGTCCCTGGAATAATTTTGATGCCGAATAGTTTTTTTAGGTTATTTTCAAAGTAGTAACTTAAGCCGATATTGTTTTTAGAAAAAACTATTAATTATTGTTTAAACAAAAACCCGGGCGCTTTAATTTTTTTTAAGAATTTCGTTCGATTTACTTTCTAACATAAAAAAAGTGTCACATATTTCGGTAAGTTTTACTTAAAACCCTTTATTTTTATACCCCACTAGGTTTTGAATAAATTTTTTTGGCTCCAAGTAATTTGGCGTCTATTATCCACCATTTTATTTTTTAATAATTTTGATATACCCTGTGTCACTCTCACTATTAAGACAAATCTATCTAGCCATTGAGACTACAGAGCGCGCCAAAAAAACACATATACTTATAGATACTCGAAAAACAAAAAATACTGTAGATTTGATACTTCTAAAAACAATTTTGGCTTAGATTAGGTTACTAAGCCGGCGACCCAATTATAAGTCACTAATTTACATTCCAACAATTTTGAAAAATATAGTGTTTTGTGCTGATAAAAAACTACGTGTTATTTAATGACACATGCATAGATCTCTACTTTTCCTACTACTATTTTGTTGTGTACTGTCGACAGCAGTTTGAGTGTAACAGTTTGGTTGCATAGGGTGATTATTGTAATTAATGTAAGTGTAACTGGATCAAATGGTGTGCGTGTAACCGTACAATAAGCCAACTAAATTATATTATAGATCTATTTACAAAAAGCGAACTAAATACTACTAGAGTCTAAACAACTACAAAATAATTTCAGAAAAGATAAGACATTGTTTGACAAATTACAAGTGGATTACTAAAGGTTGTTTTATTGCTTGACTGAAATCTTAACCAACGAAAAAAACTAAACCAACGAATTGTAAAAAATGCCTTATTTTCCTACGATAAAACCACTTTACATCAGAAATTTTAAAACCCAACATTATTTTTATTTCATAACTTAATAATCTTAAAACATGCAAACACATATTTATAGAAACAAATGTCTAAAACCGGTATTACAATTACTGTATTATCCATTAAAAGGAAAGCAGGTTTTGACCGCTGGTCAAAAAGTCTGCTATTTTTTATACAAGATTTTTTAAACAAGCGTTAAGCTTCGTATGTTTAGCTTTTTTGTTGTAAAGAATTATATTGTTTACACATGTTCTACTTTTGATCGTTAATTTAGGCACTTAATTTGTTACAATAGTAATTGCTTATTTATTTTAATTACCTTAGGTATTACATAAGAACTCATTAAAGTAAATTGGCCATGAAAGCCAGGTTAAGCAAGCCTACTGTTTTACCAGATTTAAAAATGTTTATTATTATATATATTTACATAAAACAGTGATTATATTGTGGTATTACGGATTTGTACTTTATTAAATACATAATTTATTTGTACTTATTTACTTATTAATTTTAAAGTTTTTTTAATATTGCACTCAATGTTTTATTAAAATCAGTAAAGTAAAAGTACAATCTATTAAAGTGAAAAAATAATATAGTCAATGTCATGGACTTAGTAACATATGTACTACAAAATTGACTAAATAAAATGGTAACTTTAAATTCGAAAGGTATATAAATCGTTATTAAACTTAATCAATGCCTAAATGAAACCTAATAAGACGTACGATCGAGTTGAGAACCTCCTTTTTTGAAGTCGGTTAATATATAAGGTTAAGAAATATAAAAATAACTATGGCTAGTCTAATAATAATTTTAGTAAAGTAAAAAGGTATTATTTTCTGCTGACCACAAAAATGTAAAGAAAACTTTAATTCTAATTCCTAATAAAAATAAAAAAAACATTCTCTTAAAACTTTTAATACGTTTTATGGGCTAGTGTTTGAAAAAGTATAATAATGAAGATACTACATTGTTCGTCATGCACATGCATTATTACAATAATAACTATTTGCTACCGTGCAGTATTTTCCAAATTATATTAAGTCACAGATTTTAAGAAATCTTATGTAATTTTTTAAAATAATCTTTCAGATAATAATAACATTATAAGATGTTTTTCACCATAGGTAACACGACTTTGCAGATTTTGATAAAATTTTAGAAGTATTTGGACAAAATCTGGTACTGGATTTAGTCCAAATATGAATTCCATATTCCTATAGAAAAAAAACAATGTTAATTTCCATAATTAGTGAGAAATAATTCGATTTTAAAAGCTGCAATACAAAAGACATCAACGCGCTCGCTTACTTTAAAATATTTTTTTAAACGAATTAAAATTGTTTTGCCTTCGCCTCTAGGCTTTTATTTCCATTTCAATTTCAGAATTTTAGATTTTCTGATATATTACAGAAGTCTAATTTCCACTAAAATATTAATAAACTTGCCCGCGGCTACGTCCGTTTGTTTTTTTACTTTTCCGTAATATTTTTTAACTATACCACGAGAACTTTTTAATTTTCCGGCTTAAAAGTGTAAGATATTGACCGGGGATATACACTATGCAAAATTTCATTTAAATCTGTCCAACAGTTTCGGAGATTAGCCCGTACAAACAGAAAAAACTAATATCACTTCTTACATCCCCCCGTCTCCATTTTTTCTGTACAGATTTTTTACCTTTACTGTTTTATTATACTTATAGATAAATTTTCAGGCAAATAAGCATCTTTTTATCATTTTTATGACTTTTTATTTTATCACTTCACACTAATATTATAAAGGCAAAAGTTCGTGAGTGTGTGGTGTATGTTTGTTACTTCTTCACGTTCAACGGCTGGAGCGATTTTAATAAAATTTGGTATGGAGTTAGCTGACACCCTGTATTAACCCATAGGCCACTTTTTACTGCAGGAAAATACCTCATTCTCACGGGAGGAAAGCTAGTTAGAAATAAATATCACCATAAGATATCCTTAAAATCTGGACTTTTGTATATAGTGTAAGTAAATAAGTATAAAGTATAATAAATGATCTACTTTCTGCCGTTGATGAAGTTCCCTTGTTCATCCTTGTATAGATCTTCATTCACGCCATAATAAGATGCCGAGTTCGGACAATCCGTCTGAAAACAATAATAATAATAATTTATTTCAAATTTCATTGTATCACTACATATCACTAACATAGTATAAAACTAAGTCGCTTTCTCTGTCCCTATGTCCCTCCCTTTGTACGCTTAAATCTTTAAAACTACGCAACGGATTTTTATGCGGTTTTTAATAGATAGAGGGATTCAAGAGGAAGGTTTACATGTATAATACATGCATAATATACTTAAGAATAATCCACAATAACCATTTTCCCGTGCGGAGTAAAATAATAATTTAGACTAAAAATAACAGTTTTAGCAAAATAATTTACGTGCCAAAGCTAGGGTAAATAAATCCCTTTGTTTTTGGAAAAAAAGAAAATTCAAAAATCAAAAAGTTTTTATTCGAAGTAAGATTTTACAAATCACTTTTCGACGTCGAGGCGAGTTCACAATTTGGCTGTCTTCTGTGGAGAAGAACTCGCCGGAAGAAAGAAGGACTTATAATAACTTAACATAATAATAATTTAATAGTAACACGTCTACATTTTAAAATATGTAGTTAAGAGCAAAATAAAATGATTTAAAAATAACCTAAAACTAATTTCATCTTAGTATACTAATACTTCTCTCTGTCTACAGCGGATAAAGGATAGTGGGCAAAAATGTATAGGCGGCACACCCACTTCCGCCACAGATTCGACTGGTTTAGTTTGAAAGGTATCATATTCATATTTCTTTGTGCCAATGCGCATCAAATTCTGCCCCGAGGTTCTCTATTTATTTGAAGTTAAAACAAGCACAATTACAAACATATTTTGTTTATTGTTACTTTACAAGAAATAAAACAAACATTTTGAAAGGTATCATATTCATATTTCTTTGTGCCAATGCGCATCAAATTCTGCCCCGAGGTTCTCTATTTATTTGAAGTTAAAACAAGCACAATTACAAACATATTTTGTTTATTGTTACTTTACAAGAAATAAAACAAACATTTTATAATCATTATTCGTTGAAGAGCGTCGATGGCCTAGTGGCTAGGGCCAGCGCCGGTTCGATCCCCGCCACTTACCAATGTATTTTCGAATTTCGAATTTAAATGTACGTTTATTCGACGCTCATAAAGTGAAGGGAAACATCGTGATGAAACCTGTACACACGGCGAAGGAATTAATTTTTTAATTATCTGGGACACATTATTAGAGTTATTAATAATTATAAAATATAACGGTAACCAGTGAAAAATATATATTATTTATTAGGTATGTATACATAGTTTTATGTGATGATCTGTCGGAGTGTCTGTCCGGTGAAGCTTGATTAGTCATACCTTTTCAACACAATAAAAAAAAAAAACTGTCGGATATTTTACCATGGCGTAATAATAAAAAATGTTCATTTTTAGAAGGTGTTTTCAGCCATAATTATTATATGACTGGCGGAGCTGGGTGTATTTTGCCCACCATCCTTTGAAAATTTGAAAAAAAAAAAAAACACTACAAATTGATCCCAAACTAGGTAGAGCCTGTACTATGGCTAGTAATAGTACAGTCACAAGCACGCTAAGCTAAACATTTTAGACGAAGCTCCGTTATTATGTCACAAAAGTAAATATCCGCTCACGTGCCCAAGGCCGCCATCCCAATACCCAGTTGAACGGCCGCGCCCGTCGCCTCAACCTACCGTAACTCGCCCGCGATCCATTTGTTTATTTTAACCCGAGCGCGCGCCGCGTCAAGTGGCACAAAAACGCTCATTGTGCCTTGGTTTCTTACAAAAACACTATCAAGTGTTGATTTATGGGTTGCTGAATGAATGAGTCATGCTACTATGGCTTATTTTATTTGAAAAGCGATCCAGTTTTTGATATATAGAGTCGTGAAAATGGAGATTATGAATTTTTAGCGCGACTTTTGCAAAATTGTTCAAAACTCAAAAATTAAAGCGATGACATATCGTTTTTTCATTAGAAATATCTTAAAACATTAATAATTAATAAGAAAAGCAAAAAAACAATACCAATGTTAGTACAATAACTTGCGTTTATAAAGGTTTGAATTTTCGGAAAATATCGGCGGCGCGCGTTGTGAAACTCTTAAGACTTTTTTAAAGAAATAATTGGTCAACTATTCCCAAAGTATTGCTTCAATACAAAGTTTATTTCATATTCAACCAAACTGATAAAAATTGTAGCATAACTTTTATCATTATTGAGAAATATGAGAATCAATAATTATACACCCTTGTTTACAGAAAAATGAACAGCCGTTAGAAAGGGGTTTGGTAAAGTACTGAAATCGAGGTGAATTTAGTAAAAACCTGTGACAACTTGTAATAAAATAGATTAAAGTGTGTACTTACCGAAAAACAAGTGTATTTCCATCAGATTATCAATAAAAAACCCACAAAACTTTTCAATAACACGCGACGTGACGTACTCCGTGCGGTCAACTGACAGACTGCACTTTGACATTGTTTTTTTTTTTAATATTGCTAGTGGTGGGCTTGTGTTGCCGGTTTTTTAGACGTCTAATTTAATAGAGAATACGAAGCAAGTACGATAACAATATTAGACTTAGTTATTTAGAAGAAAAGGATCATTTTTCAACAGCTGTGAGCAAAAATGGCCTTGTTAACCAGGAGTTTGCAAGGTCAATCAACGAGTGTTTTATATTGTTAATCGTTAGTTTACATTGTCGATTAACGGATGATTTCATTTGTTAATCCCTGGTTAACTGGGTCACGTGAGCGGATAAATATAGTCCCCGTCGTAAATGAGGGTGAACAGGCCTTAGTCGACCACTTGGCAACCTAACCTAACCTAACGATGTATTCTTTCACCGTAAGAACGTCGAATAAACGTACAAATGAATTCAAAAATCGAAAACACATTGGTACGTGCCGAGATTTAACCTGCGTTCGAACCTGTTCCGCTTGCACACTTTGTTATATTAATAAAATTGCATATAATAATAATTTATAATTTTGTAATAATAATTTGAAAAGATGCAACGCCTGTGGAGTTTCTTCCGGCGAGTTCTTCTCCACAGATGACAGCCAAATTGTGAACTCGCCACAAAAGAATAATGTAATGTAAAATATCATTTTGACTTTAACTTTGACTTTTGCGAACTTTCCAATAGAAGTCAACGGCCCAAGCCACTTAGCCATCGACCCTCAGGTACGAGTAAGCGTTTATTTATATTACTAGCGACCCGCCCCGGCTCCGCATGGGAAAATGGTTATTGTGGGTTATCCTTAAGTATATTATGCATGTATTATACATATAAACCTTCCTCTTGAAACACTCTATCTCATAAATAAAACCGCATCAAAATCCGTTGCGTAGTTTTAAAGATTTAAGCATACATAGGGACATAGGGACATAGGGACAGAAAAAGCGTCTTTGTTTTATACTTTGTAGTGATTTGGTGTATTGTTGTCCTAAAATTACGCGGACGAGCGAGTGATATAAAATTTCAAAAATACTGACCTTGAAGAACCAGTCACAGACCCTCGTCCGTTGGTTGAAGACCGTCCCAGGTCCGCAGAGGAAGGAGTACTTGATGTTTCCACCTAGACCTGGAACGCACCAGTGCCACACCTGGAAATCAAGAACTGGATTCAAGTGCCTCATAGTTTAGTGAAAGCAATGTTGTTGTTGTCGTATATCAACCTCAATTAATTAAATATTTATTGTAAACATAATATCTCCAAGCATTAGTCTCTAATTTTTATTTTATTTTCATTAAATCAATGTCACTATAGCCGTCCGTGACGCAATTCAAAAGGACTCCCAGAAGGTAGCGCTGGAGCCTAATGAGACTGCGGCTTGCGCTGAGGGAGGCCTTTTTGTGTGGTGTCGTTGCACATACTGGTTATGTTAACTTACAATAATGCATATTGTAAAAATTGTTTTCGTTGCATGTAATTTTTAGCCATACTTGTTAACTATTGTATTCTCTGTTTCGTTGTGTTTCTTTTTCTTATTTATATTATAACTAAGTACTACAAACAATAAACAAACTATCAAAAATACGGTAAAATTATAGAGGAGTCGAAAGTAACTCGTAATTAACTAATTACTAATCACCTGCACTCGCACTAATCAAAGTGAATACAGGCCTTTAGTCACGCTAAAACTCGAGAAGGGCTGTTTGGTTGTGATCTTTTTATCGTAGTCCAAAAAAGGTTTAAATGGTCACAAAATGTGAATAATCGCGAGCATAGCTGCGATGTGATTCTGTACAATGACGAGTTAGGTATACAATTTACCGACGAAACAACAATAAAAAACAGCTGCAATTAATGGTCTCACCTGGCACATAGTTTCAGGATCAGCGTAATACCCTGGAATTTTGTCATCGCAAGTGAAGGAGAGACCCTCGGGAACCTCCGTGTAGACCGGGTAGTCCTCACCAGGTGCGTAAGCGTCTAGCGCCTGGAAGAATTACAATAGCAACGGTTTTAAGTTCTGCTTGTATTCATTGCTATTATGGATTGTTCAGGCGTCCTTCGACTCTACTAGGCGCCGCACGGTGACTTTACAGTCCACTCTATAGGTTTGTTTGTTGGCATTAAATGTAAGAATTTAATGTAACATTATTTAAAAAACAGTATTGTTATATCGCTCCAATAGAGGGGCCTAACTTTCGCAACTCAGGGAATCCTACCTAGTGCGAAGGTTAGGTGCTATAAATAAATCTTGTTCCAACATTTTAGAAAATTAAGTTTTTCTATCTCTCGAAATATTTATTTCTAATATTTTCATATCCATTCATTTTTTCCCCATTCTTTATTTTAGCTATTTTATTTTATATCCATCCTTTTTTTTTTAATCTTTCAATGATCTGATTACTGTTCACATAATGAAGGAACGTATTTATTTAACTATGAAATGGAGATTCAAATGTAAAAATAAAATAAAATTCACCATAAACTATCGCAATCTTTGTTTTACTTGTCAATAATTTCTTTATGAAAGGAAAGTGTCTTTTTTCTTTCCTGCATTATCACCTTTACCTGTTTACAATTTATTAGTAGATTAGATACTATATAAGTTTATTTAATTATTGTTTGTTACAAACTAATTATTAGTAACGAAAAATTGAAAAATTATAATGCAACAATTATACATTTATTTATTTAATCATAAACTAAAATATAAGGTAGTTAGCTATCTATACGTATATTAGTTTAAATCACCGATCATTATTGTTAAATAAGCTTTGATTAAGAGAAGAAAATAGGATATTAAAGGAAGGATAGAGCAAGAAAGAAGATAATTTTTATACCTGTCGTGGGATCCTCCGTGCCTACCCCGCAGAGAACGTAGCGTGAAGATGGAAAAAAATAGACTGATTATCATTACGGAAAACGATATCATCACTACATAGTATAAAATAAAGTCGCTTTCTCTGTCCCTATGTCCCTATGTCCCTCCCTTTGTACGCTTAAATCTTTAAAACTACGCAACGGATTTTGATGCGGTTTCTTTTAATAGATAGAGTGATTCAAGAGAAAGGTTTATATTATAATACATGCATAATATACATAGGGATAACCCAAAATAACCATTTTCCTGTGCGGAGCCGGGGCGGGTCGCTAGTTTATTATAAAGTATATCGGTCAAGGAAACAACAATCTTATAAAAAAACATGTCAAGCTGACACAGTTGCATGTTCAGAAGTTGTTAATTTATTCCTTGATCTAACTATAATCTGATAACCGTCTTATTATAGCATGATTAATGAACTGGCTGACTTGATTGTGATTTAATTAATTAAATTATAATAATGGGCTGATAATTACGACTTATCTGTTTGATATACTCACAATAGGATCGTTTTTAGAATCTATATTATAATACTTGAACTAAATATCTGCGTCAAATATTTAATTTGTAAAATAAGGCATTTATCGCAGTTATACCACATAACGATATCGTCCTGTTATTGTCGGACGATATCGTTGTCGTCTGAGTCCGCTGTCGTGTAGTTATCGTGTCGTTACAATGTGAAAGCGCTCTAAGGCTTGTTCACTGTAATTTCAAGGTAGGCTCAAGCCCCTTGGTGGGGACCATGAAGGAAAAAAAAATCCGCGCCCAGATGGAGTAGTATCATGTCCATTTTGTATCGAAACCAATGCGGCCGCTCAGAGGGGTGGGAGGGTAGGTGGAAGCGGGAGACGGGGTTTGTCTTTTAACTCTATCAGTCTCTATCACACATCATTGAATACGTTACGTTAGAAAAAGATAGAGAAGATAGAGTTATGTCTATTTGGGCGCGGATTTTTTGGGCGTGGACCTTCATGGTGGCGACATATAATGAGCTTTTAACGACGAGACGTCTAGGCTAAAACGCTTATGACAGTAATATAAGCTATACTTACAGCTATAGTTTTGTCAATCATATAGAGAATGACAGCTAAAACTCCTACGGAACCCAAATGGAGCCCACATATTCTCGCTTGCCTCGCCATTGTGTGACTGCGGATCCCTAATTTGAAGGTGGTTTTTTTCAAATCTGCAACAATTAGGTAAGAAATAAGTAATAAGTATTTTATTCAGACAGTTTGTGGGAAAGATTAAAAATATATTGGCGATTTAAGAAAACTTTCAGAAAAATAGTTGTGCAGTTACAAATCAATTCATTTTTTTTTGTTAAGTTACATTCTAAAATTTTTTTTATATCATTTTTATTTTACATTGAAAAATGAAATAAAATAAATTTAAGAATAGCCAAGAATATTAATGAGGCTTCCATAATTTATTAAAAACTTAAGGACTTTTATATACAAGACATATTCACACTAACAGTTATGCTATAACAAAAATGTTTAAAAAAAATTGTTTTAGGAAAACAACAACTGTCATCCCCTGCCAAATGTAGAGTTTTTGACATCATATCCCAACCAAATATCCTTAGTCTACCCCCTTCAGGTAGTAGTAGTAGTAGTAGTATATCGGGCTAATTTTCCGCAACTCGACGTCAGGCGCGCCTATTTTGCGTGAAACCCCCTTCAGGTAACGATGCACAAAAAAGTACGACCTATCAAGCTTCACCGGACTTGCGGGGGAGCGGAAGACTCTACCCCAAAAAAATAGTCATGTACCAAAGCGACTAGGGGCGGCTCGAGGGAACTCGGACCTAGGCCTAGCGCGTTGATACTGAACAACATCGTGAAGGAGACGACGCCTGAGGGGCTCCGTCTCTAATTATATATTTTGATGTTGGTTTTGGCCGCGCCCCCGCCGGCGGGTACAGGCGTTGTTACCTGAAGGGGGTAATTGTAACCTGGACAAGTACAGACAACAAAATCACACAACTTTGCATAATCGTAACTGCCAACGCCGGTTCCGATTGTCTGATGTTTTTGCTGTCCATGCTGCGCGTACGCAATAGATTGCTTGTGTTTTTTTGTTAACTGTACTTACCTTTTGTTCTATTCATTGAGATGTAATTAGCGTCGTGTGTGTGCCATGGAACCAAGTTATTGTGCAGAGATTGTGGTTAATAATGTTTATTGAAGGTTGAAAAGGGATAAAATAATTTTGATACATTAAAATCTTTGATTTTCAACTGTCAAATGTTGAATATTTATTTTAAAAAATTTACATTTAAATACATTTGACGGCTTAAATTTAACAAAATTTAAAAATGACTGGATCGATTTGGAAAAAAGAAATGTACTGTACCTTTAACTTAAATGAGATGAATCCGAAACGGGATCAAATCAATTAATTTATTATTTAGTAGATTTTTATATACGAAGTTAATTATATAAGTAAATCGACTTCTTAATAGACCATTTTATGTCTCCTAAACTACTCGACCAACTTAGATAAAAATTATGCTGTTCTTTATATTAAATGAAAAAAAAAAAAAAAAAAACAATCCAATTTTCGTTTCTGATTCAAAAACAAACAAACAAACACATAGAAAAGGACAGCAATATTTACGCATGTAATCATCCACAACTGTGATCCCCAACCCTAATCTACGAAGTGTGGGGAATATGGCAACACCTTCCAAATAAAGGCCTTTTTGTCTTACAGTGGTCTATAAAAACGTTTGTAATGTAGTAACATTACGATTACCTTGTAATGTCCTAAAAAGACAATGTCTAAACAATACCTAATCATATTTTCATAAAACTGTGAGACAAAAAAAATTCACATGGACATTACTACAATTTTTATCGCGAACTCTAAATCAGACTTGAATGACCATCTGTCTTAACCCGTAAATAATCAAAAAGCATACAGCCACGTCTTATAGCAAGCTACTCAAAAGGAACTGGTTACAAACTAATATACATTTTCGAAAGCCAACTAGTTACTCTAATTAACCGAAAAGTAACTGGTTACAAACTAATATAGTTCTTCTTCTTTCTCCGGCCTTATCCCATGTTTAGTTGGGGTCGGCTCTCCTAATCATCTTTCGCCAGCAATCTCTGTCCTGGGTCGTCAAAGGATCCACGTCCAATTCCTCAAGGTCCCTTTTTATAGAGTTGAGCCATGAAAGGTGAGGTCTACCGCGTCGTCTTGGTCCACACTGCATCTCGAGGGGCTTCCTGGTCATGTGGCTTTCAGGCCTTCTCATCACATCTTAGCCTGGCCTCTAATAGTTTTTCCGGAAGGGGTCGAACTTTTAAACAAACTCTTATAGTTATTTTCTCGAAATGCAACTAGTTACTATAGGTTAATGAGTTTTTTCATTTAAAGCTTGAGTCTACCCCGAATTTAGGGTGAGTGGGCCTTAGTTATATACGGCCCAGTGCGGGTTGGTCACTAACACACAACCTTTGAATTACTTCGCAAGTGTGTGCAAGTTTCCCCACGATGTTTACTTTCACTGTAAGAGCGTCGAATAAATGTACATATGAACTTATTATTCCAAATCATTTATATTTAAAACTAGTTGTCCGCCGGCGGCTGCGCCTGCTTTTTATTTTTATTTTCCCGTGCACAGTTTCCCATTGGAATGAGATATTTTCCCACGGTAAAAACTTTCTAAGATGGTGACCAACCACCATACCAACTTTCATTCAAATCGGTCTAATAGTTTCAGAGATTATCCCGTACAAACAGACAAACTAAGAGAAAATTTTAATAATTTCTGGATTATTCTATAATTTCTTACATCTACAATACAATACAATACAAATATTCTTTATTGACACCAAGAAACACAGACATTATCTACCTGGATTTTAGCAATTTTTTTTCTATATACAGATTTTCGACCTCTACAGTTTTAAATATTTTTAGATTCATAGAAAACAACCAAAAACGTAAACCTTCCGGCGGGACTTGAACCCACGACCTTCGGCCTATACGCAGCCAACGTGCTACCATCTACACCACGGAGGGCATAGTGGCAGCGCCGAAATTCGTTCCTGCTACTACAGTTTTATTATACCTATACCTAGATACTAACAAAAATCTGGTGACCTAACACAAGTAGCCCACCAGGAAACGCATGATAAAGGAGTGGTGCAACGATAAGTGTGGGACAATGCGTTATATAAACACCAAAGTTCCCTCTTGATTGAATGTAAGTCATGTCATGTGCATACATTATAAATATTGAATTCAACACAACAAATACAAATATTCTATAAAAACAACACGAACAAAAATTTGCGGCAAATGGCGGCCTTATCGCTTTAAGCGATTTCTACCAGGCAACCTTTAGGCGAGAGTAGAAACGTTCAAAGGAAAAGAAAAGCCGGTCCAAATAATATCGAATAAGAATATAGTTATTAAATTAAACAGACACTATACATACGTATATACATACATACACATACATAAAATATATTGAATTGAAATTATTGAATTTTAGGATGGGTGGTTTAAAACCAGTATCTCAGTGTGAAACAGGGCTCACATTCTCATGTGAATTTAGTAACGATAGCATCGCAAAATTGTAAAAATCAACAATGGTTTGTGTGGAAATCCTATCTTTAGACAAGGCTGTGGTCGCCTTTTGAATATAAAATTTTGACACCATTTTTATCTGAATCTGTCCTTAGATATGTGAGAAATATGTATTTTAATTGAGTGTTGAGTTATGGTGAGTAATTCACGTGGGATAAAGATAATTGGATTCTGGACGTTGAAATTAACAAGCAATTCTTTGGGGACATCTCACACACGGCCGCCGTCTGACCCCAAACTTGGCAGAGCCTGTACTGTCAGACAGCTGATATCTAATCTAATATAATAAAACTGTAGAGGTCGAAAATCTGTGCATAGGAAAAAACAGGATGGAAATTATATAGTATAGTCTCCTGAAAAGAAAACGACCCCGCCCGTTTTCTATGCAGGAGACCGTACATATACAGATTTTTTTAAATTTTTTTGTTTCTCTGTTTTTCGGTTTATCAGTTTGTACGGGCTAATCTCCGAAATTACTAGACCGATTTAAATGAAATTTTGTATAATGGTACTTCATATCCCTGGTCAACATCTTAGATACTTTTTACCACGGGAAAATATCTCATTCCTATGGGAAATTGTGCACGGAAATGTCGAAAAACATCACAAGCTACATCATGAATATAGGTACAATACTCATTATATCCAGACAGACACACGCACCTTAATATCGAATCCTGCGCATCTGACCGCTTCCGTCATTATCCAGACACAAAGCAAACACAAGTGCTCATCACGAAAATGCTCTGGGCGGGATTCGAACTCGCGACCTTGTGCTTCATAGGCAGACGTACTACCAACTAGGCTACGAGGCCGTCAAAATGACATGATATTATGTCCCTGCCAGTAAGGTCGACTAAGTTACCCTACCTCACAAACCCTTTGTGAGGTAGGGTAACCTTGAATCCCACACTATGGTTTGTTCATATTAATCCGGACAAAAGTATTTGACGCTTGCATACAATGCGCACATTAATTTTAAATGTTACGATGAAACTATAGGAAATTATCGCAAAATACGTAATTTGGCATGTAGTAGAAGCGGGGTGACCGTGTGACCTTGCCAGACATTTTGGCGTTACATTATTTTTAATAACTTTCAAGAAAAGAAAGAGGTCAATGTACTTTTGTCCGAATTTATATGAAACGGACCATATAAACAATTACAAGAAGCAAGAATAAAATTAACCTTTGTTATTTGGAAAGATTTTCAAATTATCTCAAGGGCCTTCGCAAGCACGACATGATAACAAATTTTGTAACACTCATCTTCATTAAAAACGAGGATGAAAATTTCACAATTTAATTATAAAAATGACTTTTGAACTGTCGCAACTTAGTACTTGGTGTAACAGGATGTCTTTTGAAAGGAAGGTCGCAGGTTTGATGCTTGAAATGAAGAAAGGTTTCTGGTTGGAAGTTTTTGCCTTTCCCTTGGTTTGATGATTGGGGATTACAGTTGCTCATATATAGTTTAGTGTTATATAGGTAATATATCTTATTGTTTTTGCAGACGGTACTTCCCACGACTGTATAGGAAATTGCTATTATTGTTTGTTAGACTTTTTCTTACTTCCACATTTTACTATTGAACCATACAAAGTATAGCGCATTTTACGTGTATTGTTCATACATACATAAAGACACGCTGTTTTCCCTAAAAGGATAGGAAGGAAGGAGGAAAGGTCTTAACCTTACTTTGTTTAACTTTTTAAGTTGAGTATTCTGATGTTTTGATTTCACTGAAATCTTCGGTTAAATACCTCAAAGTGAAAGTCATTTGGTCTCTGTGTATTTGTAAAATTTTTAACGTAGGAAAATTATTTTTGGAAACGTTTAGTTTAGTTTCGAATAAAGACCTTTTGAATTTGAATTTTTGATTATTTTTAAGAATAATAGGCCATCCTATTTAGGCTAGAACCCCTCAATGGATATAAAGATATGAAAAATTTAGATCAATATTAACACTTTTTAGAATATTTTAAAATAACCAGAAATTATTCATAGCTAGCTATAATATTTTTTTATTTGATTCAGTATTTTTTATGGCCAAAAATGGTTGTATATCGTAAGATCTATATTTATGCCATGTTCATGTTATTAACCCCCGATGAAAAAGAGTTGTGTATATATTTGACGTGTTTGTCTGTCTATCTGTATCTGTGTCTGTCTGTGGCATCGTAGATCCTGATTGGATGCGCTGATTTTGATCAAGTTTTTTATTTGTTTGCAAGTTGTCACAATCCAGGGTGTTCTTAGCTATGATCCAAGAAAATATCTTCGGCAATTTGAAGATTATCAGCTCTTTTTTAGTTGCTGAAAGGATCAAGTAACGGTTTTGTGGCGGGTTTTTTTTATTTAATGTAATTTTATTGGGCATCATTCTAAGTTATGTCATACCTTTATGTCATCACTATAATTCAATTTGTACCGAATCGACTTAGCTAACATTGACCAAACATAAATTGGTTTTCCAAACGTCTGTAAACTACACTTAGTTTCAAAATAATCCAAACGATCTAATCTGAGTATAATTTGTGCAACGCACTATAATAGAGCTTGTGGGATCTTTCTTTACGAAACTTAGTACCGTCAAGAACAGGTCAAGCTAAACACACGCGATTATCTCTCTTACTTAACAAATTTACTTCTTATGATTGTCGACTACAAAACAATTAATACTCGTAACTGGGTATGTTTACCCAACATAACCCAGTTGTCCCACCCTACTATCAATAAGGAGAAAATTAAAAAGGGTTATCTAAATAATAAAACTGTAGAGGTTGAAAATCTGTACATAGAAAAAAATGCTTAAAATCGAGTCAGGGGGATGTAAGAAGTGATAAAGAACATATCCAGTTTTTTTTTCAATCTTATTGTTTCTCTGTTTGTCGGTTTGTCTGTCTCCGAAACTACTGGACTGATTTAAATGAAACTTTGTATGGTGGTACCCTATATCCCCGAACAACATCTTAGATACTTTTTACCACGGGAAAAGGGCGGACAACTAGTATTTCATAATATTATAAAATAACAGATTACTTAGAAGATATACCCTTGGGAATGGTTTGCTTGAGTGACAGCCTTTTTCTATCCTACATCACAAAGAAGTCAGCCAAATTTTTGAACTGGCTAGAAAAGATCATATCTAAAAGTTAAAAATTAATTCTTTGAACTCAACTGCAAAATAATATAAGCACGTTGCTAAGTTTAAAGTGTCCATCTTAACGTGCTTTTAAGAGTACGTTAACTACGTTGCACGTGAACTGCGTTAAGCAATGACCATTGGACGGCGCATGATTTACGTTTACGGGTTACGGCGACGGATGGGCGCTTTGTTTTACTTTTGGACGTAAATCAAGAATTTTTTGGTCAGTTTTTTCACACTTCGAATTTTTAAATTTATTACTGGCTATCCATTTCGCATTACTATTTTTCCTGTGTAAGGTCCTGCGAAGTTGATCTACTTAGACAATAACTAACCCAGAAAATTACGTACAAAGAATATGACGTACTTCTAAATTGACTATCTGAGAAATTATCAAGCTCGCCTAAAGGATAAATTCTTCCCCACTGAAAAAAAATTATTCAAACTCTCTCAAGCAATGGTAGGCTCGGCTCAAGCCCCTCGTAGGGAACTACAAAAAAAATATGAAAGAAGATTTGATGCAGTCAGCTATCCTGAAAAGTGGCGGTTCAATAGTCATCGCATATTACAAGATATCTGATTATTTAGAAGACAGATCTCCATGGGAATGAGGTTGCTTAAGTTGGCTATTAATATAATTTAATTTATTAAGATATATTGTACCTAAAACATTACATATTAGAAAAAATATCCTATATAATTTTTAAAAGATGCGACGCTTGTGGAGTTTATTCGGCGAGCTCTTCTCCACAAAAGACCGCACATTTTGCTTTGCTGAACTCGCCACTAAATGTAACTTTATTTGACTTAACTAAGTGATCAAAAGTGTCCAAAAGTTAAAAATAAATTATTTCATTTCATTTCATTTCATATCGAACTAGCATTTATTCGACATAGGACATAATCCGGACACCAGGGTTTGTGAGGTAAGCTAACCTCGAAACCCACACAGCATAACATTTCTTTAATTAAATATCAGAAAAAATACTTTCACAAAATACATATTGTTACGCATTTCAAATTATCAACAATTAAACAAAATGTGACGTCATAGGTCACGAAATAATTTGTACGAAAATTTTTACTTTCTTACGCAAGATATTTATTGAAAAAAGATTGTATTGGACTATTAAATTTGACATTTGCGTATGTTAAATTATGTCATAGATGATTAAGTTTGGGAGAAATTTCTATATTTTTTCTGTCAAAACGTGGAATTGAAGACTTTGATGAATACTAATAAAAACAGATTGGAAATAAATTAAGAACAAGACAAAAATACAAATTTTAATGGACAAATAAATAAAACAACTGAAGACGTTAATTTTTAAACTTGGATGTATTTTGTAAAAACTGACGTCGGCTGTGTGGCTTAATGCTTTTGCCTGTTCCCAAAAGGGACAAATAGGTACAAAATCAGTAAGAGGTAACCTGCTCTGGGGCGCCACATTTATTTTTTTATGTTTCTGGCTACATTTTCGATAATAAAATTAGTTCCGCAACATGGCGAGGTTTTTTATTTTTCTGGTCGGGGTTTTGATAGTTTTGTCCCCAATTTAAGCAATTTTGTACCACCGTTTTACCATAAAAATTAGACTAACAAAAGGCTCACTCACCGCATTCAATTATTTGACCTTTACAGCGGATGTGACATAGATTGTTTTTATGTCAAAAACACATAAAATAAGAAAGACAAAAAGGCGACCTTGTCTGTTAATCTCTTCCAGACGACTTATGTTTATTAAAATATGGGACCTGGGTAGAAAAATGATCCTTTCACTTTGTATTTACTGTTTGAAATATCCAGTAATAATTCAACTTTTCCCATGGTATTAAATTACATACCTACATCCTTCCTTATCACCTTTTCCATGTTTATCGGTTTCCGTCCGGCCTTTAAATAAGAAAATTATATAAACTATTTGTCCGTCTCACCTGCGTTTTTTTTTACTTTTCTCGTTCGTTAGACATATTTTCCCGCGGTAAAAGTATACAATACAATAGAACACAAATACTTATGCTTTATATTGACACCAAAGGAAAGTACAGAAATTTAAATACATTAAATTCATGGATATAGAAGTCAACAGGCTTTGCGCGGTAAAAGTAATGCGAAATTATGTTTGCTTTTAGCCTTTTTTTGCTACTTTCTACTGCAGGAAAACATGTCATTCCCATGGCAATTTTTTTTAAAAAAAAAAACGAAGCGTGTTATCAGTTAATTCACTATAGAAGATAGTTTTCAATAAAAAAAAACAGCTTACTCAAAAAATAATATTTTCTTCATAATTTGCTAAGAAACAAATAAGTAATGTAAACACAGTAATCATTGTAGATATTATCTAAGCCAATAATACGAGTAGCAAATGAATCGAAACTGATTCGGCGTGCTTACACGCTCGGAAGTGTAGAAATGAGGAAGAACTGTAACACCGGCGCACGCGCATACACGAGTATAGCGCAAACGCAATGCGATCATTTGATGACAAACTCTACTTTAAACTTACTCCACCATTACTATGACTTATAGATAGATATGTAGTATGTAGTATAGAGATGTAATCTATACTTAATATTATAAAGAGGAAAGGTTTGATTGTTTGTTTTTTTGTTTGTTTGTTTGTTTGCATCGAATAGGCTCCGAAACTACTGAACCGATTTCAAAAATTCTTTCACTGTTGGGAAGCTACATTCACCCTGAGTAACATAGGCTATATTTTATTTTCAAAAAATTAGGGATCCTTACTAAAACTTTAATAATGTAACCCAAGGTGTGAAAAAAATACGTAAAATATTCCTAATAATTGAAAATACTCCGAAAGTAATGAACCGATTTTGGTGAAACTTGGCACAAAGTTTGAATAGACCTTAGGAAAGAACATAGGCTACAATTTACCGCGGGAAATTTTCTCATTCCTACGGGAAAAATTGTTAAAGCGGGCGGAGTTGGCACAAAGATAGAATAGACCTTGCGGAAGAACATAGGCTAACTTTTACCGCGGGAAAATTCCTCATTCCCACGGGAAAAACTATTAACGCGTGCGGAGCCGCGGCGGGAAGCTTGTATAATATAAAGTGACGCGATCCTGTCAACATCTCAGTGATTTTTCACAGATTTGTCGCGACATCTTGATAATACCCGGGTCTTCCGTATAGACTTGGAAACAATCTCTGAATTGTCATTGTCGGAGGCAAATCACAAGATTTGCCAAAAAAAGTACAAAAAAAGTTGCCAAAAGTGCTTTTCGGGAGTTTTAGATATCGCTGAATCCGAAAATCGATATTAGCGGTGCGAATAATTACTCCTTGTACCTGAAATCCAAAATGGCGGTCAAATAAATAAAATAAAAAAAGCACTATGACCAACTTGTTAGAAGATTTGCCTCTCACCACAAAAACTAGAGCGATATTTCAATTTCTTTCCTAGTCTAGTAGTACAGTACAGATGATACACGAGCAGTATTCAATAATCTTTGTAGGCACTTTAAAGAATCTCCATCTAAAGTAATATTATAAATGCAAACGTGTGTTTGTTAGTCCTTATTTCGCGCTTAGCACAGAGATAGATTGATGGCTGAAAAGTGACATAAACCACTTTTCACTGCAGGAAAATATCTCATTCCCACGGGAAAGGTTGAAAAACAATGCGGGCGTAACCGCGGTCAACTAGTTTTATGTATTTTCCCTTATTTGACCACATTATAAAATTATCTATCACATAAGTCACACTTATCATTTCAGTCTGTACGTCCACTGCTGGACAAAGGCCTCATTCAAAGATCTCCACAATGATCACGACCCTCACCAGTTTTTGCCCCAACGGCCGTCGGTTCTACGCGCAATGTACCCCGCCCACTGCCACATAAATTTAGCGATTCTTCAGGCTATGTTGGTGACTTTGGATTGCTGGCGTATCTCGTCATTCCTGATTGGATCAGGGAAACTCCAAGCATAGATTTTCCATCGCTCTTTGGGTGACTTTTCTTATGAGGCCCATTGAAAGCGACCATGTCTCGGATCCATAAGTCATCACAGGGGAAGTGCGGTGAATTGCATGTCCCTTCTGTACGAAAGGTACTATTTATCTTATCTTATCTTATCTTAATTAGCTATACGTGTCCCACTGCTGGGCAAAGGCCTCTCTCCGCTCCCTCCATGACTCTCTTTCCCGTGCCTCTTCCTGCCATGTCTCGCTGAAGGCGTCTAGCTCGTCTCGCCATCGCCGTCTGGGTCAAAACTTCAGTAATATAGTCACGTGACATTTAATTTTGAGATCATTTCATTTATTTTTCTCTAAGGAAAGTTGTTCAGTTTCATTAGTACTATCACTATGTTGCGGATAAATAACCAGTTACATTTCACGATGTATACTTATTTGGTAATAAGTTCTTTAGGTAGATAAGTATCCCATTTCTATTCTGGAATATTTTCAAGAACATAACTTTGCTAAATATGTTATTAGACCAATTATAAATCGGGAATCACACAAATAACACAATTTACGCTATAAAACAGGAACTTATAACAAAATTCAACTCTTTACGTATATAATTTTCTTCCTAGTAGACAAATATGTATCGAAATAAAAACGGCTGTCTTAATATTCATCACGAATAAAAGTCTATTAAAGTAAATACTTTACGTTGTTGTATTAAGCAGTTGTTGTTACATAATATACATAAAAAAACAAACAGAGTGTTTGTCATAATTTAAATCAATATCGGTAACATGATACCAACTGCGTTAATAATGCTAACAGAATTATTTAACTAGTCAGTGAATAAGTATGAATATTGTTTAAAAACCTAGAGATTTTAATTCCTAATTGTTTTGAATCATTTAAGTGTATTTCAAAACCCTTCAACTTGATATGTTACTAAATAGGTGAGATACACATAAGTTTTTTAATAAAGTTCCCCATTCTAAGCCGGCAAATGGCAGCTTTTCTTAACTTTTGTAAATTTATTTTATGGCAATTTTAACACCCGACGAAAAGGAGGAGTGTTATAAGTTTGACGTGTGTGTCTGTCTGTCTGTGGCATCGTATCTCCTAAACGGATGCGCCGATTTTGATCCAGTTTTTTTTTGTTTGCAAAGTGTCACAATCGAGAGTGTTCTTAGCTATAATCCAAGAAGATATCTTCAGCCATTTAAAGATTATCAGCTCTTTTCTTGTTGTTGAAAGGATCAAATAACGGTTTTGCGTCAGGTGTTATTAAATTTTTTAATTTATTATGATCATTTTAATAAAAAACATTACATACACATAACATACATACACACACATAACATACATTACATACATTACATTATTATTAATTTACTGTAAGTTAGTTCATCTATAATGCGATCTTCACATTCATTACTCGTAATTATTACATGGAGCATAATTTATTTGGTTAAACCGACTGTAACTATTTCGATTATGAAATAATACTATGTTATACCACACAAATATACCCTAACTTGATTGCAAGGGTGGGGATTATCTATATAATAAAACTTTAGAGGTCGAAAATCTGAACATAGAAAAAAATGCTAAAAATCGAGTCAGGATATGTAAAAAGTGATATTCATTTCTCTGTTTGTACGGGCTAATCTCCGAAACTGTTGGACCGATTTGAATGAAATTTTGTATGGTGATACCTTATATCTCCTGTCAACATCTAAGATAGTTTTTACGGCGGGAAAACATCTCATTCTTAAGTGAAACGGCGCGGAAAAGTCAAACTACTCGTACAATGCGGGCGTATAAAGCTAGTAAAAAAAATATTATGTAGCGACATTGAGTCCGACAAATAATATAAATAAATATGTGGGGACATCTCACACACGGCCATCTGACCCTAAACTAGGCAGAGCCTGTACTATGGGTGTCAGACAACTGATATACATACATATATAAATATACAACATCCAGACACAAGGCAAACACAAGTGCTCATCACACGAATGTTTGCCCTGGGCGGGATTCAACTCGCGACCCTGTGCTTCGAAGGCAGACGTACTACCAACTAGTCACGGGGCCGTCAATAGGTAGTTATACATATGTTGTCCTAATGATAGAGATATATACACACAGGGTATAAGTGATTTATTAAGGTTACTTGTCAATTTTTTTTTTAATTGACCTATGCTTGTGTTGAAAAGGTACGACCAATCAAGCTTCACCGGACTTGTCACTTGGCAAATGCTGAAAAGACCGAAGGAAGAGAGGAATGAGGAAAGAAACTTTTGTGGTAACGAAAAAATGTTAGACTTCTCCATACAGTGAGTCCTATCATACTAAAGAGTCCTTATCAGTACTACAATTTCGTATGAGAGTACATATTTATTTTTCACTGGAAATGTTTCTTTATAAAAGTAGCTCAAAACTGTTCACTGAGAACGTCTTCAGTATTTGCTTAGTCGCAAATTGCACCTTGTTTTAAAAAAACTTTAAATTTAGCGTTGGCTTAATTCCCTCAGTGTGGACGAATACGAATAACGATTCAAGTTGATGGGTTTTCAGGTTAACACATTTTTTTATATATTATTTTTTTATTCAATAATTAGTATTTGTTGGGTGGTACCTAGCCGCTGTTACAATAATTAATTAACACCCATAACGGTTATAAATCAAAAGAAAAAAAAAATTTTTTTTCCTTTTGAACGTCTATCACCTGGCCACCTGTGTAAGCAAATTTTTTTTTGCACTTTTTTAGTTCTTCAATTAAACTTTTGTGAAAATATGACTTATGATTAAAATATTTATTCATTTCAATATGTAAAAGGAATATGAGCACTTCCAAATATCACTTCATAATAAAAAAAAAATCACCATTGAAAACTTCTTGAATTTTCATTACAAACATTTTGAGTCAAACTTTTTACCGCCACCACTTAAATCTATTATTTTTAAATCAACATACCTAGACCACAATTTCACAAAACAAGTTCTCTGTGTATGTTTGTTTGTTTGTAACACTACGCGACCGAACACTAGGCTGTTTACTACGCGACTGAAGTGGGTAGCTCCGGTGAAGGTTCATTTTATATGTGCTGGTGGATTTGTGTGGATACGACGTTTGTATTTTCAAAATATAAAGTTTTAATTTTAATTCAAAAGCACTAACAGTCGTTGTTACGGTTTATCTCAGCGGTTTAGGGACCCCTCCACACTAGCTTCTTCTTAGCGTCGACGTCGTTCGTCGCGCATACAATTACAGGCAGCAAGGCGAGTGAAACAAAAAGCGGATGCGCCTTTTTGCCAGCATGTAGACGTCCACTGCTGGACAAAATCTCCCCCAAAGATCTTCACAACGCATCCAGCGACTGAATACTTTCGATAGGCTAAATAATTACGGTTATTGTTTTTTAAAACATTTTCATTAAATTAGCGTCAACAGTAAAAACATAAACATATAAATTTAATGAAAATCCCTCCCCGAAACCGTTATTTCATCCTTTCAACAGATAGAAATGAGCTGATAATCTTCAAATGGCTAAAGATATTTTCTTGTATCATAGCTAAGAACACTTTCGAACGTGACACTTTACAAACAAAAAAAACTAGATAAAAATCGGCGCATCCGTTTAGGAGGAGCTACGATGCCACAGACAGACAGACACACACGTCAAACTTATAACACCCCTCTTTTTTGTCGGGGGTTAAAAACAAGAACAAATTACAGACAGCAAACAACTTATTGAAAATTAAAAAACGATACACATGGTTTACAAAATTATCCCTAAAATAATAATATCTTCTTTGGTCGTATCCACGTTAGCCTAGCGCAACTCCCACGCAGCCAGAGCGTATGAAACTACAAGTGAAATAAACAGTAGCATAATTGTAATTGTATATTGCTGATCATTTGATTAATTTGATCAATATTACAGTTGTAATTGTCTGGTTTTTATTATTTATAATTCTGTGAGAAAACTTTGGTGTGTTGGTCAACTTTGTGAGTAGTTCATTCCATTATCTATAAACTTGTGCAAAATAAGATGTTCTCACTGGCTTATTCATTGCTATAGGTTTATTATTAAGAGAAGTTTTTCATTGTATACTCGTAGCATTTCCAAAACGAACGAAATCATGGAAGCAGTTAAAGCAGCCAAAGAATTTAGATTACACCTTACAGAATGCCTTTGTGGTAGCGAATACCCTTCTGGTAATAATTACCCTTCAGCCTACTACTACTACGTAAGTAGCGACAGGCTCGAGAATCTGTCAAACGCGACATAGTGACATTAGAGCCATAGCAGCCCCCGTAACATGCAGTGCTATGACAAAATCGACGTCGAAAAGTGATTTGTACAATTTATTTTGAATAAAACATTTTTCATTTTCATTTTCAAAAGTTTGTCGCGCGAGAAACCCGCCATATTGAAATATCCTCCAACAGGATCAGAGAATACGCACGACAAAATTATGTCTGTCACGCGTGGACCGGGCATGTTAGAGGGGCAGTTCTGTCAATATGTCGCGTTTGACAGGTTCTCGAGCCTGTCGCTACTTACATAGTAACAATGCCCGTACCCGCTGAAGGAGCGGCAAAAATCAAAATCAAACTAGTAACAAAATACGGAGCCCCTCAGACGTCGTCGTCGTTAAACAGGTGAATATTGCTGCTTATTTCCTGATACATATACCTTTATTATCTCTTACAGCCTCATTCAGAATTATTCAGAATAAGGGTTGCCTGGTAGAAATTGCTACCTTAGCAATAAGGCCGCCTTTTGTACACCTGTGTTGCTTTAATTATGTTTGTTGTATTCTCTTGTGTGCAATAAAGTATATTCTATTCTATTCTATTCTATTCTAGGTATCCACCCTGGTAAAAATATATGTAGTAACTAGCTGTCCCCCCGCGGCTACGCCCGCGTTGTTTTTCGACTTTTCCGTACACATTTTTCCGTAAGAATGAGATATTTTCCCGTGGTAAAAACTATCTAAGATGTTGATTGGAGATATAAGGTACCATCATGCAAAATTTCATTTAAGTTGGTCCAGTAGTTTCGGAGATTAGCCCGTACAAACAGAGAAACAAAAAAAGTTGAAAAATATCTGGATATGTTTTATATCACTTCTTACATCCCCCTGATTATTTCCCATCCCCCTCGGTATTTAGCATTTTTTTCTATGTATAGATTTTCGACCTCTACAGTTTTATTATGTAGATACTCTACAACTGCGCCACCACCTAACTTCGCAATGAATTAATTACAAAGTGTACGTCCGACGTACATAATATACGTGTCTCGAAAAATTATTTACGTCGTTAAAGCAGTGAAAAAAAAAACATCTATTGTGGCGCAGCCGGGTAGCAAATTTGACTGGATCACTTGGTAAACTCACGTTCCTCTGTACAACATATTCTACGCTCCCAATTTATCTGGCAACAAATAAATAAGTAAATAAATAAACAACCCTGACCAAGGGATACATTAGCCCAGCAATGGGCTGTTAAGGTAGATATTTACAGATGATACATTTCCTTTTTCTGAACTAACGAAAATACTGAATTTATCAATAAACGTTGGATGATGTATCTATTATTTCCTAATCCGAAGATAGATCAATTTATTATTAACGTTAGCGGAACAATTAGATATACAGGGTCCTAAATTTAAAAGGCACGAGGAAAATGAATTAAATATAAAAAAACAGCCGTTGCTGCTCATTGGCTATTGTTTATTATTTTTCTAGTTTTATATACAACATCTTCAAAAAGTCGAGTGAAATATCTGAGATAAATTCATTTTACTAGCTATCCGGTCTGCGGCTTCACTTGCATTTAAAAAAACATACAAATAATAAGAAAAACGGTAAAAAGTCTGTGAAAAAAAACGTTAGAATAATCTAGTGCGCGCTATAGTCGGAACCCTATAAATTATCAAATTCAGAGCAGCCAATCTAATCAATCGTACAATTACATATCGGGAATTCATTTTATTTTAATTCATAATTTAATATGAAGAAACTAAGACTTTGTATACCATAATATAGCATGATATAGCACTATAAATCTATACGTTGTTATTTAACGCATAGTTTAGTGGATCATTAGTGTTATGTTAGTGTTAGTGTGCATTTGGTTCAGTGGTCATGATAACTATTCATCATCATCCATCATCATCATCATCATTCGTTCATCATGCGATACAAGCTGTGCTTAGTGCAGGATCCGCTGTATAATGTTCTATGCGCTGCAAATCTGAGGAAATTTTTGTATCAACTTTGTAACCATTTTTGTAAACAGTTGGCAATAAATTTATCTTTATCTTATTTATGACTACTACCTGTACATGTATAAAGGAAATATCTGGACAAGTTACAGGTTCAAATCCAGATTTTTTTTTATTCATGGTCAATATCCCGTTTTCCATACTTATCGACAAAACTTTTCCATTCTACGTTTTTTTATTTGAAAAGTATTTTTAAATTTCCTATCTACATAACATGTTTAATTACTTAAAGCAGTTATCTTTCTCCTATAGGTCCAAAAATCGGTCATATTCTCATACAATTAAACAATTACGAATAGGGTCAAAGAAATTTATTTACTGTTTATTACGTAACAAAACAATTTGTCATTTGTTTTTGACCTTTCTATATTCACGATGATCGCTTAATACTTTAAATGCTGGGTGTGCGTTTTAGCAAGAATTTTTACCAGCTCTGATAGATTTATTGTTTTGAGCAAAATAATTTTAACTGATTTGACGTCATTACGTGTATTAAAAACCTTTGATGGATATAATGTTTTCACTTTGACTTTGACTATTGCATTAAAGATCGAGATTTTGTTGAGTGCATGCCGTGCATTTCTGTAAATAATGTGACACTTAGGCTATTTTAGGCTGTAAATTACTTTTTTTTGTACAGTCAAATAAGTTCCACCGTGTAATCCTGTATTAAAAAATTCAAATAAATGCATTAAGATGGTTTATTGTTTGCATAACTGTTCTAATTCATAACGTATGTATAAATACCAATGTATGTATCAATAAATTATTTAAATGGTATACGAAGAATGGACAGAAGCAAGCATCAATTGGGCTGCATAATTTGAACTTCTTAATAAATCAACGCGTATTTATTTGTATTCACATAGACACACAAATGCAATGCTAGCAATAAAAAAGTTAAATATGTTGGCCCAAGAAGTTAAATCACGACAAGAAAAACGATTATTAAACAAAATGTTGCGCCAGATAGGACATAATGATCTTGCATTGTATTATACAATTTTATTGATAAAAAAAAACTAAATTCTAAGTGTTGAATAAAAAGGAATATCTATGGTTTTGTTTGGGAGCGTTGGTGGTTTAGTGGCTAGGGCCGTTGACTTCCATTCGAAAGCTCGCAGGTTCAAGCCTCGGCATGTACTAATGTGTTTTCGATTTTCGAATTCATATGTACGTTTATACGACGCTCGGGTGAGGGAAAACGTGGTGAGGGAACCTGTACACACCTGCGAAGTAATTCAAAGGTTGTGTGTAAGTGAAGTTAACCAACCCGCACTGGGCAAGCATGGCCCATTAAAAAAATCTTTTTTTTTTCATTGACCCATACGTCAAACCCGTGAACGTGGTGCTGCTTGGGGGGACTGGTCTACTCTAGTCGATTGTCGGTTGTTTTTTGGTTACATAATTTAGTTTTTCTACTTTGACTGGTTGCCTTCCTCTAATTGCATACTTCGTTTGCACTCTTTGTTATATGAATCAAATTGTATAAAATAATGATTTTTGTAAAATAGTTTGAAAAGATGCAACGCCTGTGGAGTTTCTTCCGGCGGGTTCTTCTCCACAGAAGACAGCCAAATTGTGAACCCGCCTCGACGTCGAAAAATGATTTGTAAAATCTTACTTCGAATAAAACATATTTCATTTTCATTATAGGCTCCATTAGGACACTTTATGACGTCATTTCTGAAGTTAATAAGCCTTGCTCAAACCAAGACTGGCGCTCGTCTCAAACAATGTACATACAAGTGTAACTCAATAAATAAGAGATCAAACAATATAAAACAATATAATGCGATATCAGTTGTTCACATAACTGGCTGGTATGCGCAACGTGCGCTGCTGTGGAGAAGAACCCGCCGAAGAAGAAAAGAAGTATAGGTATTAAAAAGTTGCTTACAACTATGAGTCGGCATAAAATTGTTTACCTAGACAAATATTTAACAGACGGCCGCCGCAAGCTTCAGCCAGCAACATCACTACATAGTATAAAACAAAGTTGCTTTCTCTGTCCCTATATCCCTATGTCCCTATGTATGCTTAAATCTTTAAAACTACGCAACGGATTTTGATGCGGTTTTTTTTAATAGATAGAGGGGTTCAAGAGGAAGGTTTATATGTATAATACATGCATAATATAGTTAAGAATAACCCACAATAACCATTTTCCCGTGCGGAGCCGGGGCGGGTCGCTAGTCCTCTATATCTTGTGTCTATGAAATTCACATATTATTTTTAATGTTAGTGTGAATTTGTGACACAGATCTAGTGATAATACCAAGGCTGCTTACCAAAATAGTTAATTTTGGTAGTTTTTTTTCACATGTTAGTAAGCCATGACATTTATTGTCGTAATGGGAAAATGTAAGCGTCATCGTCGTAAGTTTAAAAATATTATGCAATTGTTACAATAGAAAACCTCTACTAACATTTATTTGGTTATCCTTTTAAACATTAAGGGGGACACCTTACACACGGCTATTAGACCCCAAACAAAGAGTATAAAAAAATAATAATAATAATAATAACTTATTTCAAAAAACATGGTTTACAAAATAATGATACTTAAGGACTAAACAAAACAATTGGACTAAAATAAATTACGTGCCCAAGCTAGGGTAAATCCCTGTGTTATGGGCAAAATAAAGGACTTAATAAAACAAAACCAAATAATAATTAATCATAAACAAGCAAGATTAAAATCAATAAAATTAATAAAAACAAAGTTTATCTTATATAGTAATATTACCGAAACCAATGTGTCTTTGTCGAAATTCGTAAGGATTTCCATTACTCGCATGTGGAGAAGCAGTATTGAACACTATAGAGACGTAATACATGCTATTATGCTATAACACAGAATAAATAATAGTAGGTACTCTAAGTAAATATAATTATACAACATCTAGCCAGACACAAAGAGATCATCACATTAATTTTTGCCCTGGGCGGGATTCGAAGCCACGAACCTGTGCTTCGAAGAAAGACTTACCAACTAGGCTTCGGGAAGTTGTCGTAAAGATGAAGACACATTCTTCATTGTTGTAAATTCCCATAAAAGGCTGAGTTTAATCTGAGGTTGTTGCCTAAATTATAATTAATCTTTCATCAGCGCTAATGCCAGGCTGCGGTTGGTTTAAATTTTCTTGTTTTTAGAGCAGAAATAATAATGTTTTTATTCACTCTTGCGTTGCGCATACAATCATCCGCGTGCGTCTTTTGTTTCACTCGTGTTGCTCCCTATGATCACCAAATAAAAAGTTTCTAGAAAGTCCACTCCCGCCGTCCTTGAAATTAACAAAAATGTGTAATCGTCATTTTTGTGTTGTGTTTAAACAGCCAAATACACTACAACAGTAATAAGAACACTTATCCATTTTTTTAGCACATCGAACATCAATACTTTGTTAATAATCGCAAGAGCGACGACTGAAAGTGGTCCGAGCTTGTATAGAGCGTGGTCCGAGCGGCCTGTAAACGCAATGATCAATGTGTGCGTAAAAATATGGCGCTTAGTTCCGAGTGGACCATCTGTCTAGGCGCGCCGCCGCTATACGTAATTTGTGCTATGAATGTATGCGTGACGCACAACGACGACGCTCAAAAAACGATAGTGTGGGGGGTCTCTAAGGCTATAACAGGCTCGATCTAGATATTTAAATTTAGCTTAAATTTAAAAACCATTGTCCTTTTCACCCTCTTAAGAACAAAAAGGGACAAGTGATTGTCGACTTAAAAGAATGACTAAATTTTAGTTCGTTAACAGCGCATGTCCCCACCGAGTGGCTCGAGCGTACCCTGATATCAGGTGGTGAACAGGCCACGCTGGCCCAGTGCGGGTGTTTTTTTTTTGGTGTCAATAAAGTATTTTGTATTGTATTGTATTGTGGTAAACTTCAGACACAACCTTTGAATTACTTCGCAGGTGTGTGCAGGTTTCCTCACAATGTTTTCCTTCACTGTAAGTGGAATAAACGTAAGTACATAATGAATTCGAAAAAATGAGCGTGTCATAATTAATTTAAGCGTCGGTGGCCAAGTGGCTAGGCCCGTTGACTTCCATTCAGTAGATCGGAGGTTCAAATCTACATTTTAGTACGAGAAAATATCTCATTCCTACGGGCTATGACGTAATTAATCTACTTACCACATTTCTTCCGATGATCATACATAAGTAACTACTTAATTTTTTTCCGTCTCAGAAACCCATTCAACACGCGTACGAAGTTGCGGGCAAAAGCTAGTCTGCTACCTACTTCTATACCTACAAATATTATAAAGAGGAAAGGTTTGATTGTTTATTTGCTTTTTAATAGGTAGGCTCTGAAACTACTGAACCGATTTTAAAATTGATTTTACTGTTGGGAAGCTACACTATCCCAGGGTAACATAATATTATAGGCTATATTTTATTATCAAAAATATTAGGGATCCCTACTAAAACCTATTATTTATTCTGTGCTTAACTCCAATAATGTATAAACATTATTGTTTCGCGGTTATTTATTGCACTAACACACATTTTTACGAGTTTTCTCCACGATTAAGTTTTAAATTGAGCTTACCGATATTTGGACCGGGTGTAACCCGGGTTATTCTGTATTTTTACGGGTCTTAACACGACCAAACAAACATGTAACCCGTAACACATTTTTACGGGTTTTCTCCATGATTTAGTTTTACACCCGGTCAAAATATCGGTAAGCTCAATTTAAAACTAATTGGTGGAGAAAACCTATAAAGATTTGTGTTAGCCCAATAATGTAACCCAAGGTGTAAAAAAATGCTTGAATTGCCCTATCACTGGCCATCTGCAAGCGGCCATCTTGATTCTTGCCCAAAGCTCGGGCAAGGTCGTCGCAAGCGCATCGTATCTGTTCCCACAACAATTTGTCTGCAATCTGCAATAGTGGGCAACACCGGTTGAACGGAATTGATACTTTGAAGCTTAATCCCCGAGCAGAAAAATAAAAAACCTCGCCGTTTTGCGGAAATTCATCTATACTAATTTCTATAGAGCAAAAATTTGGTTGTTTGTTTGTTTGCTTTAAATAGGCTCCGAAACCACGGAACCGATTAAAAAAAATTGGGATGTTGCTCTATCCATTATATTATCTGTGCCCCGAGTAACATAATATTTTTTCAAAAAATTTGGTCTTACTCGTATTACTAAAACTACAATAATGTAACCCAAGGTGTAAAAAAATACTTTATTTGGTGAAACTTGGCACGAAGATGGAATAGACCATGGGATAGAACATAGGCTACGATTTACTGCGAAAAAAATTTTCTCTTTCCCACGGGAAATTTGTTAAAGCGGACGGAGTTGGCACAAAGATAGAATAAAACTTGCGGATTTTACAGGCGTCCACCTGTAATAGGCCTAATGTAATATACGGATTTTATGTTTATTTTTATGTATAGGCTGTAAGTTTCCCATGAAAATAAATAAATAATAAATTAATAAATAAGAGCATAGGCTAACTTTCACCGCGGGAAAATTCCTCATTCCTTTTACCGCGGGAAAATTGCATTTGGGGAAAACTATTAATGCGAGCGAAAGAACCTATAAATCATAAAATAATAAATTAGATAAAGTATGTACCTACATTTGAATAATATTTTTGTTTCTTTGTGCAATATTTTGAATGTGAATAAAATTGAATTGAATTTGGATTTCAACAATAAAAGTATCAAGACGTGTTGTCACAAGCAAGTGACCGGAGTACAGTCAAATCGTTACAATTATTACGTCACGATCATTGTGGTGAGAGTACAGTCAGAATCAAATAAAAATTTATAATACAAAAATAACCAATAATAAAAAGTGGTAGTAGAAAGTTAGGGAAGCTTTTTCCTAACAGTGGGATATTGAGTTTAAGCTTTCCCTGCGGCTCCCTACGTACCTACAGATTTTTCCGTGGGACTCAGGGTTTTCTCGCGGTAAAGGGTAGCCTTTGTATTATTGTAAAAGTTTCATTAATATCCATTCAGTAGTTTTTGCAAGAAAGAGTAACAGATATTCATCAATCCATCCATACAAGCGATCGCGTTTATAATATTAGTGGTACAGGACAGTGGTATAGTACAGGCTCTGTCTAGATTAGCGCCGTGCGTCAGATGTCCCCACATATTTATTAAAAAGCTGTACTTATAGTTCGTTTAAGACGACTAAAGGGATTCGAGTGTAATTCCGTAAATTCTCAGAAACGGAGCCCTTCAGGCATCGTCTCCTTCACGTACGAATTTTTGCCCTGGGCGGGATTCGAACCCGCGACTCTGTGCTTCGAAAGCAGATGTACTACCAACTAGGCTACGGGGCCGATATATCATATCCCGGAAAAATTTAATGTGACGAAAAAATGCTTAAATTTGTGGCTGACTCTACCGAAGATGTTCTTTATTTCGCCACGCACAGCAGAACAGACTAATTTTCGTACTAATAATCATTTGTAAATGTTAATAATAGTATAGGTACGTTGCGTTATAACAATATATATAATTATTAAATAGCCGTAAACATTGCTAACAACCAAAGAAATTCGTGCAGTATGACCCTTTCTGTTTCTTTCTGAAGGTTAAATTATTTCTGTTATTTACGGGTCTTAGCGCGATAATTTTAAATAGCGCGTATAATCGCGCTAAGACCCGTAAATAACAGTAATAATGTGTAGAAAGCGCGAAAGCCTCAAACAAACGTTAAATTATTTGTTGGCCGCAGTAAGGAAAATATGTTCAGGTGGGGACTTTCAGAGAACCCAAGTTTGGAGTATGTGTGTAGGACGGTGCATTCTATGGCCGCCTTTCCGAACCTGACGACGAAATCACTGATGCAGTTAATTTACATCTAACAGAATGCCCTTCTGGTAGCGAATACCCTTCAGGTTACAATTACCTTTCAGGTAACAGTGCGGGCACTGTACGGGTACCCGCCGGCGGGGGCGCGGCCTTAAACCAAAATCAAAATTGTTAATCAGAGACGGAGCCCCTCAGGCGTCGTTTCCTTCACGATGTTTTTCAGTACCAAGGCGCCCTTGAGCCGCCCCTAGACGCGTTGGTATATGACTTTTTTCGGCGTAGAGTCTTCCACTCCCCCGCAAGACTGGTGAAGCTTGATCCGTCGTACTTTTTCGACTCAAGCATAGGTCAATTCTGCGCGCCGGAAGACGTAGTGTGGGCAGGCCCCCCACGAGGTGGACCGACGATCTGGTGAGGGTCGCGGGAAGCCGCTGGATGCGGGCAGCGCAGGACCGATCATTGTGGAGATCCTTGGGGGAGGCCTTTGTCCAGCAGTGGACGTCTTTCGGCTGAGATGATGATGATGATGATAGGTCAATTCAACAAAAAAACAGTCTATGGCCCACCTAGTGTCCTGCCCTGCTTGCCCTGCCACCTGCTCGCAGCAGGACCTGATCGTTATTACGTACGTTTATTCGATGCTGTCTACTGTACGTTTATTCGACGCTCTTACGTGAAGGAAAACATCGTGAGGAAACCTGCACACACCTGCGAAGTAATTCAAGTGGTTGTGTGTTCGTGACCAACCCGCACTGGGCCAGCGTGTTCGACTAAGGCCTATTTACCCTGAGTCAGGGTAGGCTCGAGCCCCTCGGTGGGGACATACAGTTAACGAACGTAAATAAATAATAGTTTTTCCAATCAATACAAAATGTTTTTTTAATAAATCATCATTTTTAATTATATGCGCAGTGTAATTTGTATCATTGCATTGTTCTTACTTAACCACGTGCTAGTAATTAACTTGTGTGACTTGACAGTTAAATGATGCTGAACATAAATTGATGAATAAACTAATCTAATCAAAACTGGCTTTACGCGTGTTCTTTCACGTGATTTTTGTCACGCATTTTTTTTAAATATCATCATCATTTTAAATAAATAAATGAATATGTGGAACAAATCACACACCTAAAACTAGGCAGAGCCTGTAGGTACTATGGGTGTCAGACAGCTGATATACATACATATATATAAATAAATATACAACATCCAGACACAGGGCAAACACAAGTGCTCATCACACGAATGTTTGCCCTGGGCGGGATTCGAACCAAAACCCTGTGCTTCGAAGGCAGAAGTACTACCAACTATGCTACGGTGCCAATAATGTATCTGTGATCCCTAAACAGCCTCCGTGGTCGCTCGTCTGACGTTACGGAGGTTCCGGGTTTGAATTCCGGTGTGGATTCGTCGAACAAATATCACTTTATGAAACTTTCCCAAGTTTGCTTAGGACTTTGCAGGCTTAATCACTCGATTGTTTGAAAAGAAACATGATTCCGTTCGGAAAACAAAAATACCTATATCAGTATCAAACAAGGATGTTATAAGTACTACCCTTGGTATCAAATCACATGTGTTGACAGAATCGGATCTTATAATAATATTACGTCTCTATCTATACCCCAAAAAAAGGTTGTGCCTTACAAGGCTCAATAATTTTGTTACAGCCCCTATTAAAGTAGATTAACCTCGAAACCCATATTATAAGCAAGCAACCACCAGAATATGGCAGCAGGCTAGTTATATAATAAAAAAGAGTAATAAAAGATAGGAAAGGAGGCAATCAACTACTAAAAACGGTTAAAAAATATTTGTATTTTTTCCTGTTATAAGAGTTATTTTTAAGAAGAAACTGTTTGCCATTATAGTTTGATCAGGCGTAAACTAAACCATTTTTAAAGCTCATCATTCTGTATTTCTTACTAACTAATAAGTGATTCTGTCTGTATTTTTGAATGTGTATCTGTCTGTCTGCTACGTGACTTTACACACAACCTTTGAATTTCTTCGCAGGTGTGTGCAGGTTTCCTCAAGATGTTTTCCTTCACCGTAAGAGCGTCAAATAAACTTACAGTAGGCAGCACGTATGCGGCTGGATTCGTTGACCTTGATAGGGAACGTATTCCGTAGCGGTAGGGGTGAATTTCGTAGTGCGAATGTCCAACTGCATGTGCTGGCTTCTGTACATAATGAGTCGATATTGGTAAGTGACACATTATTGGTACGAATTAATTACAATGGCCCTAATCGCTCGCTAGATAATTATTTTTATGAATATCACTACATAGTATAAAACAAAGTCGCTTTCTCTGTCCCTATGTCCCTATGTCCCTCTGTCCCTATGTATGCTTTGATGTTTAAAACTACGCAACGGATTTTGATGCGGTTTTTTTAATAGATAGAGTGATTTTAGAGGAAAGTTTATATGTATAATACATGCATAATATACTTAAGGATAACCCACAATAACCATTTTCCCGTGTGGAGCCGGGGCGGGTCGCTAGTAGCCTCTATATAGGATAAAGGACATGTTGTCTAACTAAAATCACGGAAACTATCGGATAACGTATTTACGAAATAACTTAATCTCTTCCGCTTAGTAAGCCGACACCCCCGAAAGTCACTGGCGTCAAACCCGCACTATACTATACTACACTAGGTAGCAACCCACTGAACCATATAGCAGTACAAGCGTTGAAATTGTAATGTATGGAAAAAAGTGGAACAGGATGCTCTACTTTAATTTTACTAATATTATAAACGCGTAAGTTTGTGAGGATCTATGGATGTTTCTTATTCTTTCACGCAAAAACTACTGAATGAATTTTAATGAAACTTTACAATAATATAGCTTACTAGCTTTCCGCCGCGGCTCCGCCCGCGTTAACAGTTTTCCCGTGGGAATGAGGCATTTTCCCGCGTGCAAAGGTAGCCAATGTTACTCAGGGTGAATGTAGCTATCTAAGCCCAATACACACGTAGCTATAATCTATATTAATATGCCCAGCTCTAACATATTACATCTCGCCACCACACACGGTAGCTGTATTGAAATATATATTTTCACCCTTACTGCGTCCACTTACGAAATACCTATAATATGTCGAGATTTATATTAATATACCGAGATTTATATTAATATGCCTTGCTATATCGGTCGACATATTTTGGTGACGTCACAGCAAGCGACCGATATAGCACGGCATATTAATATAAATCTCGACATATTGTAGGTATTCCGTAAGTGGACGCAGTAAGGGTGAAAATATGTATTTCAATACAGCTACCGTGTGTGGTGGCGAGATGTAATATAAGTTAGAGCTGGGCATATTAATATAGATTATGTAGCTACGTGTGTATTGGGCTTTATGGTGAAAGAATTTTTTTAAATGGGTTCAGTACTTTTTGAGTTTATTCATTACAAACATACACACACACAAATCAATCTTTCCTCTTTATAAAGTATGATATATCAGAACAACACATAGGCTACCTTTTACCGCGGGAAAATATCTCATTAAATAAAAAAAATCCCTAAGCCCACTTTGAAACATCGAAAGATTTTTTTTATTCCTAAAATGTTTTTCTAGCTATGAAACAAAACAATAACAACAATACTTAATCACTAGGTAGAGCAACACTCACTTGTTTACGCATCGCCTCCGTCACACAATATGGCGCATGCGTGCACACACATCCACATACACATACACACACACACAGGCATAAACACACAACAGGTGTGGAAACAATGGAATATACAGGACGATTGCAAAATGGTCTTAGATTTTCGCGGTTGCTTTTTTTTTATAATAATAAAAATCTTTATTATTCACAATTAATTGTAATTGACTCTCAATTACAGTAACGTAAAATATGTTGTACAATATCAGCGGAAGAAATTCTCTTGAACACAATTAGCCATTAAAATAAATTTCTCTTTGTTTATTACACTAACACACGGGTGTTTTAGGTTTTATTGTGGTATCGCGGATATAACCCGTAAAATGAAGTGGTAAATTAAAAAAAAACTGACAGTAACAAATACAACAAAGAAATAATTATCTGATTCGTTGTAGCCGTTCTGAAGTTAAGTGCGTAATATTATATTTTGCTCATGATTAATAATAGATTTAATTATTATTACTATTTTTATTTGAATTTATTAAAGAAGAAGATAGTCATTATTACGCATCGTCGTTTGGAAATTGACGAAATCTCTACTATACGAGAAAAATCTTTTATCTTTCAAATTTCATCAAAATCCTACCAGCCATTTAGACGTAAAGCGGAGCAAATATAATAACGAACATCAACCTCATTAGCAAAATATTTACCTATTTAATAAAATATTTCAAAAAATAACATCCTGTAACTCTTATCAGTCTGAGCACTACCTGTGGCATATCTACAAACAGTCTGATCTAGATATTGCCATCCTTATCATAATACCCGCAAGTTTCATTTTGCAGTAACAAAGCTGCATGTTAACCTTGTTATTCTGTTTAGGCAACCAGATAGTCTTGAGCCGTTTCGCGATGTGTTTTGTTATTTATTTATTTATATTATTATTGTTTTATCATTAAAAAATAGGGAATAAGAAATTAAATTAATTTAATTAGTGTGGTGGTTTACTTAGGTTACCTTCTGACGTAGTAGTGTCTGGTTCGAATTTCGAACCATAGAAAAATAACAATACGAGGAATGTAGGAATTTATTCAAAAAAGTATCTCTGATTGATTACGTAAAATGCGTGGGCAAAAAGTTACTTAGCCGAAATTCACCAACTTAGCGACATAATAATTAAACACAGATAAATTTAAAACAATTATGATTTAGTTTACAGGCTTTAGTAAAGCATGGGTTTTATTAATATTTTAATAAAATGAGTATTATTTTGTACAACCATAATTACATATAATTTTAACGCTAAAATGCTTTTTTCGTTCTTCTTTCACGTAGCAACAAAGTGTCGGCATGGTATGTATTTTTTATTCACAACTAGCGACCCGCCCCGGCTCCGCACGGGCAAATGGTTATTGTGGGTTATCCTTCAGTATATTATGCATGTATTATACATATAAACCTTCCTCTTGAATCACTCTATCTATTAAAAAAAACCGCATCAAAATCCGTTGCGTAGTTTTAAAGATTTAAGCGTACAAAGGGACATAGGGACATAGGGACGGAGAAAGCGACTTTATTTTATACTATGTAGTGATAACTTATGTTTTAACCGCCTAAAAGTATTATATTCCATGAAAAAATGCGAGGGAATCTTTATTGAACTATTTGGTGCCTTGTTGTCTAAGGATAATAATAGGTAATAAATAATATTTACTATGTGAGTGGTAAGTAGTTAAATCTTTACAGATTATGTAGAACTAGCGACCCGCCCCGGCTCCGCACGGGAAAATGGTTATTGTGGGTTATCCTTCAGTATATTATGCATGTATTATACATATAAACCTTCCTCTTGAATCACTCTATCTATTAAAATAAACCGCATCAAAATCCGTTGCGTAGTTTTAAAGATTTAAGCGTACAAAGGGAGGGACATAGGGACATAGGGACAGAGAAAGCGACTTTATTTTATACTATGTAGTGATGGTCTGCAACACAAGTTGACATGACATCATAACATAATAGAATGCGTATTACGTCATTTTTTTACTTGATTAACAATAGCCATTATAAAAATAACAATACTTACCACGATTATCTCTACTCTTTAGTGAGAAAGTCAAATAATTCAATTAGATTACATATCTTCACAAAGATAATCTATTTACTCTAAAAATATTTACGCTTACTTCAAGATACATTGATGTTTATAAACGAAGTATGTTTTCCATCACATAGCAAAAACATCAATGTACTATGAGGATGGCATTTAACGTATAACATTGATGAACCACAGGTCAAAATACATTGGTCGCGCTACGCGATTTTATTTTCAAAACTTTATTCCACATTCGTATTCACAAACGCGCGGTTAGCTGCGGCGGACGTGTCGCCATTTTGTTTTTGTTTTTACTTTTAAAACCTTTTTGTTCTTATTTTAAAAAGTGATTCTGTTGTGAAAAGTTGCCAGTGATTTTGTGTTTCAAAAGGATTTTACTTAATTGTTCTGGATTCTGTAAGTAATCTTATTTTAATGCAGACAAATGTTACTATTTGGTATTTTGTGTCTCTGGGTTAGTATTTATCACAGAAATTGTAGTTATTCAGAACAAACTATGTAGGTAGGTAGAATCTTATATACCTACATACATATTCAAATACACAACATCCAGACACAATGCAAGTAAACACAAATGCTCATCACACGAATGTTTGCCCTTGGCGGGATTCGAACCCGCGACCCTGTGCTTCATAGGCAGGCGTACTACCAACTAGGCTACGAAGCCGTCAAAAATTATAATAAGTAGGTTTATTATGTAGCATCTATTTAAAGTAATTAGGTAATTAACCTAATCACGTAAGTTATATAATCGTGATGGCGGAAGCTCTATTATATAGTTTTGTTCTGAGGTAACAAATTAACATTCCCACGTAAGACACGGTATAATTTGCATCGATAACTAAAGTTAGAGTTTGGCTATAAGTAGGCAATCGATGAAATTGGAACACAATGTACTGGCAACAAAGTTACACAGAAAAAAAAAGTAATTAGGCATTTAATTTTAAATTTGCCGCGTTTTTTCATTGTCTACTTTCAATAGCCAAACTATAAGCATTAAATTTAATATTAGAATACAGGATGTACGACTTAGCAATTCCTGAAAATAAATTATTCAGTCAATGATATTCAGCGACTTTTCTTGGATACTGAAATAGTCATTTTAATCGAACAGTTTCTATGTGTAGAAATGAAATTAGAAATTTCTTTTTTTCATTTTCGGGTAAAGTTATTTTTGGGACATTATCTTTTAAACAGAAGAGGTTTTTTACATTTAAATATCTACTTCTCTACTAATATTATATGCGAAAGTAACTCTGTCTATCTGTCTGTTTGTTACGCTTCCTCGCCTAAAACACTGAAACGATTTTAATGAAATTTTAGTGCAGAGATAGAATAGAACTTGAGAAAGGACATACTTCATTCCCCAGGGAAAAAGCCAAGCCGGAGCCTGGGATGTAAGGTATCACCATGCAAAATTTCATTCAAATCGATCCAACAGTTTCGGAGATTAGAACGTACAAGACACAATAAATATGAAAAAAGAAAAGAACAAGATATGTTCTATTTCACTTCTTACATCCCCCTGACTTTGTTTTTACAATTTTTTTCTATATACAGATTTTCGACCTTTACCTCTAGTTTTATTATATAGAATTAGTCCGGTAAAGATACGATAGCTTGTATGGAAAAAAATTACAAATTCCTAGACAAAATTTTTTTTCGTTGTTTGATTAGAGCTAGTTTATTATTGATTATTTTAAATTTTCCCCAAAAAAACTTGGGAGCGTTTTTTTTAAACGCTGTTTAAAAATTGTCTTTTCTTTATTTAATTGAGATTAAATCCTACACTGGTGATTTTCTTTTTTAAGGCCTTCTAAATAATATATAATACTAAACATAAAATATCACCAATGTAGTGCGTGAGAAATGTGAGATAATGAAGGTCTGTAAAATAAAAATATTAAAACCTTGTAGAATTTTTTTAGAATTGGTGATCTTTGAGCACGTCATTTATATATTAATCAAAGATAATCCTAGAGATTTTCACCCGTGTGACTAACGTAGTTTTTTTTTTAGGACGTTTTATTTAGTTTTAACACTGAAGCAAAAATTCTACAGTCGTTGATAAATAATAAAAATAAATTTTATGATAATTAATACCCCAAAACGAAAGTTCTCCTAAATATTACCAGAGGAAACGAAAATACCACGGTAGTAATGTTTGGGGGGTAGAGAGTTCGGCGCGGGGGTGAACTATCACGAGCGCAGCGCGCGCGCGGAACGATGATGCAGCCGTGTATGATGGATGATACAAATTTATTTATTGAGAATGAATCTACTTGTAGCTGGGTCAATCAACATTTTAACCAACAATGCAGACGTCTTTGAAATATTTTTTTAATATATTTTTTTCACATAATTAGGTATTTTAGTACCTACTTAATACTTATTAAAATGGTCCCGTGTCGATAATTTAACTACCGATAGGTAATTCATATTTCTGTTCAAGCAGTGATGATTTTAAAGGATTTATATTGTTGTTATAAATTAATGTAAACCCAATCAGAATTTTGTCACCAGAAATATGAATTACTGTAAGGGACAAATCGTAACTTTTCAGGAGAGTCAAAAAACTATTGCTTTTTAAAATTAAAATGCTATATTTACTATATTTGTGATGCTATTGAAATTGAAAGCTCTATAACATAAGTAAACGGAAGTTGGAATAATTTGTATATTTTCAAAGATAGTATTTTTATTTTTTATATGTCCGTTAAATTAATTTTTTTTTGGAAAATAAAAAAAAGTTCAATAAAGTAAGTCTTAAAAGAAAACGTATGAGTACTAATGTAAGAAACATTATATAATTAGACAGAGAGTTACGCTATTTGATGCAATTATAGGAAAATAACACTTATCGCTGAAATTTAAGTTGATTTTATGGTATTCGAGATTATTTTTCTAGCAAAAATTTAATTCAATAAAATGAAATGAAATAAAAATATGTGAGTTGAATAAAATATCTCGTGTTCCATCTTTTTTTAGACATAATTATATAACATATAGCACACTAATATATAGACACACTAGGCACACTAGTACACTAGTGTATTATATTATATTAGATATTTATAAGATATTTTGCCCACAACTGCAAAGGATATTCAGAAAAAGAAATTATTGTACTAAGATTATAATGGTTAATAACCCAAGAAATAATTAACATTATGATTGGAAGAAGGACACTTAGAAATAAAACAGATGATTATAGTATTAAGAAATATAAAAGACGGACAAACAACATTACTAATTTATGTAGAAAAGAAAATAGTATTTTTAGATAGCTGTGACAAAATATAATATTACTTAAAGCAAATTGAACCTTTCAAATTGAACAACATAATCAGAAAGTTAGAAAATAAACATAAAACTAAAAGTGCTGCCATTCTTAATGAACAAGGTAAATTGTTAGTAACATACTAATGGAATAGCAGCGGGTACACATGGTATTTATAATTATAGAGATGATTAAGGGCCTGGCCACAGCTTTGCGTGAAGCGCGGCGCGACCTGCGACCAGCGGAATGTTGCCAGCGACCCTGGCAACATTCTGCGAATAGTCAAAACTAACATGAGAGAACTAAAATTATTTTCATTTCTCAAAACCTGCTAGAAAAATGTACCAGCGTAATTAATAAATTTATTTAAAGGCGTGAAATTACCCAAATCATACAAAAAAGGCCAATTGGGTATGCTTAGTAAAAAAACGTATATTTTTTCTATTTTTATCTGAAAGTAAACGTAATTTTAAGAAACTAGTTTCATTATTTTAATTTTTAATTCACTGGTTATTTTTATTTTACCACTTTAAAAATTTGCTCTTGTGACGTCACTGGGTCACATACTGTTCGTTTTAAACGATAAGCACTTTCTAGGTTCACGAAATGAGGGTGTGGCTCATAGTAGAGGCAAACAAAACAATTTTATGAGAAGAATAGGGGATTTCTCAATGAATAATTAAATATTTAGATATTATTCTTAAATCTTATAAAAGTTGTGGCAGCGTGACGTCACACGGGTCAAATGAAAGTCGTAAGGTTTTTTGGACATTTAAACTCAATCAATGCGTATTTTGAGAGAAAAATATGAAAATAAGATATCTAATCACTAAATCTCCAAATGGTTTTCGTATTTCTACATCTCGGAAAAAATTAAGCATACCCAATTTTCATGCAAAAAGTAACGTTTATCTTGTTTTACTTTGAAAACGACATCAACACTGTAATGTAGTACAAATAAGATTTCATATACGTAAACGTAACATTTTTGAAATGTTACAATAATACTAACGTTCTAACAAATTTCGCGCCGCCGCCGCCGCCGCCGCACAAGCTGTGGCCAGGGGGTATGTATGGTAATTGTGATTCAATCAAAGACGAACTATTTAAGCTTATCAAATTAATGAACACAGGAAAGACAGAACGCTAAGTCATTTACCTCAAGCAAGCACAACTTTACTTAAGATTATTCAAAACAGAAAAAGAAAATTGGACCAATATGAATTTCGTTAAAATAAATTGACAAGAGAGGCGGTACTAGGCCTGAGACGTGAGAGAGCAATCGATAGAAGGATGGAGTTGGATTTAGATACACATTTTGCATTTATAAATTTGGAAAAAGCATTTGACAAAATTGACTAGAAATAAATGATAAATATTTTAAAACAAGCAGGAATATACTATAAAGACAGAAGAGCCATTTTTGAATTATACATAAATCAAGAAACGATAATAGAAATTGGGGAAAAAAAAGCTAATATTAGACGGGGTGTGAGACAAGGTTGTCGCTTATTTTCAATATATTTATAGTGTGCTATTAGAAAACTTAGAGTCGGGAAAAGGGGGGATTAAATTCAATGGGGCTAATCTTCAATTTATTCGCTTTGTGGACAATAATGCAGCTGAAAGTTTAAATATACAGATGTATGTATGTATACTATGTATAAGAATTTGTCACAGATATAGATAATATACAGAAGAATTAGGTAATCACAAATATTGTATTTGGATTAAAGAATTATGTAAACAAAACTGAAACTTCAATAACTTCGAAAATTACACCAAAACATAGCTCAATAATAACATTAAATTCAAACCCAATAGAACAAGTTAAAGTTTAAATACCTTAAAAACATAATTACCGATGACTCTAGATGAACACCAGATATAGTCACTAGAATAGTGGTGGCACAAAAAGGTTCTAATAGCAAAAAACATCTTCTCAAAGCCCGAATCTCAACAAGTGTTAAAAAAGCTATACATCTGGAGCATTGCATTGCAATGCATTGGATAATAAAATGACATAACGTAACAGAGAAAGATTTCAAGCCTTCGAGGCGAACAATAAAAACAATCATTGGATGAAAAAGTAAAGATACTAAATATAATTCGGGAACCTAGCATATTATTATTATAATTTAACATGATTCGATTAGTGTAAGGGACATTTTTGAAGATAAATTTAGAACCTTGGTAACCGTAAGATGCACTTTTAAATATTAGTGTCCTTTACAATAAATAGTTGCAATAATGAATACTGCATTACATTAATAATTAATTTAACATAGGTCTCAGGAGTACTTCGCATTACTTTTAAAAAATATTTTTTACTAAATCTGTTGCTGTAAAATTCATCAGAAAGATATCCATATTCTAAACATATTTTTGAGTATATAGAGCGGAAATTTTTCAATCGAACTGTATACATAACTCATTTTCGAAGATTTGTCCCTTACAATAATTCATATTTCCGATGATGATTTTAGTCACTTTAAGGTTACCTACTCAAAATGATCATGCAATCAATACGAAATATTACGAAATAATAAAACGGATACATCTTTTTCTATTCGTTTAAGTAAACAAACAGACATCCGTCCGTCCAGTAGCTTGACCTCCAGTGCGCCGTGCCGCTTCCCCTCGGGCGCCCTAAATGACGCGCGAGCGGGGGGCGGGACAGCTCCCTAGCGTTTGTTCTGGCCACGCAGCGCAGCGTATTTCGCTCCAAATACAATATCGATGATATTCTTATGATATTAGATAATTGTTTTGCTGTTTAATCCAATCGCTTCTAGTAAATTTTGGTGATTTTTATGTTTAGTGTGTATTATTAGCTTACAATTGTTGGCAAATAAAAATATTTTGTGTAGAATTAATGCTCGGTGAATTAAAGGGAAAAAACATCATAAAAATTACATCTATATAGTCACACAGGTGAAAAGTCACACGAGGTCTTGGATATATCTTTAAAACATATTATGAAAAGATCACCACTTCTAAGATTTTCTAAGGCACTTTTTTAAAAAAGGCGTTAAAATTTATATAAAGACCCATTTTATGTCGAGAAGCTCGTAATTAATATAGGTGAATATTTTATAGCAGTGCACAAATAATTTAAGGAAGTGAAAACATCTATAATCTCCAGTGTAAGTTTTTTTCTGAATGATATATAGCAATTGGGCCCTTTACCCCCCTTTTCTTGGTGAGCTCCGTAGGTAGATCGGAGAAAAACACAAGGTTGGTCTTCAGTAACACTAATAATCGTAATACAAAAGAAATTAGAACTATTGGATTTAATGTGTAAAAAAATTTATTTTTCCCCGACTAAATATCTAGCGACAGTATTCTGTTATCTTTCACTGATAACTGATTTGAGTGAGTGATATCAAGATAAGAATCGTTTGATAAACTCTTATCACAAATTAAGTACTTTACCCATTTTCGATATAGATATTATCTTTACGACTATATCCTTTTGGAAACTATTAATTAAAAGCCAGATCAGAAAAATAAAAATCCTGCTTTTAGGACGCCACATTTACATACATTTTTATGATTATATAATATTTTTATTAGAAAACTAGCGACCCGCCCCGGCTTCCGCACGGGAAAATGGTTATTGTGGGTTATTCTTGAGTATATTATGCATGTATTATAGATATAAACCTTCCTCTTGAATCCCTCTATCTATTAAAAAAAACCGCATCAAAATCCGTTGCGTAGTTTTAAAGATTTAAGCGTACAAAGGGAGGGACATAGGGACAGAGAAAGCGACTTTGTTTTATACTATGTAGTGATGATTAGTTTTACTAAAATTCCGCAATATAGCGAGGCTTTTTTTATTTTTCTGTGCGTGATATTGATTCCCATTCGGCGCTGGCCAAGTGGCTAGGCCCGTTGACTTCCATTCGGAAGTTCGCGGGTTCAAACCTCGGCACGTACCAATGTGTTTTCGATTTTCGAATTCATATGTACGTTTATTCGACGCTCTTACTGTGAAGTAAAACATCGTGAGGAAACCTGCACACACCTGCGAAGTAATTCAAAGGTTGTGTGTGAAGTTGACCAACCCGCATTGGGCCAGCGTGGTCGACTAAGGCCTATTCACCCTGATATCAGGGTAGGCTCGAGCCCCTCGGTGGGGATATATATGAGCTGTTAAAGATATTGATTCTTAGCTTATAATTGAACTGGTTTAGTTGCTAACAGTTTGTCGCCGTTTGAGTTATTAGTCGCCTCGAAAATAATAAGCATTGTTGTATTAATATCGGAGCTCAAACTATTATGATTAAAGTAGATATCACCTACAAGAATTTGTATGACGAAACAAAATGCAATATTTATTCAAGTGTTAATAAAATGCTGTAAAATAAAGTCCAATCGTGTTCAAGTTTTTACTACACAGCCCTAACGTTTGTATCCATAGGCACAGAATATATAATAGTAGTTAGTAGTTCCTATAGGCTATAGCCATTGGTTAGTCGTTCCATGGCCCCATTGTCTGGAAACCTGGGTAGGGCTGTCCTTGACCCAATGGCTTTTAGGGGAATACCATGACGTCATCTGACATTCCCGCTTACAACATATTACCCGATTCCACATATTGTTACTTAAATTTAAAAACCATATGTCCCTTTCACGTTCTTAAGAACAAAAAGGGACAGGTGATTGTCAACTTAAATTTAGAGACGTCAAACATTGATTTTAGTAGGTATTTAAAAACATCCCGTTTAAATTAGGCTGAATTTGACATCTGCGCTGCTTATTTTATCATTTATTCAAAATTAAATTCGTTCATCTCCCATCCTTTTCGATTCCCATATGAATGAAAGAGACCAACAACTTAAATTTAGAGATTTTAGCGGCCACGCCAAAATTGAGTCCACTAAGTATCTTTTTCGGTGGGAACGTAAATAAAGTGATATACCTAACACTAAATTAAAAAACCCCCGATACAAAACGGTTACTTGATCCTTTCAACATCTATAAAAGAGCTGATAATCTTCAAATGGCTGAAGATATTTTTCTTGGAGCATAGCTAAGAACACTCTCGATTGTGACACCTTGCAAACAAACAAAAAAACTAAGTCGAAATCGGCGCATCCGTTTAGGAGCTACGATACCCCAGAGCACCACGTGCCACCACAGACAGACAGAAGAAGAAGTGAAAAGAAGACGTACTAACAAATAAATTGTGGCTATGTCATGTAATTAATAGGTATACTACCTACTATGAATTAAAAACGGCATAATATTAACCGTAGTTTTTGTTATCTGTGAGTGCCCGAATCAAAATAGTCAAATCCTAATAAATTATACAATCAACCGTGAAAGTCTTAAAAAGGTATACTATGTTAAATGAATACATTTAAACATAAATTAATGAATACATTTTGAATTTAATCGAAACTTAAACCTAAGCACGCGCCGAACATAAAATCTTTTTTATGCGTATACACACCTGTATAGTTAACGGACGATCCATCTGTTACCCTCCCCTCCCCCCCGCTCGTACCCCTGTCAAAATGCACTAACAGCTGATCGGCAGGTGGATCTCTGATTGGTCAATTTCAACTGTCTTTTGTGTTTTTTGAGTAGGTACTAAAGATATAATTCTGTGGGTATTATAAAAGTTAAAAAAGTCAAAGTTTTTATTCGAAGTAAGATTTTACAAATCACTTTTCGACGTCGAGGTGAGTTCACAATTTGGCGGTCTTCTGTGGAGAAGAACTCGCCAGAATATAGATTATAAAAATTGAATATTATTTTGTATTTTTAAATTAATTTGAATTGCATTTCAAATTCACATAAAAACAAAATTTATTATGTCAGAGAATTAACAAAAAAGGCGAGTTTATTCCTACACAGAGATCTATTCCTATATACTCTAGTTAAAGAAAATAGATCATGGAATTAAAAAAATTGGTTCAAATTCTTATGATCAGATTCTCAAAAGACCCGTTAATCGTTATGGTGGAGTTGCTAATAGGCCGGTAACTTCGACAATTCTATTGTCATAATTTAACAACACTAGAATGTCACGCTGTCACGACTATAACGTAAAAACTAAAGTTCGTGACAGGATTTATAAAATAAAACTGTATTGGTGAAATGTAGGCTTTGACAAGGGCCTTTTCAAGCCGTGACGAGCAATAAATATTATTATACTAGCGACCCGCCCCGGCTCAGCACGGGAAAATGGTTATTGTGGGTTATTCTTAAGTATATTATGCATGTATTATACATATAAATAAACCTTCCTCTTGAATCACTCTATGTATTAAAACAACCGCATCAAAATCCGTTGCGTAGTTTTAAAGATTTAAGCATACATAGGGATATAGGGACATAGGGACAGAGAAAGCGACTTTGTTTTATACTATGTAGTGATAGTGATTACGTTAATATAAATCTAAAAGATTCCCCCCCCCCCCTGGCTTGTGTCCCACCCTCGGGGGCTTTTAGTATATTCATCTAGACACCTTAGGGAATAACTGTACCAACTTTAAAAACTACATGTATTATTTGGTCTGATCTACGATTTAGAAGCTAATTTTCCGCTGCTATGAGGAAACCTCCACAAATCTGCAAAGTATTCAAAGGTTGTGTGTGAAGTTGACCAACCCGCACTGGGCCAGCGTGGTCAATGCCTATTCATCTTGATTTCAGGGTAAGCTCGAGCCCCTCGGTGGGGACAATATTAGACTACATGGCGATAGATACATTCTAAAAGTACCAGGACAACATAGAAAGTAAGAGGCTTTCCCACAAATTGCTTTGACCATATACCACTGCAAATTGACCACGACATTACTTGACAAGCGTTTTATAATGCTTTCACAGTAAGTAAAAAGCTTCTAGATAATGGTATATATTATTTATTTGTTAGCAAGATTTTTTGAGGGTTTGTAATTAGAATAAAATTGACTGACATTGATGCAATAATTGGATATTTGACTAGTTAGTAAAATGAGCTTTTTGTGAAACGTAAAAATATATATTTCATCTTCTTTTTTTCTTTCTTTCTTTCTTTCTATTTTATATTTTTTAAGGAAATATAAATGTGACTTCATAGGTATTTTTGCATTGAGCGTGCAACCCCCGACGAAAAAGAGTTTTGACAGTTTGACGTGTGTGTCTGTCTGCTTGTGGCATCGTAGCTCCTAAACGGATGCGCCGATTTCGACTTAGTTTTTTTTTATTGTTTGCAAGGTGTCACAATCGCGAGTGTTCTTAGCTATGATCCAAGAAAATATCTTCAGCCATTTGGAGATTATCAGCTCTTTTCTAGTTGTTGAAAGGATCAAGTAACGGTTTTGTGGAGACTTTTAATTTTTTTATTTAATGTTATTATTATATTAAATAATTAAAAAGTCTAGGCAATGTCTCATAAAATTATATTTGTTTGAAGAGATCCCACAGGGATTCGAACCCGGAATCTCCGTAATGCGAGGCGATCATTTCGCCACTCGACCATACAGGCTATCTTTATACCATCACTTAATAAAGTCACTTTTAACAGGTGCATGGCAATGATCAACAGACCATAGAGTTCCATAACCTCAAAGAACTCCCATATCGTACAAAAGCCAGCACATGCGGTTGGACATTCGCTCTAAGAAATTCACCCCTACCGCTAAGAAATACGGGCGCTCTTAAGGTCAACACGTTCAGTTGCATGTGCTGTCTACTGTACATATCGCGTCCTGTCGTTATTAGGGGTGGGCAGAGGGATGAGTCACCCTTTATAGGGTAGGTCAAGCGTATCGAAATAGGTTCCCACGCTTGGTGTTTGTTGACTGAATGGATTGTTTTTTTTATGGGATAGTGCTGAATATTCAAAATTCAAAATGTGTTTATTCGAAGTAAGATTTTACAAATCACTTTTCGACGTCGACTGTCTTCTGTGGAGAAGAACTCTCCGGAAGAAACTCCACAGGCGTTGCATCTTTTCAAAATATTTTTACATAATTATTACTTTACAATTTGATTAATATAACAAAGAGTGCAAACAAAATATGCAATTAAAGGAAGGCAACCAGTCAAAGTAGAAAAATTAAACTATATAACCAATAAAACAATCGGCAATCGACTAGAGCAGACCAGTCCCCCCAAGCAGCACCACGTTCACGGGTTTGACGTATGGGTCAGCCATCGCCGGGCTCAACCATATTAGAGGGAACCCCTATTTGGTTGCAAATGTCACGCGCTTAGTTTATTTTACAGTTCTTATTAGATTTTTATAATACTAGCTTTCCACCCTGCGGTTCCTTCCTTGTTAACAGGTTTTCCCGTGGGGATGAGGCATTTTCCCGCGGTAAAAAGTAGCCTATGTGTTAATCCAGGTTGTCAGCTAACTCCGTACCAAATTTTATTAAAATCGCTTCAGAAATTTAGACGTGAAGAAGTAACAAACATATACACTCATAAACTTACGCCTTTATAATATACTAGCGACCCGCTTCGGCTCCGCACGGGAAAATGGTTATTGCGGGTTATCCTTAGGTATATTATGCATGTATTATACATATAAACCTTCCTCTTGAATCACTCTATCTATTAAAAAAAACCGCATCAAAATCCGTTGCGTAGTTTTAAAGATTTAAGCATATAGGGACAATGGGGATATAGGGACATAGGGACAGAGAAAGCGACTTTGTTTTATACTATGTAGTGATGAAGTGTGATGTAAATATTTTTTACGTATAAAAACGTTTTTTTTTATTTCTCCAGACAATTCCGGTTTTTAGTGGTCTTATAAGTACATTGACGTTTTTAAGTTTTGTCACAACATGTTTACATGCAGATGATTGTTTTTTCATAACAATTCTAATAAATATATGCAATGTTCAAGGAAAACCGGTCCTTCTTGAATTCACAGATCAGAGAGGGCATAGGCCACAAAACGTCTGCCTTTCTGTACATAAAAATACATTATACAGACACATACATACATAACATTTGATTGGTTATATTATATAGTATAGTTTTTCTACTTTGACTTATTGCCTTCCTCTAATTGTATATTTCATTTGCACTCTTTGTTATATTAATACAATCGTATAAAACGTTTCGACCCATTTCTACAGATTCCCAATTCAACAGAATCCCATTTCTACAGATTCCCAATTCTACAGAATCCCATTTCTACAGATTCCCAATTCTACAGAATCCCATTTCTATGATTTATAATTTTGTAAAATATTGTGAAATGGTGCAACGCCTGTGGAGTTTCTTCCGGCGAGTTCTTCACAGAAGATAGCCAAATCGTGAACTCGCCTCGACGTCGGAATGTGATTTGTAAAATCTTACTTCGAATAAAAACATTTTGAATTCTGACAGTTCATAATATGTCCCTACCGAGTGGCTCGAGCCTATCTCTTATCAGGGTTAACAGGCCTTAATCGACCACGCTGGCCCAGTGCGGGTTGGTCACGTACACACAACCTTTGAACTTTACAGGTGTGCGCGCGCATTAGACATGTGTAGGTAATTAATGCATACTCATCAAGAACGTAATATCACCCTAAAAGGTAATGCAATATCACACATTACGCGAGTATTGTAATCAGTACACCAGTACACATCACACATTAGCTACTATGAAGGAAAATTAACTTCTGTCGGGTCAGATAGTAAAGAATAAAAACATTTTTTTTTTGTGTGTGCTATTTATCTCGATTCTCGAGAGAGAAAAATTTCTACCAGGCAACCCATACTAGATAACTTTACAATCTATTTTATACCTTTAAACTTGTCTTATAAGTGACTTATAAAGACGGTAGATAAATTTACGTCATTGCATGAAACTATTATAGATAACACATTGTTGTAACTGATAAGAAACACCTTGAAGCAATACGTGAATAACAAAGGTAGTAAAATTATTAAGTACCTGTAAGGTATAGGTATATATTTTCAAGAACGTTTTTTTAATAGGTACACAGATAAAAATAATCACGTGTAATATGCATTGTTATATCATATTCATACTAGGTATTCATACTAATATTATAAAGAGGAGGTGTGTGTGTGTGTGTATGTTTGTAATAATGAAGAAACTTAAAAACTACTGTACCGATTCCAAAAATTCTTTCATTTCATGCATTCACCCTGAGTAACATAGGCTACATTTTACTGCGGGAAAATGCCTCATTCCTACGGGAAAAACTGTTGTGTTAATTTGTATGTTATAATATTCATAATACTAATATTATAAAGAAAAATATTTAATTGTTTGTTTGCATTGAAAAGCTCCAAAACTACTAAACCGAATTTGATGAAATTTGGTAAAAAGATAGAGTAGACCTTGGGGAAGGACATAGGCTGCCTTTTACCGCGGAAATATTCCTCAAACTTTAAGAACATTCCGGAAATACTAATAGCGCGGACGGAGACGCGAGGCGGAATGTTAGTATATTATTATTATCATAACGCATTTTAACGATTCTTAATTAAAGGTTATAATTTTTTTAAATAGGTGTATTTTACAACTTATTTTGTCCCGACGTTTCGTGCCTGAAAAAAAAAAAAACTATTCAGTGCAACCGTTCAGGAAATATTGTGAAGGTTCATTATTTTCTCATTTTTTTACTTCATTTTTTCATTTACGCGATAAAGTGAAACTAAATCAAAATTTTCAGCAATTTTCATGTTACCAAATATTTTACTTCATTTGTTACAGGTACAAAATGCAACGATACAGTCTACGATTACCAAAGCCCTAATTCCAATGAAATGAGTGACTCCATGTTAAGTTGAAAAAAAAACTAACAAGTTCAAGATGGCGGAAAATGAAGGTCCAGTCAATGTTGAAGATTTACCGGTATCCTTTCAGGTAAAAATCACATTCATATTATAAAGGCGAAAATGTGAGTGTGTATGTTTATTATTTCTTCACGTCTAAACGGCTAGAGCGATTTTAATAAAATTTGGTACGGAGATAGCTGACACCCTGGACTGGATTAACACAAAGGCTAACTTATACCGCGGGAAAATGCCTCATTCCTTCGGGAAAAACTGTTAACGCGGGCGAATCTGTGGCGGAAAGCTAGTATAACATCTGATTTTCGACGCGTCAATAATAATTCTTTGTTTGACATACTCGTATCTAAAACTAAATCGTCACTTTCCTATCCGTTTCGTTTTTTAGTATTTTAATTCTACTCAAATTAGGTTTATTTCTACTTAAGCAACATGCTTGCTTGTTTATTTACTTTGCTTGCATGCTTATTGTGTGAGTTTCGAGGTACTACCTACCTCACAAACCCTGGTGTCGGAATAATAGAATCGCTTTAAACACAAGGCATGGCTCGTGTGACGAATACAACCAAAAAAAGATAAAAAGTAGTTTTTTTTATTACCATGTTTATAGACAGCAAATCGTTTTAACTTTTTGTATAAAAATATACAAGTTCATAATTTCTTAACTTTTGCAAATTATTTTGATTTGATTTCAACTGGGAATATTATTTGACTCTATGTTCTGCTTGGTGCTGACATTAATCTAATTTGAGGTTAAATTATTTGACTCCGCCGCAGAGGTGCTTGACCTCATCAAGACTTCCGCCTGCGGTTTTACTTGGTTTTGGTACAAATGCATTTTAAGGCTGCCACACACCGGATACGTCTGCAGCACGACGCGTTGCGTCTGCAGCACAGCGCAAAAGAGGCCGTTCACACCGTATCGCAGACGCACGCAGACGCATGCAGCAGCGCGGTGTCAGTGTCAATAGGAAATCTCGTGTAATACAACCTTATATAACGTTTGCGTCCGCCTTCGCGCGTGCGACGTTCCCGTTTCGCTGCCGCGCGCGCCAATTCGGTCACAAATATCACAAATCAAAAGGAAAATGAACTAAAGTGTACGATATTTTTTACGCAACTGACATTTATTGATTTGTAACCATGGTAACCCATGTCAGTTTGTGTTGTGTTCGTGCCGTGCGTCTGCTGCACGCAGACGTGCTGCATTGCGTCTGCGACACTTTCAGTGTGAACGTCGTATTTCAGGTTAATACATTTACAGATCGTGTCGCACGCAGATGCAACGCAATGCGTATCCGGTGTGTGGCAGCCTTTAATGTTACACAGTTTTGTTACGTAAAAAGATGTGGCCTTAATTTTGTATCACTATGGTGAAGATTTGAAGACACCAAGTATTTTTAAAGCCTCGTACAGAAGCTAGTGCATGCGGCTGGACTACAAAATTCACCCTTACCGCTACGGGATACGAACGCTCTTAGGGTCAAACTGTCTAGCCGCATGTGCTGGCAACTGCACCTCAAAAATCAAAGTACGAAACCCTTATAGTTTATAGGATCACTCTGTCTGTCCGTCCGTCCGTTGGCGCCAACTGCTTTTCGCGGGTTTCATTTCTTTTCAACTTTTAACGGGTTTCTCCGAAACTGCTTACTACTTGTTTCGGCTGATGATAAAGAACTTCGCGATACGGAACCTTCTCCACACTAATTCAACTTAGGCTTGACCGGTTTTTATTTGCCGCTAATGGTGTTGGCAGTACTGATTAAAATTTCATGTCCCAACATAAGATTATGATAACTTCCGTTTCCACCTTCTTCTTCTTACAACCATTTTTTAAATTATTGTGCTCCGCAGTGTTTTACGAAAATAAATAGCTTTATCTCTAGATTCGGTGTTTAATTAAAGAAAGATCCAGCCCTACAGAGTCTAACAACATCCAAGCAACTAACAAGTCTACGCTCCCAGATCTCGACAAACAGTATTTGACTAAAACTTACAAGAAGGGTTGGCTTCATCCATTTTTAGACGAATCTTCGTTAACAGCTCATATATGTCCCCACCGAGGGGCTCGAGCCTACCCTGATACCAGGGTGAATAGGCCTTAGTCGACCACGCTGGCCCAGTGCGGGTTGGTCAAGTTCACACACAACCTTTGAATTTCTTCGCAGGTGTGTGCAGGTTTCCTCACGATGTTTTCCTTCGCCGTAAGAGCGTCGAATAAACGTACATATGAATTTGAAAATCGAAAACACATTGGTACGTGCCGAGGTTTGAACCATCGAACTTCGGAACGGAAGTCAACGGGCCTAGCCACTTGGCCACCGACGCTCTCAGACGAATCTAGCTGCATCAAATAGTTGCTTGCTTATCGTATGGGTTTCGAGGTTGACCTACCTCACAAACCCTGGCGTCGGAATTGTTACAACTGCCATAGGCCACTAGGCTTCCGACATGGCTCCTATAACGACTACATCCGCAGATAGTAGCCGGAACCAACGGCTTTACATGCCGTTTGAAACACAGAATCATATTTCTTTTCGGATAATCTGATTATTCAGCCTGCAATGTCCTAACCAAACTGGGGAAAGTCTCACAAACTGATATTTATTCAACGGGTGCCCCACCGGGCTTCGAACTAAGAACATCCGTATTTTAAGGCGAGTGTTTTACCACTACACCACGGATGCTGTTAATACTATATTAGGCAATAGAGTTTGGCACATGAAAGTAGACAATGAAAAAACGCGGCAAAGGGTATCATTCATTTTGGACCAAAAAAGTAAAAGTGCCGGCCAGCAGAAAAAAGTATAACTTTCGGGTAGAACACACAATTCCTGTATTCTTTTACTATGACACTAATCCTGTGCACCCCATGGTTGTATTGTTAGAAGCTATTAATTAAATAATAAAAATGTTGTTATAAAAGTATTATTTTGACGCATGTCACAGCGCATGTAGTCATATTGTATTGAATATATTATATTCCTTTATTTTATGTAGTTTAACTTATTTTTTTAATATTATAATAGGGGCCCTCATGGATTAAGTATGTATTTGTTTAATATAATTAAAAAATATATTATAAAAGTATTATTTTGATGCATAAGAATGATCGTTCATCGACTTTTTTTTGTTTATTATTAAGGAAAAAAAGTAAAAAATATAAAAAAAATATAAGGAAAATGTAAAAAAAAAGTAAAGAAATATAGAAACTACGACGTGTTCTATCCGAAAAATACACTTTTTTTCCTTGGCCGGCATTTTCACTTTTTTGGTCCAACATTGCATGAAACGTGAATGATGTCCTTTAAATAAAATCATCCTGGCAGCCCCGCTTCTATGGATTTACCCATATGGTCCAAGAAAACAAGGTCTAACCGTTAGACCGCGTAACTGACACGAGCCTACGTCATTTCTACGTCATTTTTCCTATTAATCCTTGTCGAATGCGTGTAATAGACAAGGATGAACATCGAAAAATGACTTAGGCTTGTGTCAGTCACGTGGTCTAACAGTTAGACCTTGTTTTCTTAGACCATGGATTAACCCATGGTCTAAAAAAACAAGGTCTAACAATCGGACTGTCAAACTTGACCCAAGCCTACCTCATCTGCTGTTCATCTTTGTCGAATGCGTATTATTCGACAAGGATGAACAGCAGATGACGTAGGCTTGTGTCAAGTTTGACAGTCCGATTGTCAGACCTTGTTTTCTTAGACCATGGATTTACCTAATTTGATACTTTTTTTTCTATGTAACTTTGTTGCCAGTACAATGTTTTCCAATTTCATAGATTGTCTACTTATCCTATGCCAAACTCTATTAACTGGTTTCATTATTAAGACTATTATTATTATTATTATGTTGGTACACTTAAAGATCACGGGTCTATAGAGAACCGGTCCTTTGGGAGGCGTGCATGGGGCCAAAGCCAACATGTAGAGGCCCGTTTAGTACCATTTATTCTAAAATGTGAGATGGCAGCACCTACCGGGGCCTAGCCTCCAACACACTACAGAAATGTGCTGGAGGACATTCCCCTCTAGCTGCAAAACTATTGCCAGGGAGGGACAAACGTTGGTCTGGGCTATGGGGGTGGGAGTTAGTGGTTTGGATAACTGGGCTATTGAGGTGAGATAGCGGACATCTGCTTGTTAAAGATCTCACAACATTAAATCTAGCAGACGGTGACTTGCCACTTAATAAATGGGCTACCCTAAACGGCCGCACGCATGGTGCGACAAGGGAGCAACATTGTCGTAAGTGGCTCAGGGTGCGGAGAGGTGAGACTGCGGGGCGTTAGACGTCGGTGGAATTATTATTATTATTATTGCACAAATTCTACAAATAATTGCCTATAACCTGCGATTTCGTTCTCCGAACTATAAATTTCTAAATCGCTCGGTCACGGTCTGCCTACCCTCTATGTAACACTTCACGGTACATGGACTCATACAAACGCTCATACATACATACAACACGTACGTAATATATGTAATTATCAGCTTCGATGTTGACTGGATTAAAAGTGATGTCATGACATGAGTATTCATATTTTCTGAGCAAATAAAAGTATGGTGTTACAACACGAATTGTTCTTTACTGTCCGCCAGTCTTGTTTTTAATGATCGAAGGTGCACAGGATATTTTCCCGTGATAAAAAGTATCTAAGATGTTGAACGCGGATATAAGGTACCAATGCAAAATTTCATTTAAATCGGTTCAGCAGTTTCAGAGATTAGCCCGTACAAACAGACAGAGAAACAAAAAAAAGGATTTGATAAATTTTACTTCTTACATCTTCATGACTCGGTTTTTACCTTTTTTTCTGTGTACCGACATTTGACCTCTACAGTTTTATTCATGTTTTATTATAGATACAGGAAAAAACACATAAATTTTACAGTAGGTACAGTAGGCAGCACATGCGGCTGGACATGTTGACCTTGAGAACGCCGTTATTCCGTAGCTGTAGAAGCGAGTTTCGTAGTGCGAGTGTCCAGCCGCATGGTGCTGCTTGCTGTACCTAAGTAAGTCAAAAGCCGGCCTTATTTCTAAGTTAGTAATCATTACCAGACAACCTTTGTGTGAGGAAAACGTTTGAACTTGGCGATAACGGCAAGAATTCATATTTATCCTCCAGTGGACTACAAAAGTATCCATCTGTCCATCACTAGCCCATATTGTCCCCAACGTGGGGCTCGAGCCTACCCTGATATCAGGGTGAATAGGCCTTAGTCGACCACGCTGGCCAAACGCGGTTTGGTCCACTTCACACGCAACCCTTTAATTACTTCGCAGGTGTGTGCAGGTTTCCTCACGATGTTTTCCTTCACCGTAAGAGCGTCGAATAAACGTACATATGAATTCGAAAATCGAAAACACATTGGTACGTGCCGAGGCTCGAACCCGCGAACTTCCGAATGGAAGTCAACGGCCCCACTTAGTCACCGACGCTCTCAATCCAGCAGTGGATTAATATAGGCTAGTATTATCACAATCTATCAAATAAATCAACCCACTTTCACATAAATTAAAATGCAGATGAGCCACCGTAGCGCAGCCGCGATGTGACGTCATATCCGGTCAACAATATGGCCGACCTCGTTCTTATTTCGAATCCATTCATTGTGTACTCTATCATGACGTGTGGAATTTTCTAGATCGCTGTACAATCCGTAGTAGGCCAAGTGTAACATTTTTATGACGAAGAGCGACGCTAATTTTAGGAGTGATAATAAGCCTCCCAAAGGCCCGTAAAGTATACCAACATAATAATAATAACAATACACAAGAAAATCATTACAGAGAAAAACAATAAGAAATTGAAGGCAAGAAGTCAACCGGTGGCCTTATTGCTACGGTAGCAATTTCTTCCAGGCAACCTTAATACCACGATAACTGTGGGATTTAAACTGCGATAGATGCAGGGGAAGCGGGCTGCAGGACAGATTCCGAGTTTTATATGCCGCCTGTAACACCAAGTCAGCGCCATCTCTTATGACCATAATGAAACCTTTTTTGTTTTTAGAACTGTTAGAATACCTTCAAGCACGTGACGTAAGCGTCAAACAAAATAGACGTGCTTGAAGGTAGGAAAAGAAGTCACAATATTTAGTCGCAAATGGTCACTGGTAAAACGAATCAAAAATGTAAACGCAACTCAGTACGCAAATACACGATACGAAATTAAAACACAATAAAGTGCGTGACGATTAACGTGACAACAACAGTGTTGCCAGTTTTTTATCTGCCCTGATTGGTTTGACAAGCTCGCTTTTGACATTTTATTTGACATGCACGCCATCTCTTTGAATCAATAGAACCTTTTTTTTTTCTTAAATGCCATCTTGAAAATCCCTCGTTATTCTATAACTGTACGAGTATGTAATGTAGGAACGAATAAAGTGGATCAAAAATTTGAAAAAATACTCAAGTATGTTTGTTTATTGTTTGGTTTCAGGTGAAATATCTTGGGCAAAGCGACGCACGAGGATTATGGGGTATTAAGCATACGAGGAAACCAGTAGACCTGATGGTGGCTGCAGCCAAAGCTTTACCTCCAGGTAGGAAGATCTGATGATGTGATGATGAAGAGTGTGGCCTAGTGGCTGGGCCGTTGTCTTCCAATCGGCAGCCATTTAAGTTCATTTCTTAGAGAATAAATATACATAGAGCACGCGCATCGCTCCGCTGCCTTTATGTCAAGCGTAAGCAGATATTGTATGGGCGGTGAAAAAAATATCATTTTTCTTTTTTGGATTTGTTCCTTGAGTCATGTTTGCAACTTATCTCTGCACATTTCAAAATGTTCTCCTATTAAATTACTTATTTTCACCGGAAAAACAATTAGCTCCGATAACCATTTGATACTAAACGAACGCGCTGAAGATATTCGGACTGTTCATATCCGTGCTTACGGTTCATACTCGATTAGGCGTACTCTACAAGTCCGGTGAAGGTCGTACCTTTTCGACACAAGCATAGGTCAATTCAAAAAAAAAAAAAATAGGCGTACTCTATCCCTCCCAGATTTTTTTCTATTTATACTCTAACTAAGGTTCATTCATTCAAAATTTAAGAGCAGGGCTCTTGCCCGTGGAGTAATCGCCATCTCTCTCTATCCAAAGCCAGTTCCTTGACTTCCTGAAGGCCTACTATGTAAGTAGCGACAGGCTCGAGAAGCTGTCAAACGCGACATAGTGACATTAGAGCCATAGCAGTTCTGTCAATATGTCGCGTTTTACAGCTTCTCGAGCCTGTCGCTACTTACATAGTAGGCCTACTGGTACGACACGACTTCAACTTTTTCCTTCACTTGATCTAAAAATGTGCGTCTTGGTCTTCCACGTCCTCTCCTGCCTTCTATCTTCCCTTCCATTATTGTTCTGAAGAAGTTGTCATGTCGTATCAGTGTCCCAACATTTTTCCCCTTCTATTTTCGATTGTCCTTAACAATTTTCTCTTTTCTCCCATTTAAGTATCAATGACAAATTGGCAATTTTTAAATTTTTATTTACTTTTTTTTGTCGCTCTCACGGTAATATATCATCGTGAGGATGTGCAGAAGTCAGCACATGCGGTTGGAGTTGGACATTCGCACTAAGAAATTAGCCCCATACCACTGCGGAATACGGGCGTTCTCCAAGTGGATATGTCCAGTCGCATGTGCTGGCTACTTTACGTGTGTACGTACAGTACAATATCACAAGCGATTTTTAAACTTTTTTCATAGGTACACACCTGTGAAGAAACATGACCAACCCGCATAGGAGCTACGATGCCACAGACAGACAGACACACACGTCAAACTTATAAAAAGTAATTGCCTTTGTCAGGAATAATTTCCTAACTAAAGTGTTTTGCTCAAAATAGTTCATACATAAGAAACTGTCTTTAACCATAATAGCACAAGTTTCAACCTGCTGATTCCAGGTCAAATCCTCCCGATAGTGAAGCTGGTGATCACGGTGGACGGGGTACACCTGGAGACGGTTAGCCAATCCAGCAGGAAGGATGAGTTCCAGCACATGTCAGTCTTCTTCAATATCGAGTCCATTTCCTATGGAGTCCAGGTGAGAGTCAGTTTATTCACTTCACTTATCGTGTGGGTTCCGAGGTTAACCTACCTCACAAACCCTGGTGTCAGAATCATTGAGCCGCCTATGGCACAAGACATGGCTCATGAACGACTACATCCGTAGATAGTAACCGGAACCAACGGCTTTACGTGACTTCCGAAGCACGGAATCATCTTTCTTTTCGGATAATCAGGTGATTCAGCCTGCAATATCCTAACCAAACTGGGGAAAGTCTCACAAAGTGATATGTGTTCAACGACTCTCCACCGGGATATAAACCCGGAACCTCTATTTAACGTGAGGCAAGTATTTGACCACTCGACCACAAAGACGTTAGGTACAACAGCTTATTATAACCTGTTGAAAAGGTTCCTCAGACTCCTTCACGATGTTGTTCCGTATCAAGGCGCTAGGCCTGAGTTCGAGGCTCTCATCTCCCCGCCCCTAGACGCGTTGGTACATGACTACTCCGGGGTAGAACCTTCCGCGAGCCCGCAAGTCCGGTGAAGCTTGATACGTCGAGCAAAACAAGCGTAGGTCAATTAAAAATTAGTAAACATGTGTGTCAGTCTGTCCGTGGCATCGTAGCTCCCGAAAGGATTAACCGATTTTGAATTAACATTAGTATAGATTTATTTGCTAAATATCCTGTTCTAAACCTCATCAGTTTCTTTCATCCTATTCCAGGACTTGGTATACACAAGAGTCTTCTCCATGATCATAGTGAAGGACAAGGCAGATGTCAAAGGCCTGAACCCATTTGAGTGCCACGCCTTCGTCTGCGAGTCTAGGTATGCGTTTATATAATACCTACAACATGTAACTATAACTGCTAACACTATACAGCGCTCGAAAATCCAAATTGCTGATGTATCCTACGCGACCTTTCAAGTAACAATTACCCTTCAGGTAACAATGCCCGTACCACGGCCAAAACTAAAATCAAATCTAATAATCAGAGACGGAGCCCCTCAGGCGTCGTCTCCTTCACGATGTTTATGTAACGCGCTAGGCCTAGGTTTGAAGCTCCCTCTCCCCGCCCTTAGACGCGTTGGTACATGACATGACTAATCTGCTCCCCCGCAAGTCCGGTGGAGCTTGATTCGTCGTACTTTTTCGACTCAAGCATAGGTCAGATCAATAAAAATAGTTATTTATGATACTAGTGCGGAAAGTATGTGATTTCCGATGAGTGTCATTTTATTCACGAGCGAGCAAAGCGAGCGACTGTATAAGCCGACACGAGTCGGAAATCATCTTTCGCACGTGTATCATACAAGATTTTACAATGCATTGTGCAAGAAAAAAAAACAGTTATATTAAAAAGCCGTATAAAATGACGGGCTTCATAAACAAAACACATTCGCGCTGAAAAAAACATCTACTGCGCATGTGCAAAGCTGTCGAATCGCAATAAGGCAATGAGTAAAATTTATTCAGCCACGCAAATTTTTAATTAATATTTGAACGTAATTTATCAATAAAAATCAATTTCTAAAGTAATTATACTAATTATAAACGCGTTTATTGAATTGTTATTTTTATTGTTCCCTTTATATTAGTAACAATTGGTAATAAAAATATCTCAAATACTGAAATGTTAGGTTGACTGGCTGAATGACAGGCTGAGAAAAAATTTAAAAAAAACTGAAAAGTAAAAAGCACTAGTGCGGTAAAGTGCTACTTTCCGCACTGTTTGGCTGCTTAGAAAACGCTCTTTTCGAGCACATGCATTGTAATAGTTATTTATGATACTAGTGCGGAAAGTATGTGATTTCCGATGAGTGTCATTTTATTCACGAGCGAGCAAAGCGAGCGAGTGTATAAGCCGACACGAGTCGGAAATCATCTTTCGCACGTGTATCATACAAGATTTTACAATGCATTGTGCAAGAAAAAAAACAGTTATATTAAAAAGGCGTATAAAATGACGGGCTTCATAAACAAAACACATTCTTGCGCTGAAAAAAACATCTACTGCGCATGTGCAAAGCTGTCGAATCGCAATAAGGCAATGAGTAAAATTTATTCAGCCACGCAAATTTTTAATTAATATTTGAACGTAATTTATCAATAAAAATCAATTTCTAAAGTAATTATACTAATTATAAACGCGTTTATTGAATTGTTATTTTTATTGTTCCCTATAAATTAGTAACAATTGGTAATAAAAATATCTCAAATACTGAAATGTTAGGTTGACTGGCTGAATGACAGCTTGAGCAAAAATAAAAAATAAACTGAAAAGTAAAAAGCACTAGTGCGGAAAAGTACTACTTTCCGCACTGTTTGGCTGCCTAGAAAACGCTCCTTTTCGAACACATGCATTGTAAAAATATAAAAGTGACCTACGCAGCCGCCAAACTAAAGTGGGAGTGGGGTGGTCATGTCTGCCATATTTCGGATGTATTATGGGCAGAAACCACTACGCAGTGGATGCCACCAACTTGACAAAGCAACGCGGTAGACCCATACGACGATGGCAAGACGAGCTAGACGCCTTCAGCGAAACATGGCAGGAAGAGACACGGAAAAGAGAGTCATGGAGAGAGCGAAGACAGGCCTTGGACTAGCTTTCCGCATAGTCTTCCTTTTATTTCTGACACTATGTTATTTAGCAAAAAATTATCCTTATAATGACGTCTATCGATTGGTATGATAAAGCTACAGGGTATTTTTATTTTCGTGTAGCGGGTTCAATTCCCGGTTCAACCATGTAATTATTAAAAAATGTATGAGTGCAGTTTTAATAGTTTTTAGAATTAAAATAAAATCTTCTTTCGGTAAAATGTTCTATCTACAATATTTGGTACTTTCTCTCCATGTGGCATAGCCTTGGGACGCCCTGTATAGCTAAAATCACAAATCCATGGTATCTAAGTCATGTACCATGTATTTCTCAAGTGAACTGACATGATCTTATCTCAAATAAATCCCTTTACGATAAACTCATAAAATTGATCTGTTTATTTTGCAATCCGCTGGTTTGTGTTATCTTAGAATCTGACCTGAATACCGCATGTTTCATCTTATTTTTCTCACAGCATTAGTTTTGAGATAAGATAAATAAGTATAAGTAGGTTAGGTAGTAGAGTTACTTTTCGTTGTCTTTTTCTAACTCAGTTGTTTTATCTCGTGAGCGAGGGAGAGCCTTACTTGTAGTTGTGTGCATAGACACGCGCTCTTGTGTGCGTACTACTAAACTGAGCGCTACGCACACAAACACAATGTGCACACACAACACACACACAGGTATGGCTCGCCTGCAAGAGTAAAATAAAACATCTGTACATTACAAAACAAATAATTATGTATTCTTCTTCTTCTTCTCGTCCAGAGTGCCGAGTGTGAGTATTGCAACCAAAGTAAACGCGCTCGAAATCGAGAGCGTAAACGCGATTTTGTATGGAATTGAAACTAGGTACGCCATCTGTGCACAGTTAGCTGAACTAAAATTTCTCCATACTAAATACACGTTTACGTCGTCGTTATCGAGCGCGTTTCGTGAGTAAAAAACTCGCACTTGGCACTCTGTTATCCCTCAGCAGGGACATAGGGCTCTTATTATGTATTAATATCAAGAAATACAAAAACAACGCAACAATGAAAACAATTTAAAAAATTACCAAATTTATTAGAGCGCACCCATTCCAAACAATTTGGAAACAAATTAGACAATCGAAGCGGCAAAAATACCTTTGTTTAGCAAAGTTGTTTTTGCTGCCGATATACGACCACAATGTATTATAAAAGGAGTACAACAAGCGCAAATAAATTTGTAATCGTGCGCATCATTACTTGAGAGGTCATACAAAAACAAATATTTTATTTTTTTATAAAAGAAAACTTTCTTTAATTTCAGGAATGCAGCCCGTCGTCTGACGTATTCATTAGCAGCAGCGTTCCAGGATTACTCCAGAAGAGTGAAAGAGATGCAAGCCACACCAGGTAGATGAATAACATTAAGTTAAAAAAGTTAAAAACCCCCGCCTAAAAAACCGTTACTTGATCCTTTCAACAACTAGAAATGAGCTGATAATCTTCAAATGGCTGAAGATATTTTCTTGGATCATAGCTAAGAACACTCTCGATTATGACACCTTGCAAACAAAAAAAACTAGATCGAAATCTGCGCATCTGTTTAGGAGCTACGATGCCACAGACAGACAGACACAGACGTCAAACTTACCCACCCCTATTTTTAGTCGGAGGTTAAAAATATACAGAATCCAGACACAAGTTTTCTGCACATTAACGTTTGCCCTGGGCGGGATTCAAACTCGCGACCCTGTGCTTCGAAGGTAGGTACTAACTAGGCTACGGGACCGTGTGAAAAACCGACTATTTAAATCAGAAATCGAAATATTAATTATCAAAACTAATCATTTAAATATTCGTTTGTAATTGATTAGAATACCGGTCAGAAGTAGCTCAATATAGGGAGCATTTAAAGAAAAGGACCTTTCTCTAGCAGTAGGACAGGTCTAGACAAAATTAGATAAGATAAGATGAGATGCGATGCGATGAGATGAGATACGATGCTTGCTTATCGTGTGAGTTTCGAGGTTAACCTACCTCACAAACCCTGGTGTCGGAGTTATAGAACCGCTTAGGCTTCCGACATGGCTCCAATAACAACTACAACGATAGTAGCCGGGACCAACGGCTTTACGTGCCTTCCTAAGCACGGATGCGATGCGATGAGATGAGATGAGAAGATAAGCCCTTCAGGTAACAGTTCCCGTACCCGCCGGCGGAGACACGGCCAAAACCAAATTCAAAATTGATAATATAATCAGAGACGAGACGGAGCCCCTCAGGCTTCGTCTCCTTCACGATGTTTTTCAGTATCAACGCGCTAGGCCGTGGTCCGAGGCTCTCTCGAGCCGCCCCTAGACCCGTTGTTACATGACTTCTTTGGGGTAGAGTTGTAACGTGGTGCATTACCATGCCACCTCGTTGCCTCATTCTCACCTCATTTACCATTCTCGTCTAAATTCGAATATATTTAATTTTGGAATTCAGTCAACAGTCATCCGTCATTTCGTCCATTTTTCTAGTCACTTTTCGCTTACCCCTCGGCCATGCCGGCCGAGCTCCAAATTTCTGTGTAAACGTCTAATCATTTTTAATCTATCCTTGTCGACAAGCAGTTTTCAACCTTTACCTATATACATATAATACATATTTATCGTCTGTGCTTTTGTGTTTTCATCTACTTTTCATCGTGTTTTTCACTTCTTGTGCGCGCTCGCTGGCTCGCCCATATCTGGCGAGCCGCGGGTGTCACAGAGTCTTCCGCTCCCCCGCAAGTCCGGTGAAGCTTGATTGGTCGTACCTTTTAACACAAGCATAGGTCAATTAAAAAAAAAGAGAAGATAAGATAAGATAATTGATTATTACTTCTTATAATTACTTACAGAACTTGATGAGCGACCCCCCAGTCTGAAGAAGAGATTCGCCATCGACTTGAGGACTCCTGAGGAAATAGAGGCAGATTTGGAAACAGAGGCTTAAATAAACAATCCTATAGGTACGTCGTCTTATTGGCTACGATCCATCGGGAAAACATCATATCTCTATCATAAATCTAGAACTTATTTAAAGATACAAAAACCAATCACAACGTATTTGACCTCTTGCTTTTTCTTTCTTTGATCATGAAAATGAATATTTATTCTAGTGTAAGTTATTATATTATTATTCTTTTTAACTCTATATATTATTTTCTGTTATACATCTTTTATAATTAAAAGGGCGGTTCGTTTATGCGACAAACGCAGCGTTTAGAGGCCATGCAAAAATGCACTGGATTTCTCTGTACTCCTAACGGTATACCAAAATCGACTGCAACTGGTGTAAATAGCTTGAAAATCGGCAGTACTGTTCTTCGGGCCATATAAATAAACCCAGCAATTATACAAAATTTCCTCATAACATCAATTTCCATGTGTTTTATGAGAAAACACACACGTGTAAGCGACGGCGATAGACGCATGCCGCAATCGCTGCGATTGACGCATAAATGAATCGCGCTTTGATGTATATTTTAAATAACTTAACTTATATAACCAAGTACATTCCCAAGGAGGCTTTGATTCAAGTAATGAAGTAAGTGTACATAATGAAATGAGACAAAATAAATAGGCTGTTTCTTTTTATTGCTGTACTTGTGTAAGTAAGTGATAAAACCACAAAGCCGAAAATTTTTCATAAAATCCATCTTTCCGCTACAGTTTTTTTCTGTCGGGATTCATTTCAATGTTAAAATAAATACGCAAATTGATATCTTACGCTTTTTGAAGCTGCACTTTGAAGAAAGTGTGTCATTTTGTTAATTGAAAAGTCCTACCAGAAAAACAAGAAACCTCGCCATATTGAGGAATTTTAATGGAACTAATTTTATAATGAAAATTGTTGCCAGGAACATAAAAATTATGCATATGGATGTGTAAAAGAAGCGTTAAATAATTTCGTTGGGCTTGTACGGAGATTTGGTGGTACAATTGGTAGTGCGCCTGTATGGCCCGGATAGCCAAGGAGATGCGGGTTCCAGTCCCTGCCCAAGCTCAATGGTTTTCATTTTTCGCTTCGATTTATAGATAGTAAAAATATACGGTAGCAGACGACATCTGTTGAAAAAGTAATAAACTATAAAAATCTACATTGGCGCCCTCAGTGCAGGTTTTTAAATTTTTTTGTTTGTTTGGTTTAAATTCAGTAAAAAATATATTGTAAGTCTGTGAAAATCAGCGCTATAATAGCCAGTAATGTATTATAATTAAGTAAATTAAGTATTATAAAATAGTATTTTTATAGTATTTTGGCTATCAGCCTTCATACCAAAATGTTTAATTGTGATTTTGTGACTAGTTTTATTTTAGACACTGTTTTAAATAAAAGTTTGTTTTGTATTACAGTATTTTTATTTGATAAATTAATCACTTCCACATTTTGATTTAACTTTCATCCCACTTTATACACTTGTGACAAAAATCGCGTCGCACAAAAGTCACATCGAAATTGTGGGACAGATCAACTTTCATATTGAACAAGGATCATAGTTTAGGTTATGATACAAATTATGGTTTTTCAAGGACGTTAATGTTACCAATTTCTAACGTCCCTGGTTTTTTATAATATTTGTTTATTTATTTATCAATATCTATGATTTGTCTTGAATTGATCTACGCTTGTGTCAAAAGAAAAGGTACGACCAATCAAGCTTCACCGGACTTGCGGAGGAGCGGATGGCTCTACCCCAGAGAAGTCATGTATCAACGCGTCTAGGGGCGGGGAGAGGGAGCTTCGAACCTAGGCCTAGCGCGTAGATACGGAACAACATCGTGAAGGAGACGACGCCTGACGCCTTCTCTAAAAACTAATTTGATTTTGAGTTTGGGTGTGTCCCCGCCGGCGGGTACAGGCATTGTTACCTGAAGGGCAATATCTGTGTAATGATTCAATCAATCACGTATTGATTTATTTAACAAGGATTTCAAATTGAAATTCTATCGGTAAAAATGAATAACTATCAATATTATTGTAACTTCTTTAATTCTAAATAAATTTTGAAGACAAGAGCAAATTCTTCCTTAGTTTCTTCAATTTCTTCGGGGTTATTCATAGAATATCTTACGTAATTAGAATTTAAGCCGCTTATAGCACTTTTTTCTATAAGCTGGATGAGTCTAGAAGTAGTTATATGCAGCATAACTTCAAGGGCTATCTTTCTTGAAGGTTGCGCTAGATAGAGTTCTTTTAAGTTCTTGAACCATTTTTGGGATTTATATTGTGTTATATAGGATATATGTTTGATTGCGTCGTGGAGCTGTAAAAAAAATTATAAATAAATAAATAGGTATGTGTGAGATCTCACACACGGCCATCTGACCCCAAACTAAGCAGAGCCTGTACTATGGGTGGCAGACAGCATATTATATAAATATACAACATCCAGACACAAGGCAAACACAAGTGCTCATCACACGAATGTTTGCCCTGGGTGGGATTCGAACCCGCGACCTTGTGCTTCGTAGGCAGACGTACTACCAACTAGGCTACGAGGCCGTCAATTTAAACATATATGAAGAATTTGTTTTCTTCAGTCAAGTTGCGTTAACAGCCCATGCACTTGTCTAAATTCAGAATAATATAACCTTTCCAATACAAAATAAAAAATATCGAAATCGGATTACTCTCTAAAAAGTTACGCGTGGTCATACATTAAAAAATTCGAGTCAACTAGAGAGCCTTCTGCGTTTTTCGTCGCGTCGGTTAAAAAGGACACTGGCATAAACCTAGTGCCACATGGCACAAAAAAAAAGTCAAACCACTTACGTCATTTAGAAGATAATCCACATCTTCAACGAACTTATAATACTCATCGAATCTTTCCTTCAAATCATCCTTATTGAGCCACGGCCGTTGATTAGGCCTGTATTTTTTCCTAGTAAAATGAACGCTTTTTTGTATAGGAAAATACTGTTTATATTTAACTGGGAATCGCATATTCTTAGGCAGTTCTACTGATTCTCTTTCTTTATAAGTAAACCTTTTATTTTTAGGATATTCATTGGAATCTGACTCCGCAAGTAATTCTTCATTGTCATCATTTGGTTCACGTAAATTTTTGGTGGTACTGTATAGGTACAGTATATATTTGGTAAGCTGCACATCTTTTGGATGCAGTTTATTAGGATTTTCGTTGATAACATTTCTGAAATTGTACGAATATTTTTAGGTCATATTAAGTCAAAGCGACCTAAAGAGTTGAAGTCAGAACTGTCTGCAAACTGGTCTAAAGACAAATTTAAGAAAAACGCTGCAGGAATGATCGTCAGCTATCACAATTAAATACGATATTTATAATGGTGTGGTTGTCTACAAGAAAGACCAGCTTTGATTTTGGACACCTATAATTACTATTAAGAATATTTCAAGCTCAATAACAATTACAAACACACACACACACACTATACCTACACTCACACTCTCTCTCACTTATTTTTAAAATAGTATAAAATGAAATAGGTACATACCTATCACAGCAAATAAGTAAGTAAATATGTGGGGACAACTCACGCCCATCTGACCCCAAACTAGGCAGAGCCTGTAGTTACTATGGTTGTCAGTCAGCTGATATAAATATATTTTATAAATACCTATACAATATCTAGAAACATGGCAAACACAAGTGCTCATCACACGAATGTTTGCCATGGGCGGGATTTGAACCCGCGACCCTGTAACCTGTAACCGTTGACCCTGAGTAATTTGAAGGCAGATGTACTGCCAACTAGGCTACAGGGCTGTCAAAAATATTTCTATCATCTTCCATACTACTTCTGGCTTTAAAGATTTTCTTACCTCAATATAGCTATTTTTTTCATCGCAGATCTTATGTCCACAGTCGATCCTAACCAGTCGTAGTTCTCCAATGCATAATTCTTATCCACGTTTATCATATCTTTCATCACAGTTACATAAGCATTAACTTCTGCTTCATTGTGTGATCTTAAAAAATATTGTAGATCAGAATCATGCTGTTTTAAAATATGTTCATACTCCTTTATTACAGCCTTCTCAGGAGGACGGTAAAGTAGTTTCTGTTTTTTCAAAGAGTTTATGAGTGCACTCTGAATTGTTGGATCGTTTTCTGTAATGTTTAGTATCATACTAACTACGTCCTTATCTAATGTAGGTAAGGTTTCATTTTCATAAGACGTATCTGAAGGTGTGCCATAGCCAATATCCTCAACAGATCCACTTCTGTCAATTTTCTTATCAATATCATCAGACTCCTTTGAATAAGAAAATTTATTTTTATTACTTGCTTTATAAATTTTCTCAGACGATTCCTGACCTAAAACGTAATGATTTTTGAAAAAGTTGCCTTGCTTTTTGTGTTTTCTTTTGTATTTATCTTTCCAGTCGCTTTCCTTAAGACCGCCAGTTAAAAACACCATTGGTCTTCTTTCTTTCTCATAAACAGGTTTAGGATTTCCTGTTAAAAGGTACAAATGTCTCTTGTATTTCTTCTTTGTATTATGATGCTTCTCACTATTATATTTTTCGGAATTAAAATGAAACGATCTATTTTTTTTGTTTAGCTCATTTTTCATTTTTTGCTTTAATTTATGGGGTATTTGTAAGCTTAAAAGCCTCTTAGGCCTCTTCTCTTCCATTTGAAGGGAAAAATCACCACCAGATCTCAGAAATTTCTTTTTCTTCTTCTTATCGTCTTCATACTCATGTGGTCCGACCCAAGCCTCGCTGCTGACGTTTAATGTTTTTTTGTAAGGATTATGTTTATGAACAGATGAGTGTAAATGATTATGATTGTAACCAAAATATCCAAGGTTAGCTAAAATAGCTGCAACTTGCCTATCATGTGTAATGGCTGGCTTCTTTTCTAACATAGCATTACGAACATGTTCATATTCATCGGAGTTTGGCGGCACTTTGATTAAATTTTTAGATTTAGACTTTTTCGATTTCTCCTTCTTATGTTTTTTTGACCTCTTCCTTGAACCCGACCTCTCATATTGATGTCCCCAAGAATTTAAATCCGATCCAAGAATTCCGAAATAGTAATCTTCACTAACTCGTTTTGATTGTGTGTCTTTAGTTCTTTTATTTTTGTTAGACATAATATAAGTATCACTGTTTGGTTGATTCTCAAAACTTTGGGGAATTCCATAATCAAATACTTTGTCCAAATCCTCTTCATATACTTCATTGCTCCTTTCGTCGATTATTTTTATTTTTTCGTCATCAGCGTTTGGACCATACAAATTTCTTGGATTGTAATATGCATATTCGGGTGCGTAGTTATAAACAGGTGCGTAGTTTGGTTGCTCTATTTGTGACGGCTGCTCCGAAAAGATCTTTTTCTTCTTATCTTGCTTAGACAGTTGATAAAAAGCAATATTAGGATATGAAGAATTTCGTTTTTTAGATTTCTGCCGTACATGATCTATAGATCCTATTTTGACGAAAGGATCTTCTCCTGGAACTAAAATAAAAATATCGAATATAATTATTATACAAGTCTACTTACGTAAGTAATCATTCAATATCCAAAATAATAATTAGAATAAAACTTCTTCTTTAGCACAATATTGTCCGTAGCGCTAAATAAATTATAAATAACTATAAAATTACATAAGATTATACAATAATTGAAATATACTTACGTATTTCGTAAACCGCGTATTTCTTATGTAATGGCTTTATTTTTGGTACGTTATCCTTATTATGGTCTCTGATATCTTTAAAATTTACATTAGAACTTAAACCATGTCGAAGGGGTTCTTTCAATGCTTCATCTACAGTCTTGTTTTCGTTGTTATACGTCGCTGCTACAAAGCTGCCATTTCTAATTTCAACTGGAAGTTCCATAGCATAATAAAGTTCTGTCTTTTTACTACTTTCTGCAGTTGTTAATGGCTCGATTGTCGTGCTAGTTATTAATTCAACTATTACATCTTTAGGAGCGTTGGTTTCGTTTGCACTGTTGTGTTCAGCCGCAACTGTGTCATCTTTTTCTTTATTTAAAGACAAATTCCTTTCATTTTTTTCTTTGGGTATATCAAATGAACTATTAATATCGATGTTTGGTACAGCCAAATCTGCAACTATCGGGACTTGGTGTTTTTTTGAATCAGCACTTATTTTACTGCTATAATTAGTCATTTGGATCTCTGATGATCTTAGATCATTTACATTTACTGTTGAGAGGTTTTTAGGTATTTGTTCTGATTCATTTCTTGGATAATCGTTTTTGGTACTCGTTTTCACCGTCGTAGTCTCATTTTCATAACTGTCTTCTGGATAGCCTGATATATGTTTTGTTCTCATTTTCACAATTTCCTCCGTCGTACTGCCAGTAACATTGGCATTCACGGTAAAATCTGATATAGTGTCATTATCATCAGCATCAAAATGATCAATTTGAGTATGTTGAATATCTTGTTTTTCAGTGGTTGTTTCCGGTATCTTTTCAGATTTAGTTTCCATATCTACGTGAACTGTTGTGGATATTTCAATTTCACTACCATGACCAAATTTAGTAATGTTTGATACTTCTGGCGACGTGTTATTATTAAACACAGCCACTTCTCCTGTAGTTAATTCGAGATGTTCATTATTATATTTTTCTGAATTGGATTCAGAATGACTATTTGTTGGATCTTTTGTATATCCGATTTCTGACACATTTTCAAAATGTTTAAAATCAATTAATTCTGAAATATTAGAATGACTATCATTGCTTCCTCTCGTAACTTCAAGACTGACTGTCTCACTAGATTTTCGTTTTTTTCTTGCTACGTTATTATCTAGGGTATCTTCAATTTCCTTTACATTATCTTCTACTGCATCAGAAAGACTTTTTCTATAACCAATATTTGTGTCATTCCTGATTTCAAGTTTTTGAGATTCTATACTTGCATTCTCATTTTTTTTAGAAGTTTCCGTATTAATTTGAGTGTGTGATTTTTCTTGTAATTTCTCGTCATATATTACTTTTACCGGTATTTCATCTGTTACATTTGATTTTTCCTTTTTGAAGTCATCATCTTCATCGTTTACAAACTTTATTTCTATTGAAATTGGTGATTTGCTGACTTGTTTGTCTAAATTATCATTTGTTTTATCTATAGCTGTTATATTATTACTATTACTAGGTTCACTATTGGAATTACTATCTTTTTTTTCGTTTTCCAGAAGACCTAACACTTTATCTTCATCAACCTTGACATTATCGTGTTGGGTATCACTACGAAGAGTTAGATCTATTATTGAACCTTTATTGTTGTTATAAACATTGTAATTATTTGGAACTTCAACTGTTTCTGTTTTTTCCACATCTTGAATTTTGTCTATTTCTTTTGATTTATCTAAATTCTCACTTTTATTATTTGACAAGTAATTTTTTGGTTCATTATCTACCCTATCTATTTTTAAAATTTCTTGTGTGGTAGTTTGTATGTTTTCGGTAGTATTTTCCAAAAAAACACTCTTTGTAGCAATTTCTTCGTCATTTCCTATGTTCATACTATCTACTGAACGTTTTGTTTTTGTGATATCATTCCCAATATCTGAATATTTACTTTTGAGTTGCTTACGTTCGTCGTTTAGTAACTGAGCAACATATTCACTGTGTAATTTTAGTTCTTCTTCAGGCACTTCCCCACTTTCCATGCCAGCGACTGCTTCATTTGACTTCACTTCTTGTATAATACGTCTTGCCACTCGCTCTAATAACTCTTTTTTCTCTTTTTCTGGCAACTCATTAATGTATTTATTTTCAGCACTTTCATCAAATGCATTTACTAAATTACTATTTAAAAAAATAAATATTATAATAACTAACATCTTCGTTTTTCATGTCATTTTGTTTTCTCAGATTTTTATGTGTTTCCGAATGAATGTTATAATGGAATGGCCTCTCTATTGTTAGCCGAAATCAAATTAAGCGTGAAATTTCAATTAATTTCTAAAGACAGCATGAAATTACATTTTTATTATTTATGATCGAAATAACTTCTGTTCCACGCTTACAACAGGTAGAAATTAATAAGCGTAATATGTCACAAGACAAATGTCAGTGTCTCAAAAATTAACTAGCTAGCTCAGTACCTACCTAACTCGTGAAATATGCAAAACTCACTGCAAAAAACTGTAGGTTCATTTCTATGACTGGCTCCCACGGAAATTATTTAATTTTCGCGATTAAAAGTATCTAAAATGTTGACTGGGGATAAGCTACCACTATGCAAAATTTCATTCAAATCGGTCTAACAGTTTCGGAGATTAGCCCGTACAAACAAACATACAGAGAAACGAAAAATTTGAAAAAAAAATTGGAAATGCTCTATATCACTTCTTACATTAACTCGGTTTTTAGCTTTTTTTCCAGACCAGATTTTCAACTTCTGAACTACAGTTTTATTATAGATTAATAGAGACACGCCCCGGCTACGCACGGGAAAATGGTTATTGTGGGTTATCCTTAAGTATATTATGCATGTATTATACATATAAACCTACCTCTTGAATCACTCTATCTATTAAAAAAACCGCATCAAAATCCGTTGCGTAGTTTTAAAGATTTAAGCATACATAGGGACATAGGGACAGAGAAAGCGACTTTGTTTTATACTACTATGTAGTGATGAAAATTCGTTTGTGCGACGTGATATTTATTTTACTAAGGTACAAGTTGGTAGCCGACTGCACGCAGCTACGTGTCGCAGCGACACTACTGGTTTCTATGTGTTTCTATGCTAGCTTCATGTCGCTAACTACGGAGAGAATTTCATAGAAATACATAGAAACCAGTAGTGTCGCTGCGACACGTCATCGTTTATTTAAAGTAGCCTATATTTCCCATGAAGGAAAAAAAATTCCTCGCCCATAAATGGGAGCGTAAATTTTTTTCTTCCTTCCTGATATTTCCTATAACATTTTCTTTTTTACGTAATTCGTTCAACCGAGAAAGCGTAAAAATAGACAGATAGTGTAAAGAGTAATATTTAGAGATCATTTGAATTGAAAACCCTCACCTTTACCTTGGTATCAGGGTAGGCTCGAGCCCCTCGGTGGGGACATATATGAGCTCAAATGAGTTGTTAACGACGAACGAATTGAAAACAAAAATTAAAAACAAATATATCTGTCTAAAATTTGTTTGTAGTTCTGTTCTGTATTTTGAGGCCATCAATAAAATAAATGATAAAAAAAACTTAAAAAGCAAAACGTTTATTAAATAGGTACGAATTTTATTTACAAGCTTAAAATTATTGCATAGTCAATAATTTGGCAACAGTATTTTGTATGGCTTAGTAATTAAAAAGTATAAAAGGATAAGACTTACAGATATTTAAGCTTAGGTATTTCTTACATTAAAAACAGAAAACTAGGTCTTAAAAATAGTCATAATCTCGTTATAACATCTAAGAGCGATCAGCCTTAAACCTAAAAGATCCTCTGCTAATTTTCCTTCCTCGCCTTTTCAAATTCCTTTCAGATGTCAACCTCGCGTTCTCCATCCTTTTCCCTTTCATTGTATACTCTTCATTTACTTCATGAATAACTGGCTTCTTCACTGCAATTTTATCTTTAACTTCTTTCACAACTGTACCCTCAGTTATAACTTCAACTATAATTTTATTTGCCTCTTCATTGGTCGCTTTGTTATCAACTTCAATTTCTTCTACAACAGGAGCTATATCTTCTTCAAGAATTTCCGCAACTAAATTAGCTTTTTTGACTTCTTTCATTAAATTTTCAACAATCATATTCTGTCTTTTAATTGGCTTTCTTCTTTGATTTTTGCCGGTGCTGTTACTCGGGTTTGCTTGTGTGTCTGTGTCGTTTAGTATCTTCCCTATGTCCATGTTGAGATGATAAAACATTGGTGATTCTTCACAATCAATTGAATCTATTGGTCTTGTACAGGTTAACACCTCCTGCAAAATACAAAGGGGAAACAAATTACATACTATCTGTTCATACTATAATGACATCCATAGTAAATGACCTACCTCGCCTAAAGGGTACTATGGGTGTACTATGGGAGCTGATATGCATACATATATAAATATACAACATCAAGACACAAAGCAAACACAAGTGTTCATCACACGAATGTTTGCTCTGGGCGGGATTCGAACCCGCGACCCTGTGCTTCGTAGGTAGGCATACTACCAACTAGGCCGTCAAAATAGGGTGTCGCACTCCCGTGAATCGGTAAATAGTAATGTCGAAACTAAGTTGTAAATTCATTTGAACAACCTCATTTAAATTGCTACCGTATAGACTATTAAATTTACCCCCGGGAATAATGTTTAGATACTTTTCCAGAAAAAAAGCTATGAAACAATTTACTTTTTGGTATTTTAATTCTTTAGAATTATAATTCGATAAAACTTTTGGTCCTATAATCTACTTTAGAAAGCGCACTTTTGGAACGTTGGTAGTGAAGTGGCTAGCGCCGTTGACTTCCATTCGAAAGTTCGCGGGTTCAAGCGTCGGCACTTAACCTACCAATGTGTTTTTGATTTTCGAATTCATATGAACGTTTATTCAGTGAAAGAAAATGCCGTGAGCAAACCTGCACATGCATACACCTGCGAAGTAATTCAAAGGTTGTGTGTTCGTGACCAACCCGCACTGGGCCAGCGTGGTCGACTAAGGCCTATTCTCCCTTCAGGGTAGGCTTGAGCCCCTCAGTGGGGACATAATAATATGCATAGATTTAGGATGGTTCGCTGCGCATAATATGAGCTGTTAATAAGAAAGGACCTTGGCGAGCCTACAGGAGCGGCTGAAGATTGAAGGTTTCCTTAGGCACTAGTAGTAAAATACACGAGGAATTGGCTGGAACTAGTTTATTTAGATACGTTTATTTACATGGAAACGAAACAGGTATAAACTGCGGCAGTATCAATCAGCTTAAACTTTATAAAACTACACACTTTTAAAGAAATGCGGCCGTCAAGGCCAGATGTCAAGGGGAAAACTGAAGAGAAATGGACGAGGATGACGTATGAATGACGAAGGAATTACAAAATTGAATGTTTGAATTTAGACGAGAAAGAAATGGAAAATGAGATGGAAATGAAATTGCAAAGCACCTATAGTTACAAACCTAACGCCATCTAGAGTATTCGAAAGGTACCTGGTTAAAAATCGTTTCGTTTGGACATATGAAGCTCCACCGGTAGGTGACGTTGCGTCTGCTTGAAGTCTGTGACGTCAGGCAGACGTGAAACACTTGGCATTCGTTGTCTACGTCAGCATAGTAACCGTAGGTGCGATTTTCGCAACTGTTAAAGAAATATATACCATGTTAACAAAAAAAAATATTTTATGACATTTTTCGTACTAGTCTTTTTGGACGAGCGTTTAACGAGAATTTAACTTTCGTGTTATCTGATATTTTGAGCTCGGGCCGGGACTTGAACCCACATCTCCTTGACTATCCGCTCCAACACAAGAAAATGTTTGCATTCTAATCACTAAACCTGTCACTACATGCACTACGAAACACAAACATCGCTGTATTTTTAACCCCCGACGAAAAAGAGGGGTGTTATAAGTTTGACGTGTGTGTCTGTCTGTCTGTCTGTCTGTCTATCTGTCTGTCTGTCTGTCTGTCTGTGGCATCGTAGCTCCTACACGGATGCGCCGATTTAGATCTAGTTTTTTTTTGTTTGCCAGGTGTCACAATCGAGAGTGTTCTTAGCTATGATCCAAAAAAATATATTCAGCCATTTGAAGATTATCAGCTCTTTTCTAGTTCTTGAAAGGATCAAGTAACGGTTTCGTGTGTGACTTTAGATTTAGCTCTCTGTGAGCTTACTGAAACCCTGCCCTTTAGGGCAAAGAACGTGTCTTTAAATAAATATGCATGTATGTCGTATAGTGACTTGGTGGCATAATTGTGTTGGCCCCGATAGCCAAGGTTCGAGTCCCTGCCCTAAACTCAATATTTTTCATTTTCGCTTCGATTCAAAATAATCTTACATGTTTAATTACATCTTACCTAAAAGTATCTGTAATATTCTCTCTTATAGACGTAGCATTCGCTGGCAAATTGAGCGTGTCCGCTTTTGTTTGGTTTACCATTTCCTGTAAACAAACGTCACCATATTACTAGCTAGCGACCCGCCCCGGCTTCGCACGGGAAAGTGGTTATTGTGGGTTATCCCTAAGTATATTATGCATGTATTATATATATAAACCTTCCTCTTTAATCACTCTATCTATTTAAAAAAAGCCGCATCAAATCTGTTGCGTAGTTTTAAAGATCTAAGCATACATATCTGCATCAAAATAGTACTCACGAAACCACAGAATACCAATTATTAGTCCCTACGAAACTGAATAACTCTCCCTAAGGAACAAAGGTTGAAATCTCGTAAAGTCGTATAAACTTCAGTCACTTTGTGTGACAAGTTGACTTTTAACTTTGAGATTTCAACCTATGTCCCTAGGGAAAGTTGTTCAGTTTCATGAGTATTTTTTTTTAATTGACCTATGCTTGTTTCGAAAAGGTACGACCAATCAAGCTTCACCGGACTTGTTTCATGAGTACTACCACTATGTTGCGTTCAGTTAAATTTCACGTTATATATAAACGTCAGTTAAAGAAGCTTATTTTGTCTTTCTGTCCTTCTCTTCATTCCATCGAGAAAAATTGTTTAGTGCGCACGGAGCCGCGGGGCGCAAAACTAATTTATAAAAGCCTATAGATATAAAAGGCTAGCTTACCGCCGCGGCTCCGCTCGCGTTAACAGTTTTTACCGTGGGAATGAGGCATTTTACCGCGGTAAAAAGGTATTCTATGTTACTCAGTGCGAATGTAGCTTTCTAATGGTGAAAGATTTTTTGAAATAGGTTCCGTAGTTTCTGAGTTTATTCATTACAAACATACACACACACACACATAATACAAATCTTTCCTCTTTATAATAATAGTATGATAGTATGATTACTTACCCGAAGTAAATTCCTTACTATCCCTCTGTTGGAAGTTTTTTCAGGTCTAGCAGCGTAAATGAATGAAACGCAAAACGTGCACAGAACGAAAAACAGCATTTTCAGTGATGCAGCCATTTTGAATATTTTATTTTAAATGAGGTGTTTTTTTTATGCTGAAAATATGAAAAATGTATTTTAATATTGTTTCTGTTCTCAAGAAATGCTTCATGTTTTGTATTTACATATATTCTTTATTGCACAATTTAACAAAAAAAGGTGATTCTTATATTACTAGTTTACAAAGGCGAGCTTATCTCTATAAGAGATCAAAATTTTACAAAAAAAAAAAGAGTATTTAAAATAATGCTTGAATACATTTTCTTTACATGAGGTTTATTTTTTAAACAAGTAATTTATATTTTGGTCAAACATTCAACTAACGTTAATTTCTAATTAAATCAACAAAAATCTAACAAAAATTCAAACATAAACTTACGTGACAATATAATTTTCATACAAATCCACACACTATTGGTTTTATTTTCAAAAAATAATAATATCATCCACAATCACTTTTTTAATAAATCCATGAAAATATTAAGCCGTCTGCACACTCACTACACCATGCGTTTTAGAAATAAGATGCGAATGCGAAAATTTTCACGCATTTGCGCCCTTTTATAAACAATCGATGCGCAGCGTCGTCCCGGCGGAATTTGAAATTAGGATCAAAGTAGCGTCAGCAAATAAACAAAACTATAGAAGAAGATAGTTCATACTAATATTATAAAGAGAAAAGATTCTTATTTATGTGTGTATGTGTGTGTGTGTGTATGTTTGTAATGATTAAACGTAAAAACTACTGAACCGATTTCAAAAATTCTTTCACCATTAGAAAGCTATATTCGCCTGAGTAACATAGGCTACCTTTTACCGCGGGAAAATGCCTCATTTCCACGGGAAAAACTGTTAACGCGGGCGGAGCCGCGGCGAAAAGCTAGTACTATGATAAAACTGAAGAATCGGCATGTCTGTGCATTGAATTGTTTAAAAAAAACTGATTGTATGTGATAAAGGGAGTGCAGCTGAACACAAAAATACAAGTTTTGAAATAAATAACCGCTTTCTGTCTGTCTGTTTGTACACGCTAATCTCTGGAATCGTTTAACCGATTTAAATAAAAATTTGCAAGGTGGTACCTTATATGCCCGGTTAACATTTTAGATACTTTTTACCACGAAAAAAAAAACAACGCGGGCGTAACCGTGGGCGGACAGCTAGTTTTTACTAAAGATGAGCGCAAGCGCTGCTGCCGCCGCGCCAATATACCAGCCCGCCTACGAAGCACAAGGTCGCGGGTTCGAATCCCGCCCAGGGCAAACATTCGTGTGATGAGCACTTTTGTTTACCTTGTGTCTAGATGTTGTATATTTATATATGTATGTATATCAACTGTCTGACATCCATAGTACAGGCTCTGCCTAGTTTTGGGTCAGATGGCCGTGTGTGAGGTGTCCCCACATATTTATTTATGTCCTCACCGAGGAGCTTAAGGTACTTTGCGACCTCATTTCCAAGTCATTTTCCATTTCTTTCTCGTCTAAATTCAAACATTCAATTTTGGAATTCCTTCATCATTCGTACGTCATCCTAGTCTATTTTTCTTTAGTTTTCCTCTCGACTTCCGGCCTCGACTGTTTCTTAAAATTTGTTTATTAATATAAGTTGAGCGTGGTTGAGTTTATACTTGATTTGTGTAAAATAATAGCTGCCTTTTTTGCAGACCGTTCACTATCTTAGAATGTGTGACCTGAAATTATATTAGGTTTTAAAACAGCCTTGACTTTGGGCAGCACTGGCAACATTCCTAGTAAATCTATGACGTTATTTACCCGACTTCAGAAGGAGGGATTCTAATATATACTAATATTACAAAGAGGATTCGATTGTTTTTTTGTTTGCATTGAATAGGCCGAAACTACTAAACTTTATAAAAGTTCTTTTACTGTTGGTTCTTTCACTGTCTGTTGTATTTTCAAAAAAATAGGGATCCTTACTAAAACTTCAACTTTAATGTAACCAAAGGTTTAAAAAAATACCTAGAATACCTATTCCTAATAATTAAATAGGCTCCGAAATTCCTGAACCGATTTTGATGAAACGTGGTACAAAGATAGAACAGACCTTATGAAAGAACATAGAGTAGATAAGAAGTGATATAGAACATAACTATCCAGATTTCTTCCAAATTTTTTGTTTCTCTGTTTTTCTGTTTGTACGGGCTAATCTCCGAAACTGTTCTTTAGATCGATTTGAATAAAATTTTGCATGGTGGTACTTATATCCCCGGTCAACATCTTAGATAGTTTTCACCGCGGGAAAATATCTCATTCCTACGTAGAGAAGAGAAGAACTCGCCGGAAGAAACTCCACAGGCGTTGCATCTTTTCCAAATATTTTTATGTCAACTTGTCAACCATTTTTCACGCAAATAAATGATTTTTATTTCTAAGATTAACTAACTAAGCCAGTTAATTTCGATATAGTCGGCGAAGGCGAATAAAATTCTAAATTAAAAATTTGCACGTATAAGGACACCGTTCGGTGAACTTAAAGCCGTGATAAACCCGTTACTTAGATTTACAATCAACCCAATTTTTTCGCAATGACAACATCGCAAGGAGCGTCGATGGCCAAGTGGCTAGGGCCGTTGACTTCTCGCAAGTTCGCGGGTTCGAACCTCGGCACGTACCAATGTGATATCGATTTTCATTATGTACTTATTCAACGCTCTTATGGTGAAGGAAAACATCGTGAGGAAACCTGAACACACCTGCGAAGTAATTTGTGTGTGTAGTTGACCAAACGGGACTGGGCCAGCATGGTCGATTAAAACCGTGGTTTTAAGGTCGGCTCGAGCCCCTTTATAATAATAAAATAGTTAATTAAATGATGATCAATATAATAAAGGTGTAAAGGTCGAAATCTATACCTACATACAAAAAAATTCTAAAAACCGAGTCACTTCTTACATCCCAGAAATGAAATAGAACTATTACGAGTATTATTCAGATTTTTTTAATTGTTTTTGTTTCTCTGTTTGTTTGTACGGGCTAATCTCCAAAACTCTGGGACCGATTTAAATGAAATTTTGCAACCTTATATCCCTGGTCAACATCTTAGATAGTTTTTACCGCGGAAAATATCTTATCCTTTCGGGAAACTGCACGGAAACATCAAAAAACAACGCGGGTTAACCGCGGGCGGATAGACAAAAGCCTGCTGCAGCTTTCCTGAAACCAGGGTGAAAAGGCCTTTGTCGACCACGCTGGCCCAGTGCGGGTTGGTAATCTTTACACACAACCTTTGAATGACTTCGCAGGTGTGTGCAAGTTTCCTCACGATATTTTCCTTCACCGTTAGAGCGTCGAATAAACGATATGAACATTTTAGATTTTCTCGGTTGTTAAATGCACTAACACACATTTTAAGCCGGTCGAAATATCAACAGTAAGCTCAATTTAAAAAAAAAACGCGAAGAAGAAGCGCGTAAAAGAACGCGCGGTATTTGCACTACCTATAAAATTTACGCATTTGTTTTACAGCTCTAAAGATAATAAATAATGACTAAAAAGCTACAGAATTATTATTTACCTATTGAATACTTTTTTTCAGTAGGTAGTTTTTTGAGTCTCCTGTAAAAGATTTTTTAAAAGCATGTAAGTGGTTTACACACACAGCCGGGTGACGATTGATATGTGCCGGGGCTTAAGCCCATAAACTTCCGAATGGAAGTCAACGTTCTTAGTCATTTAGCCACCGACGCTCTTCTAAAAAAAAATTCATCAAAAACTAATAAAGTCGAATGACTTCCACAAGATGTCGCCTGATTCAAAACTCCTCCAGCCGTTTTAAACTGTAGTAGAGGCAAACTCCATAACTCCATGCTTCTTAAAAAATAATTCCAATCACGTACAAATAGAAGTTACGTCCGTATTATAGTATAAATTTCGCACGAGGTTGTTCAACTAAGTAGCTGGAATAAAACAGCCGTGGAGTAGCCATTTAAGATTTAAGAATACAGTTATTTTCAAGAATAAAATTATGTTTATCTATACTAATATTATAAAGAGGAATGATTTGAATGTTTGTTTGTTTGCAATTGAATAGGCTAAATATTTTAGCAGTCACGCCGGAGTCGAGCCCATTGATGGATTAAAAAGAAAGTTATTATTATAGTTCTATTGCATTCTATTCTACATCTACTATAAATTATAAACAGGAAAGATTTGTTTGGTTGTTTACATTGAATAGGCTCCGAAACTACTGAACCGATTTTAATGTAACTAGGTATAAAATGTCGTCGGCAAATCCGACGCATTCTTTAAAGTGCCGATGCATTCTTTAAAATGATGACTTCTACAATTTTCTGACGACATAAAGATAGAATAGACCTTGCGGAGTAATATAGGCTAGTTTTAAAACCGCGGGAAATTTCCTCGTTCCCTCGGGAAAAGCATCCGGAGCCGCGAGGCGGAAGGCTAGTTAACTTATTTATATATTATAACATTTTCAAATTCTGTTGATGAGTTTTTAAACAGCACTCCTGCAGAATTGAAGGCCCATGGTCCAATTAATTGGACTGAGTAGTTGGACCAGTGCCCCGGCCCCGGACTGAGGATTTTGATGCAGGATTTTCGTGTTTGGGTAAATTATGATTAAATAATAGTAAAATGGTAATAGGTAATATTTATTTATTTATACTTAAAAAAGGGACTAGAGTAATGGTCACTTTTTACCTATTTTCTTATAAAACTTCAACACTTTTAAAACCACTAGCGCACAAGCCTTATGTCGAGTTAGTTGCGACTCTACACGCACCTATGTCCTATGTCAAAATACCTGAATAGTGTTTTGATAATAATCATACTGTCATAATATCCCCAGCCAAAACTGTAGGGTTCGTTTGGAAAATAATGGCAATTAAATACTTCACTTTAATTCATTCAAACATTAATTATTTTTGATTATTTTTTAGCGGTTGCGGTTAGCGGTTGAAAGATACACTGTCATTTTTCTAGCCCGCGTTAACAGGTTTTCCTGCGAAAATGAGGATTTTTTCCGCGATAAAAGATGTCCTTCCCGAAGTTGTACTATTATTTATTCTGTGCCCAAGGTTAATTCTATCTTTGTACCAAAGTTTCATTAAAATCAATTCGCCAGTTTCGGAGCTTCTTCAATGCAAACAATCAAATCTTTATAATATTAGCATAGATTTTAAAACAAAATGGCGGAATTTAAATTTTAATATTAAAAGTACCTACAGATAATACAGAACCCTCCACGTTTTTTTTTAAGTACAATTACCGAAAAATGCCTTATTTAAGAATTCTATCCAGGTAGAGTCGTCGCAAATATTTTTGGGTCAAACAAACGGTACAGTTAACGACCTTAACGTACAGTTAAGGATTGGGTTGGTGGGTTTTTAAATTATATCGATGTCAATAGTGACCTTATTGTTGTGTATTTGCCAAATTTCTGGGAATTTATATCGAGGCGTCCTTTTTTTACTTGGCTTCAACGAACTTTGTCTTTATGAGAATCTGTCCTTTTGCGAACAAAGGGAGAAAACTAGCTATGCGTATACTTTTAGCTATCACTAGTTAGAGGTGTATCAATGTCCCAACCTGTGGGATTCGACCCTACTGTTAATTTTTCAAGCCTCAATCAACCACACAAGTGCCTGGTGCATAATATACATACATTTAACCTTTGAATTTCTCCGCAGGTGTGTGCAGGCGTCACAACATCATTAATAGGGAAACCTGCATGCATGCATCCACGAAGTAATTCAAAGTTTGTGTGTTCATCGAAAACGGAGCAAACGTTGTGCACTAACCAGCACTGGGCTGGGCCATCGTGATCGACTAAGGCCTATTCACCCTGATTTCAGGGTAGGCTCGAGCCCCTCGGTGGTGACATATTATATGAGCTTTTTAACGGTGTGCATGTTTTCTGTCATCCTTGCAGAAAACATTGTTTCAGGGGCTCGAACTTATGAAGTAACGATCCTTTACGCTGCCGTTAACACCGCTGCCGATGATAAGCTTTTAAACAAACAAGTAGGTTTTCAAAATAATATTACTAGGAAGTTAATGCTATGCACATTCTTAGCGAAGCAAATATTTTGTGCAAAACCTAGGAAATCTTGGCAACGGACATCTGACGATCTATTTAAATTCAAACTATATTCTAAACATCAGCCAATGATCAGAATCTTAATAGCAAAATGACGATTTGTAGTTAGGTATAGCCACAATGTCGTCGACCTAGGCAAAATGGTTTTCGTCTGATATAATTTGTTTCCATTGTCTTAGTAGGATATAAAAAAAAATTGTACTAGTAATAGTACCGTTTAAAATTAATTGTTACCATAGTTTCTTTTGGAATTTATATTTGGCAACACTCTTGGGCGACATTTCGAACGAAGCCAAGTAATCTTATTATAAGTTTGTTTGTACTACTACTGTTCCTAGACCGTAACGAAGCCTTTGATTTTGGATTTTTTTTGTATTTCGAAAAACCAAAAACTTAAAAGGAGTCAGTAGGTTTGTAGGCACTATGTTGGTACTATTATATTATCCATGTTTTAAATAAAGCCTGACCAGAAAAATAAAAAAGCCTCGTCCGTCATATTGCGCAAATTCGTGGTATTTATTTAAACTCCCAGAACAGGTTTATTTATTTTTTGGTCAGGATTTAGAAGAAGGAGCCCTAAAACAAAGGTGATCAGTCATTAATTTAATATGGTAGGAAATCACTCGGCATTTCTAGATTTGTAAAAAAGGAAGTACGCGGTCTTTGTACAGTAGAAACAGGAGCAATCAATAAAGCATAATTATCAAATAGTACCGTACTAAGTCCGAACATATTTATTAACTAATAAAATGGAAACAGTATGTTGATAATGTAAATCAACTCACGGACATTCGGGCTTTTAAGAAAAACATCTGGATAGTTGCATGTCGTAGGGTACCTAAAGACGTTCTGGCATCAAGGATTTCTTATACTATTTTCTTATTTCTTATAAATAGGACCCGTCCATACTTACTTTACTTTCAGCTCTAAAATTAAATTAAAATAAAAAAATAATATAAATTAATTAATTTAATTAATACCCTACTCGTTCGTTCTTTTTTATTTTTCAGCATTAATTTGACCGCCATTATGATTGTTTGTATTTTGATAATTGCGAAAAAGACAAGTCTAATAAAAAATATTTAATTATAATATTTCAGCAGTACCTAAATAAAGTATTTTTTAGTATTTACATAATATGTACCTCTACAAATAATATATCGATGCGATTATGAACAAAACTTTTTTATAGGTACTAGATGAATAAATACACAAAATTTTATTTTATTTCACTAGACCATTGTGAATTTATCTTTTAAATATTTCTTTGTCGGCAAAACCTTAGGTACTTTATTCTTAAAATATTGCTTGCCAAGCTAGACAAGTGAAGCAACATATTGTGGCTAATGCTAGAATGCCAAGTGCTATTTGTAAAAGACAAAGATGTTACAAGATTTTGCGTCTTTTTATATCTGAGAATTGCGATACAAATTAGCTTAAGAAATTGCTATATACCTACGAGGTATACTTACCTACTTAAATATCCCACGGGAACTTTTTATTTTTTAAAGTATCCAAGATGTTGACCAGGGATATAAGATACATACATACCACCATGCAAAATTTCATTCAAATCGGTTCAACAATTTCGGAGATATAGCCCGTACAAACAGACAAACAAATGATTTGAAAAAATCTGGATTTATGTTCTATAATATTGCTTTTTACATCCCCCTGAATCGCTGTTAAGCTTTTTTCTGATTACAGATTTTCGACCTCTACAGTTTTATTATATTGACTTGCGTACTTTTTAGTTTCTGCTCCTCTTTGACCTCTGACAGGCTGGCCAAAGTGTTTTGATTCTGGAAAGTAATAGCCGCAGGATAACGATAAGTAGCGCAATTTATCCTTGCTTTAGAAGCGGTACCTGTACAATTTTCTGTGAAATTTTCGTGTTCACGCTGAATCTCATTTTCATTATCTTTATACTTTTTAAAACTTTCACGGTTGTTTTCATAACGAGTTTCAGTCGTCCCGTCGTGATCATAGTACATGCAAATGCAACTTCATCGAAATATCGGGCAGTCACATCCCATAGTTCATTAACTTTGTTTATCGTCAAATGTAGGGCTGCCATCCGTCCGGGTTTCCCCGGATTTGTCCTAGTTTGGAGGGCGTCCGGGGAGCGTCCGGGCGGGGTTGAAATCATAGTCCGGGTAAAAACCGGACTACAATAAAATTCTGGATTTTTCATCAAAGCCCGACCCCATCAATTTAAATAAAGTTAATAGGTATTATCACACGCGCACAGATTATCTAATCAACTGCGCTAACTATTTGACTCAAATGCAACCTTATCACTTTTTTTTTCACAGATTTTTTTATTTTAAACTACTACACTGCGCCTGGTAGTATTTTTTGTAAAAAACTGGCAACACCACGACCATCTGTCAAACAAAACAGTGTCAAAATGGTTGTTTATTACCAACATTTTCTATTTTGTTGATTTAAATAGATTTTCACTGAATATCTTAAATTCTTGCAGTCAGCAATGGAAGACTCCGAGGATACCTACTGCAGACTTTGTGCTGAACCAACGCCGAAGGGCCAGCTAATATCGGCCGACGAAGATGTTGCTATTAGTTCCAAGATCGCTACCAAACTCTTGTGGATAAACATTGATATTTCTACAAGTAATTTCTTACCAACCACGATTTGTTTCGCTTGTTTTGATTCCCTGGAACGTACCTGGTCGTTTCTGCACAATGTTAGGAATGCACAGGATAAACTTTGTGAGATATTTTCGTGTAAAAATGGGACTAAAGTTGACGGGAAGAACGAAGTTAAGCCAGACAATTTGGACAACGCTGGGAGGCCAGTGGACACTAACTGGCAGTCGTTTCAGAATGCCAAAACTGAGGTAAACTCATTATCATTATAACATAGATATGTTAATTTTAAATTTATCAGTAAATTAAGATTTTTAAGGTTATAAACAAATGCGACTAGAATAACATAATAATCACCGCAATTGTAACAAAAAGTAGAGAATGATGACTGACCAAAATTCCTCCTCTTCTTCTTCATCAGAGCAGATCACCCGTCTGCGCCACTCGCAGACTTCTCCCACATAGAAATAGACTGAAAATTAATCACATTTCATGTTCTTAAGTGGAGGCCTGGAGTCCTAAAATACAGGGTTTCATAGTTAAGGCTCCAGCCTTTACAAATATATAATCTATCAACTAGTCCTAAGCAAATGGAAAATACCTCTCTGTCTCTCTCTTTCTTGTCTGTCTCTTTCTGTTATTAACATCCCTTTACTTATAGATCCTCCTACATGATAATTTTTGTCACATTTCAGATCAAAATTGATCCAGAAGAAAATGCAGACATCATAACGACCGTAGATCCGAGCACTTTAATAAACATAGAAGTCAAAACGGAGAACGATTTGGACGATGACTACCATTTAAATAACAGTGATGGATTCAATACAACGGACTCAGACATGCCTTTACTAAAAACGGTGAAAAGAAAAAAAAAGAAAATTAAAAAGAAGAAGAAAATAAAGTTTGATCCAGAGATATCAGCTGAAGATTTGCTCAAAACTGAAGTAGATGCAGAACCGTTAGACATTTCATCGTTGAACATGATCTGGGATGACTATACATGTCACTGTGCGCAGTGTAACGCATTATGCAAAAATATATCTTCTTTAAGACTCCACGCTATCCAAATACACTCCCGCTGCTGCACATTCAAATGTTCAGACTGCGGTAGAGTCATAGGTAACTTCAAAACATTTGTCAACCATGTACGCACACACAAAAATGTATTACGGTACTGCTGTGAGTATTGCAATAAACAGTTCACTTTGACTACGTACCTGAAGAAACATTTGAGCACCGTTCATGGGGACGCACCGTTGATGACTTGTCAAACTTGTGGTGCGTACTTTGACAGCGAAGAACTTCTTCAGGACCACTTAATAATATATTCGAAGAGCAGTAAAAAAGGTAGGAAGAAGGAGAAATCTGAATCGGATCTAAAATGTGATATTTGCAGTAAAGAGTTCAAATCACGCAGCAACTTGCAGCAACATAAGTTCGTTCACACAGAACGATCTAGAGACTTTTCTTGTCACGTCTGCGGAAAAATGTTCTTCACAAAAGGGACGCTAAGCACTCATATGATCACACATGAAGACACAAAACCGTTTAAGTGTGAATATTGTCCGTTAGCCTTCCGTGCTCGAGGTAACCTCCAATCTCATATAAGTTTACATTCCGGTGCTAAACCATTTGTCTGTGAACAGTGCGGCAAGTCATTCCGTGTCAAACGTCATTTGAAATCTCATTCGATAGTGCATACGGACTTGATGCCTTACATTTGTAATTTCTGTAACAAACCATTCCGTTTCAAAACCCGTTTAAACCTGCATTTAAGGCAGCACACTGGTGCTAAACCGTATACTTGCATTTACTGTCAAAGGGACTTTACTAACGGTTCCAATTTCAAAAAGCATATGAAGAGACGTCATAATGTAGATACTTCTAAGAAACGTTATAATAATATTGTGGATGTAGCAGGGGATATTAGTGAAGGACAAAGTGAAGCTACGTAAGTTATAAATATATTATCTAATTTAATATTATAATGACACTGTCTGTAAGTACTGCTCGAATTATTCATTTAAGTCTGTCTGCCCATTACATGTTTTAATAGTAGATCTCCGGAACTAATAATTACAATATATATGTATGTAGTTAATCTCTTTAACAAACAAAAGTGAACAATACATTTTTCGATCAATCAATTAAATATTCATTTAGAAATCATTGTTTCAGAGACCCTCTAAAAATCTTAATTTTAGAGCAGTCTAAAATAAATTGACAGAATTTGACACACCTTTCACTCACTTCTCATACAAACGAAAAGTACAGGCCGATTTCAATTAGATCAAATTCAATAAGCACTTATTTGGTGCTGTATTTTGTTTAACCAATGTATCAGTAGATCCATCTAATCTAAAGCCTGACCAAAGAAATAAAAAACCTCGCCATATTGCGGAATTTCAATGGAACTAATTTTATAATGAAAATTGTTGCCATAAACAAAAATATACACGTGGCGCCCTCAGACCAGGTTTTTTATTTCTTTGGTCAGGCTTTATTTTGATGTCTGCGATGTCTCTACCACTATATTTTGGTGTAAGGTAATTGTAAAATATTGGTTCATAGTTCCCAGACTTAACTATAACATTAATGTCATCTTAATACATAATAAAGCCTGACCAAAGAAATAAGAAGCCTGCTTTGGAGGCGCCACGTGTAATATTTTTATGACTATGGCAACAATTTCCCTTATAAAATTAGTTCCATTGAAATTCCGCAATATGGCGAGGTTTCTTATTTCTTTGGTCGGGCTTTACATACACACAGTTTTTATTTATTAACATATACTTGTAACGCAAAATCACCATATCTTCATCGGACTTGCGGGGGAGGGGAGGGGTTTACCCCAGAGTAGTGTACAGAAGCCAGCACACACGGTTGGATATTCGCACTACGAAATTCACCCTTACCGCTACGGAATACGGGCGCTCTCAAGATCAACATGTCTTACACACTATTTTAAGAATACTATCACATTTGACGGCCCCGTAGCCTAGTTGGTAATATGTCTGCCTACAAAGCACAAGGTCGCGGGTTCGAATCCCGCCCAGGGCAAACATTCGTGTGATGAACACTTGTGTTTGCCTTGTGTCTGGATGTTGTACCTATATGTATGTATATCAGCTGTCTGACACCCATAGTACAGGCTCTGCCTAGTTTGGGGTCAGGTGGCCGTGTGTGAGGTGTCCCCACATAATATTATTATATTATTTAAACAAACCACAAACTAGAAAAGGGAAATAGACCTTTCCCTTAATTCCTCGCTTTAGTAAAGTATCCTGTCCAGCCACAGATTAATAAATAAATAGTTACTAGGAAGATGTTAAAATCAAACTGACACAATCCATGAAAATAAAGTCTCGACATAGATTTAAAGGACATCAGGCAATTTCCATACAATGTTGGTCTAAAAAAAAGTGGGCGGCCAGACCTAGGACTATTTCCAATAGCTAGGCCATATTAAGAACTTAAAAAAAAATTTACTTAACCCTGTAGCTGCATTTTTGTTACCGACCAGCACATTTCTTTTCCCAGGTGCTGGGGTTGACTGGTAGAAAGTCGAAAAAGAAAGGAGTATTAAGTCCGCCTTTTGTGTTTTTTATGCAATAACGAATTTTAATAATAATACTCATGAAATGTAACTTAAAAGTATTAATTAGTATTACGAGTTACATAACGTACGAAAACTGAAATAACTACTCAAAAAACGTAGTTACAGTGTTAAATTTAAAGAATTAGTTTAAGGTCTATATAAACTAGCTAGGTATTGAAAATATTATTAGTTCTGGCCGCGCAATTATTATTTTTTAGACCAGAATGCCTGGTGTCCTTTAGAATGTACTTGCAGGTAGGCCGACAAGCAAAAGAGATGGCATTACCAATGCCACAGTATGTATTATAATAAGAGACTTAAATCTAGAACATAACAAGGCGCGTGGTCCCCTCCCGAATACATTAGACATGGCCGAATGATTCCACAAAGTACAGTTAAGAGAAGATAAAGCTGAACACTTTGTACTTTCACTGCTCTTCCATGCCGTTACTCAAACCCTGTAAGTGATTATTAAAAACTGAAAGGACGTGTTCTGTAAATTTTTCTAAATAAAAAAAAAAATAACATTTAAAAAATTAAAAATCCCCGGAGCAAAACCGTTACTTAGGTCCTTTTGACAACTAGAAAAAAGCTGATAAATAATCTACAAATGGCTGAAGGTATTTTCTTGGATCATAGCTAAGAACACTCGATTGTGACACCTTGCAAACAAAAAGAACTAGATCAAAATGTGCGCATCCGTTTAGGAGCTACGATGCCACAGACAGACAGACACGTCAAACTTATAACTATAACACCCCTCTTTTTCGTCGGGGGTTAAAAATAACTTTCGCATTCAAACACTCCCAAGTGTCGAATTTTTCTTTTCGTTTGCGAGAAATATTACTTAGGGAAAGTTGTTCAGAACTGTTGACTAAGCATGTCGTTTCAGTATTTTCCAAGTCTTCACTTACACACACCAATAAGAAACATCATAACCTTTCGCGAGACAGCTGTTTAGCTTGAATCTTCTCTTAAGCGTACACTATTTCGTAGAGAAAAAAGCCAAAATTTTTAAAAAAATCTTTATAGGCTCCCTTAAACACTGTTCAAACCAAGACCGGCTCTCGTCTCAAACAATGTACAAGTCTAAGCAATGAAAAAGAGATCAAACAATCTAAAAAGTCGTAAAGAGGCGATGCGATATCAGTTTGAACATAACTGGCAGGTTCGCGCAATATGTGCGCAATGTGGAGAAGAACCCGCCGAAGAAACTCCACAGGATCGCATCTTTTGAATTGCATATTTATGTTGGTTGTGTTAAGAGGAATAGTTCCTGTATTATTATAATTTATCTTATCTTTGTAATTTATTGTATAACAAGTTACATTCTTATCATGAAATTTCGTGTTTACTTGCTTGACGAAAGTATTATGTGACTCTTTTTTTTAAATTCGAAAGCGTCGTATTTAAAACACGCAAACGATGTGACATTTTTTTTACCAAGCTCTATTCTGCCCATTTTTGAGATAGAATGTTACAAAACACAAACCCTTAATTATAATTATCTGAATGAATGATCGTATGAAAAAGTACCTACTTTTTAATTATATTTGTGTATCCTATTCATGTTTAATTTAATTAATGTGTGTTAAACACAGAGTTTGATGTACTAAAAATCACACTATATTATTTATAAATTAATAGCATAAGTAGATATTAAAATAATAAATGCAATATATTTTTGTAATGAACCTAACTTTTTGTTATTTTAACTCAATTCCACTGTACAGTTAAGAAATGTCAAGATGAACGTTCCCTTTCCCCCGATTCGATTTTCGAATTCATTTGTAAAGCCCGACCAAAGAAATAAGAAACCTCGCCATATTGCGGAGTTTCAATGGAACTAATTTTATAAGGGAAATTGTTGCCATAGTCGTAAAAATATACACGTGGCGCCCCAGAGCAGGTTTCTTATTTCTTTGGTCTGACTTTACGTTTATTCGACGCTCTTGCGGTAAAGGAAAATATTGTGAAAAAATCTGCACACACCTGCGAAGTGACCACAACGCGCACTGGGCCAGAGTGGTCGACTAAGGCCTATTCATCCTGATTTCAGGGTAGGCTCGAGCCCCTGGAGGTCAGAAGAGTTGTTAACGGATATTGGCAGCCATCTTGGATTTCATACGACTGCCGTATTTAAGTGTTGTAGGTATTCTCTTTGAATTAAGACAATGTGTAACCCAACACTATTTCACGGTCCGAATACGTCCCTTTGTCTGTGTATAATAGGACACAGGGCCGGAGTAAGATCCTAGAAGAGAGACAGAAGCCCTCATTATCAACAGCTCATATATGTCCCCACCGAAGGGCTGAATTCTGAGTCAGGGTGAATAGGCGTTAGTCGACCACGCTGGCCCAGTGCGGGTTAGTCAACTTCACACACAACCTTTGAATTACTTCGCAGGTGTGTGCAGGTTTACTTACGATGTTTTCCTTAACCATAAAAGGGCAAACAAACGTACAGTAGGCACACTCGCACTACGAAACTCTAGCTATTCTTCAGCTGAATCACACGCTGACATAACCCATAATAATACGTAAGAAGACTCTAAATTATCATAAAAAGTAAGTTAAATAATTCAGAATGTTATAAAAATGTAATAAGTCGGCACTCATACCACCGTAACGGAATATGCTTGAAATCATATTTGTGAAACACCTAGATAATTATGTAAAACTACGTAGGTACTAATTATTTGGTATATACAAAAGTGCTAACCAGAGACGGAAAAACATCGTGAAGGAGTTTTTACAGTTTTTTCAACATAATTTTAACTTGTTTGTTATTTATATGGTTATTTTTTGTAATCTCAATATTGTGCTATATTATTTATTGCCGTGCCGTGTATAGTAAGTAAGTAGTGCGCCATTCAAAATCCTCCGGGAGCCCCCCATATGCTCGGCGTTGCGTCGAAGTAACGCACGCGATGGCGCGACGCAAGATGCGCGGACGCACAGGCACACGATATTGTAGAGTAAGATCTATGCTGAGATAAATAATTCAAGATCTGTAAACTCTTCCTTCTTTTGTGCATCAAATGATAATGAAAAGCTGCGTGCACCTGGATAACCAACAACTGCGAACCCCAACCCGCATTTAGTGACCTCTTAAGCCTGATGAAGATAAAAGAAGTAGGTCTAGCTAGCCCATGGTCTAAGAAAACAAGGTCTAACCGTTAGACCACGTGACTGACTCAAGCCTACGTCATTTTGCGCTGTTCATCCTTGTCTATTAACACGCATTCTACCAGGATGGACAGCGCAAGATGACGTAGGTTTGTGTCAGTCACGTGGTCTAATGGTTAGACCTTGTTTTCTTAGACCATGAGCTAGCCTATCTATAGTACAAAGTACCTCTGTCTAGGATCTAAAATTAAACTACCGTGGCCTTGGGCCATTTCTGCGTATTCTGTGCTCAGGCGCTGCTCGCTATACAAGAGACTCAAACATGACGTGAGCAAGTCGCAAGGAGTCAGTTCCTTTACAGGCACATCCATTTAGACCTTTGTCTGTTTGTAGTTAGGAGCTATGTGATGCGACAGACATACAGACACACACGTCACACTTATAACACCCCTCTTTTTCGTTGGGGGTTATTTGGAAAAATGCTCAAAAGCATCTGAAGATATATCTCAAGACGCGGCCATTTTGGCTCGTGCCACTCTCGTGTGAAGCAGTCGTGCTCACCAAACCATGTAGAAAACAAAAGCAACGGACATACTCAACAGTCGACGACAAGAAAGGCCGCGAGACAGTTTTCTAAAGACACTACACAGTTTTGTAAAAAGAAAGACAAAATAAATTGACAAAAAATAAGTTCGTGCGACAAAAACGTTAATGTTCTGTGAAAATCTGTGAGAAACTGAATATTTTGTGATATTTAATCGCCTATTACGTTAAAAAAACTAAATATTGGGTAATAAATTTAATTAAAGTAATCAAACTTGCGGAATTTTAGAATTTTAGCACGACTCGCTGGCGCAGATAAACCCTAGAGGTTTGCGTGCTAGTTTAAAGCTAATAATTGTAAATTAAGGGATTAATAAATTAAAAAAAAATAAAAAATAAAAAAAAAAGAAAATTCAAAAGAAATCATCTCTACAGTGAAGCAAAAAAACATCAAAAACGTATACGTCTCAAGAATAAGAACATAAAAATAAATGCGTAATTACAATAATAATATTGGAACCACATAATATTTATCAACCGAGCTAAAAAAATACGAGTAACCATGATCTGAAAAAGGGAACAGGAAGGAATTATAATTAAAAAGAAAAAGTGCTCGGCTCACCTGTGACAAATTTAAAATGGCCGCCGCCGGAGGAACGCTTATCGCATTTTTTGCTTTCTTCACACGCCTAGCATGCGCTCAAGATTACTTTAGGATGGTAAGTATTTGATTGATACGATTATGATAACTGCATTCATTTATTCTACTTTGTAGCTGAGATTTTCTGAGAAAATTGGCTGGATGACTGATTTGGCATTCGCCTGTTTTTGTCGTTGAGTAAAAAAGTTAATTTGGAACCGTTAATTCAAATCTAATGTGTCACGCAGTTTTGCGCGGGAAACTAGGTACAGCGAAAAATTAGTCACATTTCTCACATCAGCATGCTTACTACGCAGCGCGCAAAAAACTTTTTAGTTCTTTTATAACTTTTTTTATTACCATTTCCCTTCGCTTCCCAGAAGTTGGATCTCGCCACGCTCAATAAGATATAGTTTCTAACAAACATTAGTCGGCTCCTACAAGGTAGCGTGTTAGGACCTTAATTATTGTTAACATTTATCAAAGACGTGGTAAATGCCTGTACAAACAAATTCTTTTTCCAGATATTATCTTTAACTAGTAATAGGTAAGAAAACATTTAACAAAACTTCAAAAGCCTTTCGTATGGGTTTCGAGGTTGAGTCAGAAATATTGAGAAAAGGTATGAGTCACGAATAAAATAAAATAAATCATTATTATTCTAAACTAGCTTTACGCCCCGCGGCTCCGCCCGCGTTTAAAATTATTCCCGTGGGAATTAGGTTTTTTTTTATTTCTCTCCGTAAGAACCATCCTTGGACTTCAACAAACATTTCAAAAAAAGAATTGGTAAAATTGGTCCAGGCGTTGTTGAGTTATGCGCTTACCAACACATTTTGCGATTCATTTTTATATTATAGATATATAAAAATAAAAAATATATTTTTTTAAGTATTAACCGAATTCGCACGACGAATTTCGTTATTTCAAATTCAATACTTATATAGCAGAATGACATGCACATTCAACTATGATTGGTATTTTCACTGAGGCACACGGTGTCAAATTCACTTTAAAAATACGAGCAATTCTTAAAAATAACAGTTGAGAATCTAACACTTGCAATTGCAGTAGAAAAACTGCATTGCAATGCATTTAATTATGCAGCAGTTTTCACTCGGTCAGATGAATCTGTCCGCTCTAATTACTCGTACTTGAAGAAATTATAATGATTGTGTTTTGATAAAAACTAATTGGTTTTATTAATATTGGTCTCAATTTAACTAGTGGTTAGATAAAAAACAAAATGAATATTCTTAGATTTTCGCGGTTTTTAACTGCTGCAGAACTTCTGCCGTGACCATGATCGATGTAACTCAGTCGAAATATCGGTAAGCTCAATTTAAAACGAAATCGTGGAGAAAACCCGTGGAAATGTGTGTTAAAAAACAAAATGTTCTTAGGACGAAAGCCTTCATCATCATTAGCAGTCTGCGGTAGTCCACTGCTGGACATAGGCCTCTCCCAAGGCGCGCCATCATTTGTAATCATACTCTATATACTGCTTGCTGCTTGCTTATCGAGTGAGCTTTGATGTTAACCTACCTCACAAACCCTGGTGTCAGAATTGTTGCGACATTACTTATGACCAACGGCTTTACGTGCCTTCCGAAGCACGGAATCATCATTCTATTGGACAATCAAGTGATTCAGCCTGCAATGGCCTAACCAAACTGGGGAAAGTCTCACAAAGTGACATAACATATGTTCGACAAGTTCCCAGTGAAGCTTGATTGGTCGTACTTTTTTCGAAACAAGCATAGGTCAATCAAAAAAAAAATCCCCACCGTGAATGAACCCGGAACCTCCGTAATTTCAGGCGAACTTTTGACCACTCGACCACTAAAGCTGTTCAACTGATTGTGAATCTGAATCAGTGTAAGTTGAATCACCTGATTGTCCGAATAGCAAAATGATTCGGCGCTTCGGAAAGTACATAAAGCCGTTGGTCCTCTACTATCTATAGATGTGTAACGAATGGTACTGTAACGAGGTAGGTACCTTGCGCCCCACCTCTTTGTCATCCATCACATTTTCTATTTCATTTTCGTCGAAATTCTAATATTCAATTTTGGAATTCATTCGTCATTCATCCGTCATTTCGTCCATTTTTCTATTCACTTTTTATTTTCTTCTTGAACATTTCGGCCGAATTTCAAAATTCTTGTATAATTTGGTACCAACTAAATGATTATATTTTGTGATATCTAAAAGTGCCATTTACCTTATATGAATATAATAATTAATAATCGTAATTATCAGTGTTGTTCTTTATATTATTCTTTCACCTTCATTATTCTTGTAAAATTACCAAATAAATTATTATATTTTGTGATATCTAAAAGTGCCATTTACCTTATAAGAATACTAGCGACCCGCCCCGGCTCCGCACGGGAAAATGGTTATTGTGGGTTATCCTTCAGTATATTATGCATGTATTATACATATAAACCTTCCTCTTGAATCACTCTATCTATTAAAAAAAACCGCATCAAAATCCGTTGCGTAGTTTTAAAGATTTAAGCGTACAAAGGGAGGGACATAGGGACATAGGGACGGAGAAAGCGACTTTATTTTATACTATGTAGTGATAATAATTAATAATCGTAATTATCAGTGTTGTTCTGCATATTATTCTTTCACCTTCATTATTGTCTGCCCCCGCTGGCGACGACTTGTGGTGAGCCGCGGGTGGTACAGATGTAGTAGTTACACTCGTGTCTTGTACTGTACCATAGGCAGCTTAATAATTCTGACACCAGGGTTTGTGAGGTAACCCACACGCTAAGCAAGCAAAACTTTGTAGTATTTAAATCTACACTACTTAAGTTGCTGCAGCATCAGAAATGCTCTGGTTATGACCTGGTTACATTGTCTCCGTTCCGGCTTGTACCTTCGCTAAACGACACACGATACCAACCTTAGTGTGTAGAGGGCGTGACTGTCGTTTGTATAATTTTAAAGATGCAAGTTTTTTGGGGTTGATAAAAACAGAAATCGTTAAACACATATCTAGATATAGGATGTACAGAAACCAGCACATGCGGTTGGACATTCGCACTACGAAATTCACCCCTACCGCTACGGAATAACGGCGCTGTCAAGGTCAACATGTACAGCCGCATGTGTTGTTGCGCTAACTACCTACTGTACAACAAAAAAAGTCTACATCTATAGGTAAGCATGCGTCATAAAAGTATAAAAGTCAAATAGTAGTCCCTACTTGTACCTATTTATCTGAGGCCTGTAGATTTGTTAAAGGTTGTCTAGCTAGAAGATATAAAAAAGTAGAGTTTGACCGAAATAAAAAAGTCCTGCTCTGAGGGCGCTACAATTTGTTTTGTTTCTGGAATTTGATTACCATTAAAAATTTGGTTCTATTAGATTTTCCTTAGCTCGCTCTTACCTTCGCTTTCGCTTAGCTCTTCGTTAATCTGAGGATTTTCACTTGTTAATTTTTTTTTTCACAAATCTTAACGAATGTCATAAAAAATATTTGCTATTTGATTCAGTCATTCTTTTTCGTTCGGTTATTGTTATAAAAAGGAAAGATTTGTATTTTTGTGTGCGTGTGTGTGTGTATGTTTGTGATGAATAAACTCAAAAACTACTGACCCGATTTCAAAAATTCTTTCACCATTAGAAAGCTGCATTCACCCTGAGTAACATAGGCTACCTTTTAGCGCAGGAAAATGCCTCATTCCCACGTGAAAAACTGTTAACGCGGGCGGAGCCGAGGCGGAAAGCTAGTAATTTATGATTTGAAACAGACCAAAATCTTTATTAATACTTCTCTCTTCTCTTCTTCTCGTCCTGTTATCCCTCAGCAGGGACATAGGGCTCTTAGTATAGTCTTCCAAAGATCTCTATCTTGTTATTAATACTTAGTCTTCATTATTCAGCTTTGTAGTTTATTTTGTAAAAATACTTTACAAACTGTGACCTACGACAACAGAACTAATAGGCAGATCTTATTAATGTAGCAACGAAAGTAAGAATTCGGACAGAATAGCCATTGTCCAACAGCCGGACGAACCGTATCATATTAAATAGATACCTACTTCAGTAACAATGGCTCGCTAAAACCGAAAGTTGACTGTTTTGTTTCGATCGATTACGTAAATTAAGCAATGTGTCAGAGGACCGTTGTGTCGTAGCGCAGTAGGCTTACTACTTACTACGTAAGAAAGAAGCGACAAGTTCGAGAAGTTGTCAAACGCGACAAAGTGACATTAGAGCCATAAATAGAAGTTGTAGTACTTAGATATATGTATAGTAGTTTTATCGATCGTTTTATCAATATGTCGCGTTCGACAGCTTTTCGAGCTTGTCGCTTTTCAGGTAGAGTAGTAAGAAGCCTACGGGTTTCCGAGGCGATAATATGTCTTCAAATTCAAAAAGATTTCAGACTTTGAATACTTAAGTAACACATATGGGAGGGCAAAGCAAATTAATACCAGAAAAATATTAAAACTAAGCAAGTTAATAAGACTAGAAAATATATGAAATCTTTAATTCTAATTTCAAAAAACTTCTACCTAGCAGCGGATTTTTCTTTACGCGTCGGAGACATGGACTCTTCGTGAAACCGAAAAGAAGAAAATTGACGCTTTGGAAATGTGGTGTTGGAGGCGGATGCTAAGAGTGTCATGGACAGAGTCCCGTACAAATGCTTCCATACTAAAAGAACTTGGCATCAGACAGCGTCTATCAACCACAGTGCAGTCTCGCATTTTGACCTTTTTCGGCCATATCTCTCGTCGTGGTAGTGACTCCATAGAGCGTCTCGTGGTACAGGGGAAAGTTGAAGGCACCAGACCACGTGGCAGATCGCCAATGAGGTGGACAGACCAGATAAAGGCCGCAACTGAGTGCTCAGTTCACGAATGCACCCGGAAAGCTTCAGTCCGCGAGGAGTGGCGCCGTCTCACCAAGATAATCACTCATCGGAACTCAAAATGATAACCACGACCACTCTGACAAGAGTGCACCGACTGAGAAGAAGAAGCAGCGGTGCGTTGCAAATCTTGGACCATTTCTAAACAACATGAAATTTAACTGGTTGTTTATCTGCAACATAGTGGTAGTAGGTACTCATGAAACTGAACAAGTTTCCCTAAGCTACGTGGATATCTCAAAAATAATATTCAACTTTTCATGCAAACTTCAGTCAAGTGACTGGCCTTTGTATGACAAGTTGAAAAGTCAGGTGAAGCTTGATTGGTCGTACTTTTTCGACACAAGCATAGTTCAATTTAAAAAAAAAACTAGTTGAACAAGGTGTAAAGCCCGACCAAAGAAATAAGAAACCTCGCCATATTGCGGAATTTCAATGGAACTAATTTTATAAGGGAAATTGTTGCCATAGTCGTAAAAATATACACGTGGCGCCCCCAGAGCAGGCTTCATATTTTTTTGGTCAGGCTTTACCTATACATGGAACTATTTACCTTACCAAGCATAAGTGATTTTTACGAGAACTTTAGGTCATTTGGTACCTAACTTTTTGCGTTTTGTAGATCATGGCTAAAAATATCTTGTTTTCGCCACCTTGAATCCTGAACCATGACGAACACATCTTTTTATCCCCCTGACTTTAATAACAGGAAATCCTTTTAAAAATTAAGTGAATTACAACAATTTAGAATAATATTGCAATTGTTTTGTTTCACCTTGGACGGTGCACGCGTGGCATACTCAAGTCAAAATGACATTAATGCATTGTAAAAATGGGCTTTAGAATCAGTAGCTACCTATATTCATCATAGCTAAAAACACTCTCAATTGTGACACCTTGCAAACAAAAAAAACTAGATCAAAATCGGCACATCCGTTTAGGATCTACGATGCCACAGACAAACATACACATCAAACTTATAGCACCCCTCTTTTCCGTCGGGGGGGCTTGGTCCAAGAAAACAAGGTCTTGCAATTAGACCACATGACTGACACGAGCCTACGTCATTTTGCGCTGTTCATCCTTATCTACTACACGCATTTGACAAGGATGAATAGGCAAAATGACGTAGAAATGACGTAGCCGCGTGTCAGTCACGTGGCCTAATTGCAAGACCTTGTTTTCTTGGACCTAAAAAAGACATGGCCCAATTTCGTGACGAATCTAAATTATCTAAATTATACAAACTCCGAGATGAATTCTTGTTATTTTTCCGTCACAAATAATTACCTCTTGTAATCTGCGAAGGGTTACGGATTATTTCAACGCTTGCTTTGCTTTGTGTGACGAACTGTACTTTGTGTCGTGTCGTGCGTGACATAGATTAAGTTCCTAATACGTTTGACATAAATAAGGTACTTTAAGGCCAGCCCTAATAGCATGATATTGGTGTAAATGGCCTCCGTGGTCGAGTGGTCAAATACTCGCCTTACAGAGGTTCCGGGTTCGAATCTTGGTGGGGTGCTCGTCGAACTAATATCACTTTGTGAGACTTTCCCCAGTTTTGTTAGGACATTGCAGGCTGAATCACCTGATTATCCGAAAATAAACATCCGTGCTTCGGAAGGCATGTATCTTGTTGGTCTCTGTACCTACTATCTACCGATGTAATTATGTAATGTAGTCTTTTTTAACCCCCAACGAAAAAGAGGGTGTTATAAGTTTGACGTGTCTGTCTGTGGCATCGTAGCTCCTAAACGGATGCGCCGATTTTGATCTAGTTTTTTTTATTTGCAAGGTGTCACAATCGACAGTGTTCTTAGCCATGATCCAAGAAAATATCTTCAGCCATTTGAAGATTATCAGCTCTTTTCTAGTTGTTGAAAGGATCAAGTAACGGTTTTGTGTCGGGGGTTATAAATTTTTTTATTTACCTTTTAGGGTACGAACACAAATGCAGCAGAGGCGACGCAGTTTTTACGCGAGTATGACAGGGAAGCGTCAGGAATGTGTTACAGGTAAATAATCATTATTTCAGCCTGTAGACGTCCACTGCTGGACAAAGGCCTCTTCTAAAGATCTCCACAACTATCGCTTCTACTTGGCCCGCATCCAGCGGCTTCCCGCGACCCTCATCAGATCGTCGGTCAGTCGCCATTCAAGAACCTAAAATAATAATAATACCGTATGTTATTCATTAACATGGCCACATCTTGACGACCCTGTAGCCTAGTTAGTAGTACGGCTGCTTACGAAACACAGAGGCGCGGGTTCGAATCCCGCCCGGGGCAAACAATCGTGTGATGATCACCTTGTGTTTGCCAAGTGTCTGGATGTTGTATATTTATATATTATGTACCATGTAGTATGTACCTATATCAGCTATCTGATACCCATAGTACAAGCTCTGCCTATTTTGGGGTCAGAATCAGATGGCCGTGTGTGAGATGTCCCACATCTTCATTTTATTTTTTATTTATCTGGCGTTGAATAAATCAATCTCATTCTGTGTCATATCATAAAATATATTGTTAGTAGCCTATATTTCCTCACCGAGGGGATAGAACTTACCCTGTATCAGGGCGAATAGACCTTAGTCGACCACGCTGGCCCAGTGCGGGTTGGTCACGAACAGACAACCTCTGAATTACTTCGCAGATGTGCAGGTTTCCTCACGATGTTTTCCTTCACCGTAAGAGCGTCGAATAAACGTACATATGAATTCGAAAACACATTAGTACGTGCCGAGGGAAGGGATATTAAGTTGGTAAGTGAAATGTTATTTTATGTGACCAAGTTACATTGAGCTTTTCTTCAAGGTTACTGAATAGAAGACGTCATAAACTTCTGACTTAACTTTAATGATGATTCATGAGAGGGTGATATGTCTTCAAATATTCAGGGTCACCATGTCCCAATGGAAATTCGTCACCAACATCACGGAGTTCAACCGCCGGAGGATGTTGGAGGAGCTGGCATTATCATCCAAGTTCGAGAGGCTGTCCTGGAGGAAAGCAGCAGCGTTTGACGGCTCCCGGCTGCCAGACCCTCAGGGTAGGAGGCAGTTGGCCAAGATAGTGCAAGCCAGTAGGGCTGCGCTGCCGGACGATAAGTTTTCTGAGGTCTGTATACTAGAAATCAGCATCCGTAGCCTAGTAGTAAAACGCTTACCGTCAAACAATAGATCACTTTGTAATACTGTACCCAGTACATCCTCCGTGATCGAGTGGTCAAATGCTCGCCTGACGTTACGGAGATTCCGGGTTCGATTCCCGGCGGAGACTCGTCGAACAAATATCACTTTGTGAGGATTTCCTCAGTTTGGTTAGGATATTGCAGGCTGAATCACCTGATTGTCCGAAAAGAAATATGATTAAAGCCGTTGGTCCCGGCTACTATCTACGGATGTAGTCGTTATAGGAGCCATGTCGGAAGCCTAAGGCGGTTGTATAATTCCGACACCAGGGTTTGTGAGGTAGGTTAACCTCAAAACCCACACGATAAGCAAGCAAACTGTCCCCAGTTTGGTCCTAACATTCAATCATCTGATTGTTCGAAAAGAAAGATAGTTCCGTGCTTTGGTAGGCACGTAAAGCCTTTGGTTTCAACTACTATCTAAGGATGTAGTATAGTTACACGAGTAACGCACGTCAGAAGCTTTAGACGGTATAATTCTGAGACCAGGGTTTGTAAGGTAGGTTAACCTCGAAACCCCACATGACAAGCAAGAAAACACTACTTCCCATACAAGTAACAATTCTCTTTTATTCAAATCAGAGTCTCGTCTACTATTTAAATAATTTGGATTCATTATTTTTCCAGCTCCAACAATTAGTAGCAGAAATGAAAGAAGTTTACAACTCGGCTAAAATATGCCCGTATGGCCAAAAACCATACGACCCTCACATCCCAAAGATGGGACATGCATCCGAATATGGGCCTTTTCAACAAGAGTACCAACTTAGCAACAAACCGTTCCAGCACTACCAACCTTATACGGAAAACCCTGAATACCCCAAAGAGTATCCGAATTATTGTGACATGCAACTGGATCCGGAAATTTCTAGGATTCTAGCGCATTCGAGGATTGAGAGTGAGCTGTTGTATGTATGGAAGAATTTTAGAGACCAGACAGGACCGAAGTTGAAGAATCGGTTCATGAGATATGTACAGTTGGCAAACCAGGCTGCTGTTTCCACTGGTAAGACCAATAACTATTACTATTTTTAATACTGTTTGTAATAGTCTACTGCTTTGGAGAAATTTTCTCCCCATAAAGATTCTTCCCACTTCGCTTTACAGACCGTCAACGATCCAAATTACCGTAGCTTGCTCACTATGTTTGATAGTCCCTTGTATCCCGAGGACACGCTCATTTAGATCCATCACGGACTTTATAACCAAGACCAAGAGATCTGAGAAATTGACCAAGCTCGCCTAAAGGTAAATTTCGTAGCTCCTGCTACGTGATTTCGTAGCCGTATCAGTGGTCTACGGAAGGTCTACGCCGTAGAGATTCTTCCCACTTCGCTTTTACAGACCGACGAGGATCTAAATGGACGTGTCCTGTGTCGGAACTAACGCCTTGCGTGTTGCTCACTTGTTTGCCAGTCTCTTGTATAGCGAGCAGCGCCCGAGGACACGCTTATCAAAATCCTTGATAGACTGTAATGATTACTCAATACACAGACTTGATAATCCCTGCAAAACCCACAGGTTATAACGACGCAGGCGAGCAAATGCGTTCTCCGTACGACGACCCATCATTCAGAGCTAGCGTTGAAGAGATTTACAACCAGGTGACGCCACTGTACAAGCAATTGTTCACGTACGTGCGCAGGCGGCTGGTACTGCGTTATAGGGAGACAACTGTGAGGGCCGATGGGCCTATACCAGCACATTTACTGGGTATGTTCTCATGGATGTTTTAAGTCAAAGTCAAACATAAAGTTTTTATTCGAAGTAAGATTTTATAAATCACTTTTCGACGTCGAGGCGAGTTCACAATTTGGCTGTCTTCTGTGGAGAAGAACTCGCCGAAAGAAACTCCACAGGCGTTGCATCTTTTCAAAATATTTTACAAAATTATAAATTATTATTTCATACAATTTTATTAATATAACAAAGAGTGCAAACGAAATATACTTACAATTAGAGAAAGACAACCAGCCAAAGTAGAAAAAGCGGCCAAGTGCGAGTCGGAATCGCCCATGAAGGGTTCCGTAGCAGCCAGTAACATAATATAAAAGTTTTTGTAGTTCGTTGTGACTTTGGTCGATGTTTTAATAATAGTGAAAGGTAAATTGCGGTGTACGATTTATGACGTATTAAAAAAAAACTACTTACTAGATCTCGTTCAAACCAATTTTCGTTGGAAGTTTTCATGGTAATGCACATCATATATTTTTCTTAGTTTTATCATTCTTTTATTTTAGAAGTTAGAGGGGGGGGGACACACATTTTTCCACTTTGGAAGCGTCTCTCGCGCAAACTATTCAGTTTAGAAAAAAATCTTATTAGGAACCTAACTATCATTTTTGAAGACCTATCTATAGAAACCCCACACGTATGGGTTTGATGAAAAAAATTTTTTTAGTTTCAGTTCTATGTATGGGGACCCCCTAAATTAATTGTTTTTTTTTCTATTTTTGTAAGAAAATCTTAATGCGGTTCACAGAATACATCTACTTACCAAGTTTCAACAGTATAGGTATTATAGTTTCGGAATAAAGTGGCTGTGACATACGGACGGACGGACAGACAGACAGACAGACAGACAGACATGACGAATCTATAAGGGTTCCGTTTTTTGCCATTTGGCTACGGAACCCTAAAAACTAAACTATATAATTTAACCACTCAATCTATCACAATCACATCGGCAATCGAATAAAGCAGACCATTTACCATTCAATGTAACAGTAGTGCTTGCTATTCTCAAAGGCCGATTTCTATAGCTCGAAGCTAATTTCGCGCTGAGCTTACAAATCGGCGGCATTCTGTAGATAAGACGAATTCACGCGCCCACCGTGCTGGCGCGGCGATGTCTCGAACTAAATTTACCTCAAGATTTTAACACTCAAATATGGAACGACGTTGATATTGGCATTCTGTAATATTTTTCTTCAGGTAACATGTGGGCGCAGAACTGGAAGTCGATAATGGACCTGGTGATGCCGTTCCCTCAAGCTCCCAACGTGGACGTCACCAGCGAAATGCTCCGTCAGGGGTTCACTCCCCTCAGGTAACTACAATTATTTAAATTATACAACTGTTTCAAAGCTTTAGGTAAATATAAAAATACGTAAGGAAAATGGCCATAATGCGAGGTTGAGGCCAGAAGTAAGAATGAAAATAAAAATGGATGATTTGACGGATGACTGTCGAATGAATTCCAAAATTAAATATTCAAATTTAGTAGAAGAAATAGTAAATGAGGTAGGAACGAAGTAGGAACGAGGTCACAACGAACATAAAGTCGAAAACGAATGAATTTTATAAAGTTGTTTTACCTTATAAAAGGGTTAAAGCTTTAAAGTTGTAACGAGGTGTTTTTCAACCTCATTTCCACCTCATTTTCCATTTCTTTCTCGTCTAAATTCAAACATTTAATTTTGGAATTCCTTCGTCATTCATACGTCATCCTCGTCCATTTTTCTTCAGTTTGTTGAACGTTGGAAGTTCCGTTGACGGCAGTGTTGCTTAGAAATGTCTATAATTTTGTATACTTGATTTTATTTGGGTTTATACTTGATTTGTTTATACTTGATTGGATATGAATAAAATGTAAAAAACCAGCTCAGTCCAGACAGTTCCTCGTGGCGTTCTTATTTATTATTAGTGCGTGGAGCCTAGGGAAACTTCAATCTTCAGCCGCTCCTGACAACTCGCCAAGGTCCTGGTGAGCCGCAGGCGTGTTGTATCTTCTTCAACCCTCAATACGTATACGAAACCTACGGGAAGACCGACTTAGTTCCGAATAAAATTCCTCTTCCAGAATGTTCCAAATGGCTGAGGAGTTCTACACCTCAATGGGCTTAAAGCCAGCCCCCCCAGAGTTCTGGCGAGGCTCCATGCTGGTCAGACCACAGCAGTTAAGCGTGCAATGTACTGCCAGCGCCTGGGACTTCTGTAACAGGATCGACTACAGGTATCTAATGATCGACTTCAGGTATCTAATGATCGACTCCAGGTATCTATTGGCCGACTACAGGTATCAAATGGCCGAGAATTTTTACACTTCAATGGTGCAAAAATTGCAGAATCCTCATCAACACTAAGGCGTTGTCCTAATAGAACGCGATTACGCGATTCGCGCGAATTTTACTCGTACGAACGCGCGATCAAACATATTGAAGTCGAATAGGTGTCCTAATAGACGATCGCGCGATTGAACGATTTCTTCATACATTTGACAATCGCGCGTTCGCGCGAACTTGCGATGATCGCGTAATCGCGTTCTATTAGGACAACGCCTAATATAAACTGACTGTTCACAGGATAAAACAATGCACAGAAGTGACAATGCAAGACTTGATATCTACCCACCACGAGATGGCACATATCCAGTACTACCTTCAGTATGCTGACCAGCCACAGCTCTTCAGGGACGGAGCAAACCCTGGTAAGCAACCCTATATGTGACGTTCCACATGCAAAGGTACCTTATGGTCGGTATTGAGTTACGCCTATCCCTGTAATCAGCAACTAATAAGCTATTCAAATCCAAAATTATTATCTTCGTACTAAAACCCGTCATTAGGTACCTTTGCACGTAGAATGTCACATATGAAACCCTAAACAATAGAAATGTTGACTGGCGTGAAAAGAGCTTCTTTTTATGAAATTTAAAAAAACAATATTTTATATGAAAAATTAAAGGGAATATATATGATGTCACAAGCGTGTATTGTCGTTTTTGTACGATTTTTATTTTTATTTACAATAACAAATCATAAACATTATTACACTTGTTTACGGGTCTTAGCGCGATAATTTTAAATAGGTAGGTATGTATTACGTACAATACCTTATTTTGCCCTTGTTTCGGCGGGGTTGCACCTGCCGTGGTCGCGAGCTGACTGAAGTCGGCGATGTGGATACTGCTATAGTGAAGAGCGGGCGCAATCGTCTCCATCTACGCTCTCTTGATTTGAACAAATCAAAAAATTGACAAAAATCGCCCCTACATAAGGATGAATAATGAATATAGATGACCTTTTGTCCGGATTAATATGAAACAAACCATAGTAAGAAGCGATAAAAAATCCGTTCATCCCAAAGAATTACTCAGTGGCACAATTGCAGTGCTTGTGTGTGTATTGCCTGGATAGCCAAAGAGACGCGGAGTCGAGTCCCTGCCCAAGCTCAATGTTTTAATTTTTCGCTCTGACACTGGTCGGTCACTCCATACAGAAAACGCGTTTTGACAAGCTACTTCTTTTTGAATATCAACTACAAGTCAATGGCGCTAGGCGCTATGTAAAACACCCCCGAACACCCCTAGTAGAGTCCCGCGGCGCCTGCGGGGTGCGAGGCGTGGGGCGCTATATCGGGTGGGGAACTCATTTTAGCGCGGGGGAGCGAGTGTCCTTTTTGTACGGGTTAGTACTATTTTTTCTTCTGTGGCTCTGGTATAGAATCATGTGTTTTTCAGCTTTCCACGAGGCAGTCGCAAACGCCGCCACACTCTCGGTCTATAACCTGCCTCATTTACAGCGAGTGGGTCTTTACCAAAACAAGTAAGTCTTAGCTTTTCCTTGGTTTGGTCTAAACATGATGGTTCATCATACATCATCATCATCTCAGCCCGAAAGACGCCCACTGCTGGACAAAGGCCTCCCCAAAGATCTCCACGACGATCGGTCCTGCGCTGCCCGCATCCAGCGGCTGCCCGTGACCCTCACCAGATCGTCGGTCCACCTCGTAGGGGGCCTGCCCACACTACGTATTCCGGCGCGCGGCCGCCATTCAAGAATCTTTCTGCTCCAACGGCCGTCGGTTCTACGTGCAATGTGCCCAGCCCATTGCCAGTTAAGTTTGGCGATTCTTCGGGCTATGTCGGTGAATCTGGTTCGCCTGCGGATCTCATCATTCCTGATTCGATCATGCAAGGAAACTCCAAGCATAGCCCTCTCCATCGCTCTTTGGGTGACTTGAACATGAACATGATAGTTGCCTGCTAGAAATTGCTACTCAGCAAACAAGCCGCCCACATGTACACTTTCTATCCTTTTGTAAATTATACTGTCCTGTATTAAAATTTTCTAGTGTGCTACCATGGTCCAAGAAAACAAGGTCTAACAAGAAGACCACGTGACTGACACAAGCCTACGTCATTTCTACGTCATTTTGCCTATTCATCCTTGTCGAATGCGTGTAATAGACAAGGATGAACAGCGCAAAATGACGTAGGCTTGTGTCAGTCACTTGGTCTTCTCCTACTAACTGGCCTGTTATTAGTAGGATTTATGGTTTGTTTGTTCCTTATTCCAGGACCCACGACCCGTATGAAGTAGGCATGAACTTTTTGATGACCATGGCTTTGGAGAAGGTGGCTTACTTGCCATTTGCCTTCATGGTGGACCAGGTAATTAAACCATGATTGTGAAATTAATTAAATTAAAATTAGGTAAGTTAGCAGCCCGTATAATATTATGTTATGTCCCGGACAATCATATCTCTTATCAGCAGTCATCGGAATAGACTTCATATTATTAACCCGACCAAGCATAATATTATTAAGTCTATTCCGATGACTGCTGATAGGAGATATGCTTGGTCGGGTGGGTCATAACAATATATTTTACCTAAACTTTGAAGAACAGAGTCGAAAAGAAGTGGAAACTTCTTACGACAACATTTAAAACAAAAGTTAGAGTAAACCCCGATCAAAGAAATAAAAACCCTCGTCATATTGCGGAATTTCAATGGAATTAATTTTATAAGGGAAATTGTTGCCATAGTCGTAAAAATATACACGTGGCGCCCCCAGAGCAGGTTTATTATTTTTTGGTCAGGCTTGTTTAATCCAATAAGTGATTTTTGATGCTGATTCTGATTCCTGTTTAAAGTTAATAAAATAGATATATTCAAATAGGTAAGCCAATTAATATATTACAATTAATTTATTGCCGTAATGAATATTTTTTATAATATTACAGTGGAGATGGTCAGTCTTCGAGGAAGGAGTAGAAAATATGAACAAAAAGTGGTGGCAGATGAAATTGAGATACCAGGTAAAACACACGATGCCGATATATGCAACCGAAATTCGGCGGCTGAATTTACGCTCCGACGTATTATGAGTTATGAATGACACATCATGGCTGTGCTTAGTTTGAGTTAGGATGGCTGTGTATGAAATTATGTGCTTGCTTGACGCTTCTCCACATTGAATTCGTAATATTACTTTATAAGAGCTTTTATTTTTTTATTTTATTGATTTGAATCTTGTTTGTTTATCAGAAATTATTATTTGGTTTTGTTTTATTAAGTTTATTATTTTGCCCAAATTTTTTCCTAGCCTAATAGTCTTTAAGTACTACCATTGTTTTGTAAAATATTCCTTTTGAAATAAATTATTATTAATTACTTTTATTGCTATTTTTGTGTCATTAAAGTTTAATAACTTTGTTCTAGGGTGTAATACCGCCGATGCCAAGGAGCGAAGCTGACTTTGACCCTGGCTCCAAATATCACATCATATCCGATCAAGTAAGTTAATAGACCTCGCTGTCGATGGTCCAGTAGCTAAGGGTGTGGTCTTCCGTTCGGAGGCCACGGGTTCAAGCCTCGGCATGTACAGTAGCTAGCACATGCGGCTGGATTTGTTGAACTTGAGAGCGCCCGTATTCCGTAGTGTTAGGGGTGACATTCGTAGTGCGAATGTCTAACCGCATGTGCTGGCTTCTGTACAAATATATTTTTTATTTTCTACTTAATATGTATGTTTATTTAACGCTCTTACGGTGAAAGAAAACATCGTGATAAAACCTGCACACACCTGCGAAGAAATTCAACCGCACCGGACTAGCAGCGTGGGTGGTGGGTTAAGGCCTGTTCACCCTTATGGGGGGTAAGCTCGAGCCCCTCGGTGGGGACATATCTCGTCAGTCCGTCTGTCTGTCAGTGCTAATTCCTTCTAAACTACTGAACCAATCAAGTTGAAATTTGGTACACCTAAAGACAGTTCATTATGAAATTTGGTACATTAAAATATTAAATCTCTTCCAGGAGTACATAAAATACTTCCTGGCGACGATCCTGGAGTTCCAGATCTTCGAGCAGCTGTGCCAGGCGTCTGGGCACAAGGGGCAGCTGTTCGAGTGCGACATCTACCGGAGCAGAGACGCGGGACGGCTGTTGAGGTATGGCGCCATCTAGCGGTGATGGCCTGAACTAACTAGATGAAAGGCTCGTGTTCTCAAAGACGCGAGACGACTGTTGAGGTATAGTACCATCTAGTATTGATAGGCTGAACTAAGTAGACGAAAGACTTGTGTACTCAAGGACGCGACCGAATGATGCTGTACAGCGCCATCTAGCGGTGACGGGCTGAACTTACTAGATGAAAGACTCGTGTTCTCAAAGACGCGAGACGACTGTTGAGGTGCAGTGCCATCTAGTATTGATAGGCTGAACTAAGTAGACGAAAGACTAGTGTACTCAAGGACGCGACCGAATGATGCTATACAGCCTCATCTAGCGGTGACAGGCTGAACTAAGTAGACAAAAGACTCGTGTTCTCAAGGACGCAGGACTACTGTTTAGGGTTTGGCTAGTGGTGACGGGCTAAACTAACTTAATGAAAGACTCGTGCAAATGAGGACGCGAGACGGATGTTGAGGTATGACAACATCTAGTGGTGACGGGCTGAACTAACTAGATGATACGCTCGTGTACATTACAATAAGCGGGACGACTGTTGAGATTATTATGTTGACATCTAGCGGTGACGGGCTGAACTAACTAGATGATGGTTAGACTCGTGTAACGGTTGTTGAGGTATGGCGAGATCTATCGGTTTTTTTGTTTTCACAACAATTAATAATTATTATAATTTTGTTTGTTAGTGAGATAATGCAGCCCGGTTCGTCGAAGTCTGCTGCTGACGTCATAAGGACAATGACCAGGGGGAAGACTAACAGGATATCCCCGGAATCGCTCGTCAAGTGAGTAGGCTTTCTTTCTCTTTCTGCTTTTGTTGTAATTTAAATTAAATAGGCAACTTTTTTAATGGTCAGTGTTAAATACTTTATTTGAAGGTATTTCAAAGTTAAACCTCTGAGTTTCCACATAAGTCTGTAGCTGCTCAAATATCAAAAAGATTATTGCTAAAATATTCTGGGAGGCGATCTTCTTCCTGATACATATGTTTGTAATGAATAAACTCAAACTACTATGCCAAATTCAAAAATTCTTTAACCATTAGAAAGCTACATTCACCCTGAGTAATATAGGCTACCTTTTATCGCAGGAAAACGCCTCATTCCCAAGGGAAAAACTGTTAATGCTGTCGGAGATGCGAAAATGTAATATTATAAAGAGGAAAGATTTGTATTTTTGTGTGTGTGTGTGTGTGTATGTGTGAGTGTGTTTGTGTTTTTTATAAATTTATTTAATCACCCAGGTACTTCAGACCTCTAGAACTGTGGCTCCGAGTTCAAAACCGCGACGAGCCTGTTATTGGCTGGATATCAAACTCCTACGACTTTGCCCTCTTCGAGCCGCAGCGTGGCGCCACTGTCCCTGTTAAAATGTCGCCTGTGCTGCTACTGGCATCTCTACTCTGTGGCTTGTGTTTTTATTTTGTGTAATTAGTTGTGAATAAAGATTGTTTAAAAAAATACTGTGTTATGTTTCTTTTTCAAGAGAAGAAGAAAAACAATAATATTTAGCTAGGCTTTTTACTAAAAGTTACTAGGACTTTTTACTAGGTACTATTTAGCTAGACTTTAAGTTAAACCGTTATCACACCCTCGATCATACCTCGGACACTCCGTACAGCATACGCGTTTTGACAAGACAACCCACTTTTTTTTATAACAACTGAATATCAACTACAAGTCAAACACTGACACGCTATGTGAAACACCACAGAAGTGCCATAGCCAAAAAATAAAACACCCAGAACACCCCAGAAGAGTCCCGCGGCGCCTGCGGGGTGCGGGGCATTGGGGGGCATCGGGCGGGGAACTCATATTAGTGCGGGGCGGTGAGTATCCTTTCTGTACGGGTTAGTACATGGTCTAAGAAAACAAGGTCTTACAAGAGGACCACGTGACTGACACAAGCCTACGTCATTTCTACGTCATTTTGCCTATTAATCCTTGTCGAATGCGTGTAATAGACAAGTAAAAAATTACATTTACATTTTCAGTTGAAAATGTAATTTCAGTATTAATAAGAAAATCGTAAGCAGATGGAGGTTAACAAAATGAAAAAATAAATGAAAGTTGTACAATAAAACAATTTTAAGTACCTAAGTATAATTTCGTCTAGTATACTTTCACTTTTTTTGAACGCATTGCCAAATTGCATTAGGTCTAAAACAGGGATGGTTTGTACCACATTTCGACATAACAGATGATATTTCAGAAAGTAATAAATATACCTACTATTAAATATGTGGGGACATCTCACACACGGCCGTCTGACCTCAAACTAGGCAGAGCCTGTACTATGGGTGTCAGACGGACGGCTGATATACATACACACATATATAAAAACTAGCTGTCCGCCCGCGGCTACGCCCGCGTTGTTTTTTTACTTTACCGTGCAGCTTCCCGCAGGAATGAGATATTTTCCCGCGGTAAAAACTATCTGAGATGTTGACCGAAGATATAAGGTTCATTCGATTTGGTCTAACAGTTACGGAGATTAGTCCGTACAAACAGACAAACAGAAAAACAAAAAAAAATTAAAAAATATCTGGATACCACTTCAGTCACTCACACTTCATCACTTCTTACATCCTCCTGACTCGTACATTCGACCTTACATCATCATCATCATCATCATCTCAGCCTTTAGACGTCCACTGCTGGACAAAGGCCTCCCCCAAAGATCTCCACAACAACGATCGTTCCCGCGCTGCCCGCATCCAGCGGCTTCCCGCGACCCTCACCATATCGTCGATCCACCTTGTAAGGGGAGACTTCCGGCACCTGGCCGCCATTCGAGAACCTTTTTTCCCCAACGTCCATCGGTTCTACGTGCAATGTGCCTAGCCCACTGCTACTTAAGTTTCGCGATTCTTCGGGCTATGTCGGTGACTCTGGTTCGCCTGCGGATCTCATCATTCGACCTCTACAGTTTTATTATATAGATACAACATTCAGACCCAAGGCAAACACACGTGCTCATCACACGAACGTTTGCTCTGGGCGGTATTCGAACCCGCGACCCTGTGCTTGAAGGCGCACTACCAACTATGCTGTTTAAACATAGTAAAATTCGTTTGACCACCACTAGACGACGACGTACCATTAGTTAGACGATGATTTTTAAAATAAACACTGCTGTCTAAAAAGCTTATTAATTTATTTATTTGCTGATTTTGACTAATTGAGTTTTTTGGGAGTGGAACCTGAACCATCGAAAGTGCAACTGTCTGTCCACGACCTATACCTATCAACGTAGAAAAAAATAGAAGTAGTCTGGAAATGACAAGTAGCGGCCTTGTTATTGTAACAACAACAGTTGTCTGTTCTACTTGCTTTTTTTGCTTTTTTGTACTTTTTGCTTTACATAATATTTTTTTGTGTTGTTGTAAATAAATGTGTTCTTATTTTTATTCCTACTGACGGATACACGAAAGAAATCATTATGAATTACGCTTTCTAAAATTTTGAGTTCGCACTAAGTGCGTTCACAAAATGTTTAATTGCTACTATACGGGATGTGAACGGCCTAGCAATTACTGATAGATATGGTCCGTCAGCAGTGAGTGCGAAACCATATTTCGAAAAGCAATCAACCGAATGACTGTATACCGAACGAACGTTATACCGAATTTTTTTTTACCGAAGGGACTTGAATTCGAATGTGCTGTATACCGAATTTCTTAGCACCGAATAATATGCCGAATTTCCTAATACTGAATAATATGCCGAATTTCTTAACATCGAATGAAATCCCTATCCCTACTTCCCTACTAATATTATAAATGCGAAAGTAACTCTGTCTGTCTGTCTGTCTGTTACGCTTTCACGGCAGAACCACTGAACCGATTTTGATGAAACTTGGTACGGAGATAGAATAGACCTTGGGGACGGACATAGGATACTTTTTACCGCGGGTGGGTCGGAAACTTGATGAAACTTCGCATCTTTACCAATCTGACCTTGAAGAGGGATATAAGCTACCTTTTACCACGGGAAAACGTCTAATTCCCACGGGAAAATGGCAGCGTGGGTGAAAAGTTTTGATGGAACTTGGTACAAAGATAGAATAGACCCTGGGAATGTATAGGGAAAAATATTAGTACCTACAGGTGGAAAGTTTTGAAACTATTTATCGGAATTAGGTCTTGGGAAACTTGGTATAGGGATATAAAATATTTTGGGCATGAATAAAGGCTACCTGTTACCGCGGGAAAATACTTTATTCCCACGGGAAAAATGTTAGAGTGGTCGAAAAGTTTTGATGAAACTTGGTACAGAAACAAAATAGACCCTGGGGATAGATATAGCCTACTTGTAACTGCGGGAAAATACCTTATTCCCACGGAAAAATTGTAGTTTAGGCGGAAAGTTTTGGTGAAACTTTGATTAAAAAGTAATCGAAATTGAGCTGATTCGGTATAACGTTCGTTCGGTATACAGCCATTCGATCGATTGCTTTTCGAGATATGGTTTGTTCGAAAAAAGGAAATTCGATTTAAAGATATTCGAAATTAAGCTGATTCGGTATAACGTTCGTTCGGTATACAGTCATTCGGTTGATTGCTTTTCGAAATATGGTTTCGCACTCGTCAGCAGTTTTAAGCAACTTTAAAAAAAAAATTTGAAAAATCGCTGTAGGGGCGTGGTTTGTTTGTTTATCTGCGCGGCAAAGTAAACGGACCACTGATGGCAAACATCATCATCATCTCAGCCGAAAGACGTCCACTGCTGGACAATGCAGGAAAGTAATAGCGCTAAGCGGTGCCGTACATGTGGAACAGAGAACAACCATAATATCTACTTTTTTACTAATCATTAAAGAGGATCATCGAATCAAAAGATACCAAAAAAAATATTCAGGCAGTTTGTATATAGAGAAGTCACTGGGCCTGATTAAATTTAAAAACCATATGTCCCTTTCACATTCTTAAGAACTAAAAGGGACAGAAGATTGTCAACTTAAACTTAGAGACGTCGAACATTAATTTTACGCGTAGTTTGCACTAGTTTAGCAGGCATGCGACAACATCCCACTTAAATTAAGCTGAATTTCACAGCTGCACTGCTTAATTTTAAATACCATTCATTTAAAATTAAATTTATTCATCTCCCATCCTTTTTGATTCCTATATGAATGAAAGACACAAATAACTTAAATTTAGAGATTTTAGCGGCTACACCGGCATTTAGCTCACTGTTTAAATATTTGTTAAATTGCCACTTACGCCTCGTATGTAAAGATCGATTTATCATGTTTAAAATTAAATATATCGGAAAGACATTTCGCTTTCGCAATTAGCCCAATTAGCAGTTTAACCACAAATCATCTGCTGCACCTAATCGATTTGGAAAAATTATAGAATGTAATTCATAAATGAACAACTTTCATAAGAATAATTATTATAATTAATGATAGTACATCCCTAATGATATTTTCATCACCTACCAGCTACTTACTTGAATTAACAAAATGTTTTCTTTTTTAGTCATGGAATTTAAAGTAGGTACTCATTATTTTTAGCTAAGATAAATTATATAACTAATGGCCATGATAATTACTATATTGATAGACAATAAACCATTGTTAGCATTAAGAAAGTACTTTGTTACTTTTACTTGAACTTGACGGAAATAGTTCTGCCGCCCGTTCGTAGAATAGCAACAAATTAGGCTGGTGCTCATTTTTTATCTCCTTTGTCACCGTCGTCGTCGGTGTTATTTTGTCAAAATTATAGCCAGCAAGTTTTATTAATTAGCCAGTAGTTTTCTATTGTAGGCTCCCTAAGTTTTGAGGTATTTACAAGTATTATCTCTGTAATAATTATTTTGAACGTCATTTATTAATTTTTGATTTATTTAAACACTTAATTACCTCAGAAGTTAAAAAGCTTAACTTATGATGAGTGCCACCAAATATCGTCCAAATTAATGAACAAGTCTAAGTATTTTAAAACCCTAGCTCAAAGTATATTCAGCTTTCAAAATAGTCTCCTCATTAAGTACTTATTTCCTCTTTTATTTTTGCTATTAAAAAGATTTAAAAGAGTAAACATCAGTTATATTTACTAAATGAAACATTCACAGGCGACAGCACTAGGCGGTATTCATAAAGTTTAAAAAACCTAAATTTCTATACATAACTTTGGTCTTAGAAAGGGCCTTGGGCATTATTCTTAATTCTACGTTAAGTATTTAGTTGTGTATGTTTTTGTTGTATTAGCTAAGTCTACCTCATTACGAACGTTCTGTTAAATAGATAATTTTAAGTAAATCTACATGCTTTTTTATACTGGTTTTTTTATTTTCATTCAAGTAGCTGACATGCCAGAAATATGTTCGTCAATACAAAAGACATCAACGCGTTCACTATTGCAATTTTTAATATTTTTATAGAACAGCTAGCTTTCCGCCAGCGTAAACAGTTATTCTCGTGGGTATGAGGCATTTTCCGCGGTAAAAGGTAGCCTATGTTACTCAGGATGAACACAGCTTCCTAATGTTGGAAGAATTTTTGAAATCGGTACAGTAGTTTTTGAGTTTATTCATTATAAACATACACCCACACAAGAATACCATCTTTGCTCTTTATAACATTAGTATGATGAAATCTATTAGACTTTTTCTCCAAGTTTTTACCGTTATGATAAATTCGAAAAAAAAGTTAATACAATTTGAAATTTCCGTAACAATGATACAGGAAGTGACCCAAAACGGTAAATGTCATGACGAAAATCATTTATAGAACATTTATTTTTATATTATGGTGTCAATTCTATTGTTAACATCGATGAACGTTTTACAATTGCCGTGAGAATCGAGACTAAATTGTAATTGACAACATGGTAGCTTAGTTGGTAGTACGTCTGCCTTTGAAGCACAGGGTCGTAAGTTCGAATCCCGCCCAGGGCTAACATTCATGATGAGCACTTGTGTTTGTCTTGTGTCTGGATGTTGTATATTTATATATGTATGTATATCAGCTGTCTGCCACCCATAGTACAGGCGTCGAGACCGTATACTACCAAAAAAGTTTTTCTTACTGTATGGTGTCGAGGTTTAAACCCGCTTATTCCGAACGGAAGTCAACGTCCTTAGCCACTAAGCCACCGACGACGCTTTCAGTAGTTAGAAGTAGTATGGAGAAATGTAATCGAAACTTATTTCTATGTCGCTTTCTAAATTGCTGTCCGTTTTCTGATAAGTTTCGTCCGACTTGTCTTACTCGCACTTACGAACTGTCAATCTTATTGAAAGTGTAAGTAGAAAAAAACAGGTTATACTTTTTTGTAGATCAGTTAGATTAGCTCTTTTACATGGCATCCGCTTTGGTTTTAACAATTTAGTTTCCGTTTCGATTCTTGGCCGAGACAAATATTGATCATGCTTTTTGGATAAGTCCGGTAAGAAAGTGTTCCGTGCTACGGAAGGCACGTCAAGTGCTTGCTAATTGTGTGGGTTTCATTTATTATTGAACCGCCTAAGGTTTATAATAGACTCCTATAGCGAGCTCTAAGTATAACTAGTTAACTTAGCTCACAAACCAAGGCCTGAGCCGTCTATGGCTTCTGACTTGGTTCATGTAACGACTACATCCGTAGATAGTAGCCGAGACCAAGGGCTTTACGTGCCTTCTGAAGCACGTAATCATCTTTTTTGCCGACAATCAGGTGATTCAGCCTGCAATGTCCTAAACTGGAGAAATTCTCACAAAGTGACATTTGTTCGACAACTTTTAAACTCGACCACGGAGGTTGTTTCTCAACCTTTTTTACTTAATTTAATGCCAGATGCTTACTGCAGGTCATTCCTCTTTGCAGTATTTAAATGAGGCGCTAGATGTAAGAATATTCAATAGGCGTTTCTAAGCCTATTAGTTTTAAAATGTAACACAAAAACGAGTTCAATCTAACTAGTTTGACGACCACATGAGTAAAGAAGTAAAGAGATTAATACAACACTTCTACGTTCAGTAAAACAGCATGAACTGTCAGCGGCGTAATGGCTAGGGTCGTTGTTTTCAATTCGGAAGTTCGCAGGTTCAAGCTTCGACACGGACATGTGTTTACGATTTTCGAATTCAAATGTTCATTCATACGTACGGTCTCCTGCATGGTCCAAGAAAACAAGGTCTAACAATTAGACCACGTGACTGGCACAAGCCTACGTCATTTTGCGCTGTTCATCCTTGTCTATTACACGCATTCGACAAGGATGAACAGGCAAAATGACGTAGAAATGTCGTAGGCTTGTGTCAGCCACGTGGTCTAACTGTTAGACCTTGTTTTCTTGGACCATGGTCTCTTGCAAAGAAATCGGACCCCCCTGTCGTAACCGGCCGCCGTTTACGACAGGGGGGTCCGATTTCTTTGCAGGAGACTGTACACTCTTATGGTGAAGGAAAATATCGTAAGGAAACCTGCACACACCTGCCCAAGTGACATTACCAAGCCAGGACTCTCAACGCCAAGTCATACGCTCCAGGCAGCATATTAAAGCTCATATTAGAGCTCCAGGCAGCATATTGCGCGAGCCTGCCAGTTCTGTCTAAACTAAAATCGCATCGCATCTTTAAATTTTAAGAGTTTATTCTTCATTGTGTGAGACGAAATGGTTTGAGCAAAATTTAGTAACTTAATTAAAATTTGACGTCGAAAAGTGATTTGTGTAATCTTATTTCGAATAAAACATTTTGATTTTAAGGGACAATATTTAACATGGTAAAATAAATGAAAAAGTATGTAACAAGAACAGGACATATTTAATTGTTATTATTTCATTTTAAACCAGGCGCAAAATACGTAATTTGGCATACCGTAGTAGAAGGCGGGGTGAGCGTGTGACCTTGCCAGACATTTTGGCGTTACATTATTTTTAACAACTTTCAAGAAAAGAAAGAGGTCAGTGAACTTTTATCCGGATTATATGAAACAGACCATAGTTGAAATATTTTTACCGCAGTAAGCGTCTTATATCTTATATCAAATTACTCGCATGTCAATCCAAAACAGATTCATCGCACAAAAAAAACTAAGTTATGAAAGTTTATCGGATCAAGTTTTTGGTTCTATAGGTTCTACTGTGCATCCATCCGTCCATCCGTCCGTCCGTCTAACACAGAGATGCGTCTAATAAACGTAGGTATCGTCATTATTTCAGCGTGTACGCGTCCACTGCTGGACAAAGGCCTCCCCCAAAAATCTCCACGACGATCTATCCCACCCTGCCCTTATACAGCGGCATTCATCATTAATAGCTCATACATGTCCCCACCGAGGGGCTCGAGCCTACCCTGATATCAGGGTGAACAGGCCTTAGTCGACAACGCTGGCCCAATTTTATGATAACTCTAGCTGGCGGGCTAATTCAAATGCCTTGGTGGGACAAATTGGTGGCCTGCGTTCCCGTGTTTGGTCACCCTTTCTTTAGATCATATCAGGGTATTAAATGGATGGGATTTGTGTGGCTTGCTCGTATACTGCTTCCACACCCTTATGTTCCACTCTCTAAGAGTCTCCCGGCCGGAAACAGGCTTCCGTAGCCAATAGAATAGGAACATCTTTATTTGGCATAGCAATATTATGCACAAAACATTTTTTGACGTGTTTCAACATAAACAAAAACAAAGAACAGTAACACAAACACAACAGAACAGAACAGTAACTTGAACAAGTTAGTTACAAGCTATGCTAAAAAGGTCCCGTCTCAGAATATGCTACCAGCGAGGTGAGCCAGCAGCGCTGATTTTCAGCTGAGACCTACCAATCTGAAAGTCTTTAGATAGACTTGGGACACAGGTAGGCCGGAGCAAGGAAAACATGTTCCGGTGGGGGCTCTCCACTCCAGTGACCCGAATCTGGACTGTATGTGCGGAGCAGTACAGACCATGGCTCACTTAGTGACCTATCGTGATTTCTTTCTGTCTTTCTTTCTGACCTGCCTGCCCTGCCACCTGTTCTCAGCAGGACCTAATGGACGCTTCACACAACGCAGTTGAAGTGGCTTAGTTCTGGGCCGCAAATATTTAAGGTTTTTCATCGACTCGCAAAGAAGAAGGGTATTGAATGTAAGCCAGACAAAAATGTTCTATCTATCTAGAGTAATAAATCTGTAAAGTTAGCCTATAAAGCTACACTTATAAACTATAAAAAGTTTAATATTATCCACAAAAAGGCTAAGTTGATCATTTCCTTTCATTTCTACTAATGTTCTAACATGAAATTCATTTATCTATTTCAACTTTAAGCGCTATTCGAATAAAGTTGTAAATGCAAACATTTTTGTTTATAGGCATGCGTGACCTTCAAATTCGAAAATCAAAATCACTTTTCAAAAGTGAAAGTCGTTTAAACTTGATATATTTCAAGTAAGTACGTTTAATTGCTTTTTTTTTCTAGGGTCGGAAGTGGGGTTTGGCTAGGCGCTCTCTTTTTTTTATTACGAGTTTTGGGTACTTTGAAATTTATGACGTAAATAGGAAAGAGAGAGGAGTTCCAATATTTTTTAAAATTCAATTAAACTTGATTTCATCTAATGAAACATCATGAATCAATTAATTTTGATTTTTTTTTTAATTTCTTCTTAGATTGGTTTTGTGGAGAGGTGGTTTAAAAAAAACTGAATGAAAACCCAAAAAAAAGAAACAGTTATTTTTTAGTTTAAGTTTGCATTGCAGTTCGGATAGACTATGCAATTGGGAAACCATTATTTGGATATTTTGTCGTGACAACATCTGGCTGACTGAATATTTCATGCTCACTAAAGTGTCCCTTGCGGCGGCGTATGGGCCGGGTCGTTGGGTTCCCTCTAATATGATAGAGTCCGGCGATGGCTGACCCATACGTCAAACTCGTGAACGTAGTGCTGCTGGTCTGGAGTCCGTAACCAGGGTTCGAGAAGACTATAGTATTTAATATTATTGTAATATTTTTTAAGAATATTTTTTAAAAAGAAGGAAAATACAGAAGATGCTACCTTGCGGAGTTTCTTCGGCGAGTTGTTCACCACAGCAGCGCACACATTGCGCGAACCTCCAGTTATATTGCATCGCCTCTTTTAGATTGTTTGATTTCTTTTTCATTACTTAGACTTGTACATTGTTTGAGACGAGAGCCGGTCTTGGTGAGCAAAGCCTATTAAATTCAAAAATGACTACATTACATTTTCTAAGGGAGCCTACAATGAATAAATAATTTTTGAATTTTGAGACTGTAGGTACAATAGTAATAGGAGAGCCATCACTAAGGGGCCGTCCATTATTCACGTGAGGCTTGAATGGGGGGGAGGGGTTTGACAAAAATCACGAAATATCACAAGAGGGGAAGGGGGGTGTGGTAAGATATGACGTGTATTTATTTTTTCAAATCAAAAAAACCTGCTACCTTTCTGTCTAGAGAGGCATTTTTATCACAGTCCTTAATTTCAGAATAAAATGAGGTTATACTTTATTCTGCTACTACCTGTATTTAAAGATAATCTTCTAAAAGTTTTAAGATTCTTTGCAGGTACTAAAAATACACGTGATGTTGAGTGGAGGTAGTCTTAAACCTCACCACGTATCACCAAGGGGGAGGGGGGGTTAAAAAATGCTAAAAAAAAGATCACGTGATTAATGGACGGCCCCTAAGGGCCAATAAAAAGGGGCACGATGGATTTTATTTGAAACTAGCGACCCGCCCCGGCTCCGCACGGGAAAATGGTTATTGTTGGTTATCTTTAAGTATATTATGCATGTATTATACATATAAACCTTTCTCTTGAATCACTCTATCTATTAAAAAAACCGCATCAAAATCCGTTGGGTAGTTTTAAAGATTTAAGCCTAGATAGGGACATAGGGACAGAGAAAGCGACTTTGTTTTATACTATGTAGTGATAGTGATAGCCACAGTAGAAATTGTCCAAAACTACAATAAAAAATCGCTTCCATTTTTGCGTACGCATTAGATAGATTAGCGTGGCCCGATTCCAAAAAAACTTTTCGCAAGAAATGGCGACCGACGAAAAAGAGTTTGTGGTTTCCGAACAATAAAAAATATTTTCCATAATGGCGCGCGTTTAAAAATCAATCAGGCCGCGGCAATGCTTTTATACAGCCACTAACCTGAATTGTCAAAATCAAGGTTTTATGCGAAGACCACTTGTCAATCATCATTTAAGTCAATGAAGCTCAATTATAGACTACTAGCTTTCTGCATCGCGGCTCCGCCCGCATTAACAGGTTTTCCTGTGGGAAAGAAGTATTTTCCCGCGGTAAAGAGTACCCTATGTGTTATTCTGATATTGATGTATAAACTATATTATTTTAAAGTTTCATTAAAATCCATTCAGTAGTTTTTGCGTGAAAGAGTAACAAACATAAATCCATACTCTCAAACTTTCGCGTTTTTAATAGGTACTCGTAATATTAGTAGGATACAAGGATAATAGGATAATAATACAAGGATAATAGGATAATAATAGTAATAGGATAATAGGATATTAATACAAGGATAATAGGATATTAATACAAGGATAATAGTATCTGAACTGGGCCAGAATTGGGCCTAGGTCAACCTTATATGTAATGCATGCATGAGCCATATCTTGTTCAATAAATCTGCCACCAGAGTTTGTGAGGTAGGTTAACCTCGAAACCCACACGTTAAGCAAGCAACTGCGATCCCCAATCCAACTCGCCTGCCAAAGGCTATAGGCCTACAGAAATTGTGAGCGAAGATGGAATACTATGTAGTTAATTGTTAAAATGAATTACGAGTATAGTACAGAAAATTGGAGAGACGTTTACAACGAAATTAATTACTATATCCTAATGAGCATCTAAATACTACTTTCCTACTGATCATAATTAAAATTTACGCATCGGTAGGCACGAAACCAAAAACTTGTTTTAGTTTTAATATGAACGACCAATTTATTTTGACCCTTCTTAAAGCTAGCACTGAGAAAAATTGCTGGCAGCTCGTTAGCATTAGGTGTCATTATTATTTTGCCCATTCTGAATCTTACACCGTTTTGAACCTCACTTTCAAATAGCCGGCAATTTTTCGACGGCAGTCTGAAGTTTAGTTTTGAAGTGCATGCACGCACACTAAATAAAAAAAACGTCAAAAAGACACAGTAGCCAAAGTTTGTAAAAAATATATTATTTGAAAATAAAAATGTTTTCGCGCGCTGTTTTCTCGGCCATTTTGGTCTTGTTTTTCTCAGTTTATTCTGCAAAGGCATTGTCGCAAACAGCCAATGTTGAAACGACTAATAATTTACAGGATTTATATTCTTTAATTGAGGATAAATTAGAGTTAAAAGTTGGACAGTTAGTTAATTATTGTACTAGATATTTGGAGGATTTTAATGATAAACATTTGGGGGTGAGTGAGTTGGGGAAGCTGATACATTATGATGAAATCAAGCCCAAATTGGAAAAAGAGTCAGCCAGGGGTAAGTTTTTTATTTATAATATAGCATAGGCTGAATACCCTTTTCTAATGCTCGCGATATGGGCAGTTTTATGTTGAACAATATTTTTTTACCAAAATATTTTTTTCTATAAAAATTTCTTTATTATTTTTTTTTACTTAGCGGTAATTTAAGTAGCGATATCAAAATAAATAGTTATTGCAACTACACGTCTGTTATTTTCTATAATAAATCTTAATAAATTTTTCAATATCCGTGTAAATATTGTATTTTTTTATTAATGTATAATTATGTGTATGTCTAGGTGTGTATGTTTTTAAAAATATTGTTAATTGTAAGTAAAAACAATGGATTTTGAGAGCCCAAATGTTGCCTAAATAACACAAAACGCTTTAGTTCACTAAGTGTCACATTCACACACATTTCCAAAGAAATAATTACCTTCTTACTATTACTCATTTTCACAGTAACAACACTAACAACCAAATAAAAATTTCAAGTTTCAATTTCAAGTTCAAAGATATTTCAAAAATACAATACCTAAATGCAAATTTTATAACTAATGTAAAGTCTGACCAGTAAAATAAAAAACCTATGCTAAGGGCGCCACGTGTAGGTATATATTTTTGTTTATGGCAATTATAAATGCGAAAGTGAGTTTGTTTGTATGTTTGTCCTTCTTTCACGCCCTAACTAAGCAACCAATCGACTTGATTTTCGGCATAGAGTTAGTTGAAAGGATGGAGAGTGACCTTAAAAGAGGTAGTAAAGAAAATACCTCATTCCCACGGGAAAAACTGTTAACGCGGGCTGAGATGCGGGGCGGGAAGTAGTACTGTACCTAATCCTCAGTATTAGTAACACACTATAAACTACTACTACTTACGTACTTTTTTTTATGTATTTGTAGGTTAAGGTATTTATGTTATGGGCCTCGTTGCCTGAAATAAATAAATTATTATTATTATTATTATTATTATTATTAAAGACGCCAAAAACTCGCCAAAATATAAACACATTGAAACACTAAAAACACACGGAAACTTCAAATCAGAAATCAGAAAACTTTATTTGTAGGACATCACAACACAGAAAACAATAAGACAATAAGGCAAGAAAAAAAATAACTAGATAATTTAACACTATACATATACATAACATGAAACATGAACGATACAACGTTCAAACATCCCTCTGTGCTGCGACACCCACACAAAAAGGGCCCCACTCAGCGAAATGCCGCCGCCCAGCTGGGCCACGGCGCAACTTCTAAGAAACGCACTGGAAATACTAAAAAACACACTGAAATTTCAAAAACAGCACTAAAATCGCTAAGCAACACTCGTCATTAATCCTAAAAACACGCTCAAGCAAGCTTTTTACACGCTTTTAAACAAAACAAAAATATTAACAGCGAAAACGTCCGCAGCAGCTCGCATGAAGAAAATGGCGATGGCGATGATGCCGCTGATCTTCCACGTCGGAGCCACTTCCACCTGGATGATCCTGACTTCCATCATGGCTGCGAAGGGTGTCTTGATCGGCCTTGTGCTGCTTGTGTTCAAGATCGCCGTCAGTTCTGCTAAGGTTAGTCTATATACCAATACATGGTCTAAGAAAACAAGGTCTTCTATTCCGACCACATGTCTTGACACAAGCCTACGTCATCATGCTGTTCATTCTTGTAGAATCAATCAATAATCAATCGACAAAGATGAACAGCATGATGACGTAGGCTTGTGTCAAGTCACGTGGTCGGATTAGAAGACCTTGTTTTTTTAGACCATGGTACCAATACTACGTCCGCCCATGGTTACGCAGCGTTGTTTTTTTTTTTAATTTTCTTTATTTCCCGTGGTAAAAAGTATCTAAGATGTTGACCGGGGATATAAGGTACCACCATGCAACATTTCATTTAAATCGGTCCAACGGTTATGGAGATTAGCGTGTACAAACTGACAGACAGTTTCTTTTTTCAAAACTTGTATTTTTATGTTCAGCGCACTCACACTCACCTTCAATCAGTTTTTGAAAATCAAATCAGTGTACAGACACACCGATTCGTCAGTTTTAATAAAGATAGAATAGTAAGATGGAAGAAGAAAATTATAAAGAGGAAATATTTAATTGTTAATTTGCATTGAATAGGCTCCGAAACTACTGAACTGAAGGCGGCTCAATAATTCTGGCACCAGGGTTTGTGAGGTAGGTTAACTGCGAAGACCACACGATAAGCAAACGAGTGTCCGAATATTGGGCAGGGTGACCAAATTTTATGTTTGGAGGGATGCGCGATTTTTGCCATTGAATCGATTTTTTGGATCGTAATGGATCGTAAACCTTTGAATCGATTCTTGGATCGGATCGTATGCTCTTGAATCGATCTTACAAAAATCGATTCAAAGATCATATTGAAATTTTGCATTATTAAATTATTAATATTTTTACGATACAGTTGCATAATTTTCGGCTTTTCCAATAGCACACTGGATTTTATAGGTGGAGTCATCGGTAAAATCACAACAGCACCATTATTTTTTTTTACACACATGGTGAATCTTGTACCTACCTACGGCACAAACGACCAAAGCAAAATAAAATCAACGTGGACTTGTTAGAACTACCTGCATCATGTTACATTATTTTTATCAACTAGCTTTGCTTTATAACATAAACAATGCGGACTAATGAATGATGTCAATATAGTGTCGGCATTCGGTTTAAACTGATATTTCATCTTTTTTTATTATAATTATATTAAATTAGTACATTATCTGTGAATACGATCTAAAGAATTCGATCTACCTTACTTATGAATCGATCCGGGTAAAGATCGTATTGCAGTGAATCGATTAAAAAAATCGCTAGATCGTATTCTCTTGAATCGATCTTCATAAAAATCGAATCGTAATGCGCATCCCTTTCGGTGGCCAAGTGGCTAGGGCCGTTGAATTCCATTCGGAAGTTCGCGGGTTCGAACCGCGGCACGTACCAATGTGTTCTTGATTTCCGAATTCATACGTACATTTATTCGACGCTCTTACGGTGAAGGTAAACATCGTGAGGAAACCTGCACACACCTGCGAAGTTTCAAAGAAGATTCAAAGGTTGTGTGTTCGTGGCCAACCCGCACTGGGCCAGCATGGTCTACTAAAGCCTATTCACCCTGATGTCAGGGTGGGCTCGAGCCCCTCGGTGGGGATATATGTGAGCTGAGGTGTTAAAGAACGAAATTAGGAATTTTACGAAATGCCTAGGGATGTCTGTCATGCAAGACGTAATTCTCTTTTTCCAACCCCCTAAGAAAAAGAGGGGTGCTACCTATAAGTTTGAAGTGTGTGTCTGTCTGTGGCATCGTAGCTCCTAAACGGATGCGACGATTTTGACCTAGTTTTCTTGTTTGTAATGTGTCACAATCGAGAGTGTTCTTAGCTATGATCCAAGAAAATATCTTCATCCATTTGAAGATTATCAGCACTTTTCTAGTTGTTGAAAGGGTCAAGTAACGGTTTTGTGCCTTGTTCGTTTTTAAGAACGTGAAAGGGACAAGTATATTATAGTGTTTAAAATTACGTTTGAATCTATGTATGCATAGCAGGTGCAAATTATGTTGAAATATGTATATCATTATCTTCTTCATCGCACATAAAGTAGTTACAAACGCATATTCGTAGATAATCACTATGCATAGTAAAAACAAAAGTATTCTAGTCTTGTCCTTTTTTTAACATCCGAATTCCGCAGGCGATTATTAGAGAGTAAAAGTTGTGCTTGCGCTGCTAAGTAATTACTTTGGACTCGTAATAAGACAAAATCTCGCTTATAAATAATGCGAACGAATTATATTTTTAGAATGTTATTTGTATAAAAAAAAAAGTTTCATGCGCAGAGTAAGTGAAAAAATCTTTTGTGAAATTCTTTATATAAACGCAAGTTGAAACTTTTTGGGTAAATTGGGTGTACTTAAATAACAGCTTAGAGCGTCAGTAGCTAAGTGGCTAGGGCCGTTGACTTCCATTCGGAAGTCGGGGGTTCAAGTTTGTGTTTGTGACCAACTCGCACTGGGCCAGCCTTTTTAAGCTCGAGCCTTTCGGTGGGGACTTAAATCTTCTTCTTCTGTCGTGTCGATGGCTAGTTTTAAATTATTTTTTGCCCAATATCCTGCCACCCTGATTGCTCTTTCTGAGGCCTCCATGAGCTCCTCCGGCGTGCAAGACTCAGGGCATGCAGGACATGACAATAGGTGGGTCATGGTTTGCGGCGACAGGCCGCACTCGCACCGGAGATCCTTCCCATCAGAAAGACCCCACCTAAACCGATTTTGTTTGCTTCGGCCAACCTGGGTTCGAAGCCTGTTTAGTGACTTCCAAAGGGACCTTAATGAAACTTAAGTGACTGACCGGACTTAAATGAAACAGCTTAGCAAAGATTAAAAGAATGCGTCGCAGCCAGGCATACTACCAAATGATATGCCGTTTCCAGGAATATTCTCACACTAAGAATGCTACTTACCGTTTGAGGCCAAACTAGGACTAAGTGAGATCTGTAGGGTCGGTCGGGTCGTTAGGTACCTAACCGGAAAACACCAACCCGGTCTACCACATCTAGCCTAGCCAGCTTGAACAGCAAATTTCGTTGGGAATATTCCAGGGAACGGAACGGCACATCTATACTACCAATCAAGTTACAGGGCTGTATGCCACATAATGGCAACACCAGAATAATAGAGAAAGAAATAGTTTCTTTCTCTCTCTCTCACGTTTCCGCTCTAGCGGACGATTGAACGTTGTGTTTTTGCTCTGTAATAAAATAATCAAAATAAACGAAAATAGCCTTCAGAAATCTTGTTTTCATTAACAAGGGCTGTCGTTATTAAGGACTTTTTTTCTGTTTCAGTTGGCGTCATTTTTCACGCAGCTCAAGGGCAAACATCATGATGATCATCATGGCTGGTCTTGGAGCCCGCCGCATCATGAGTATCATGGTTAGTAATCATTTACTACTTCTTTTTTAAATTAGTTTGATTTACAGCTAACAACACAAATAGTTCACAATTTAGATAAGACAACGCCAATTACCACCAATGCATGATTAAAGGGTTTATTTGGGAAAACAAAGAAATTATTGTACACTATAATTAACTTACACAAGTCTAGAAAAATTGGTAAATGGCTAAACCTTGCCAAAATAGTCATTGGCAAGTTTATGCTTGATGTTGGTATCACTTGCGAAAGATACATCAATGATGGACGATACAGCACTGCTCACTCTAATGAAAAATGATTTTCTATAATTTGTTCTCGCAAATGGAATGTGAAGCAAAGAACGTTTCCTGAATCCTGACAGATTTGTACGAAAATGTATTTTAGACAATTCCGGCTGGCCTTTAATAACTTTAATACTATTTATCTATCTATACATATATACAACGTGTTATCACGTCACACTTTTTTTTCATTGACCTAGATGCTTGAGTCAAAAAAGTACGACGGATCAAGCTTTACCGGACTTGAGACATTACTCTAATATTATAATGGCGAAAGTTTGCGAGTGTGTATGTTTGTTACTTCTTCACGTCTAATCGGCTGGAGCGATTTTAATGAAATTTGGTAAGGAGTTAGCTGACACCTTGGATTAACCTATAAGCTAACTTTTACCGCGGGTACACAAAAGTTTTAGATGATGCAGACAGACTGCAGTAAACAAAATCTTATCTATGTATTTGTACATTTTGTAAAAGAATTTGTTTTTATGTAGGTGAAACCTATATCACAAAATCTCAAAAATAAAATTCAACTTGTCATACAAAAAGTGGCCGGTCTTGTAGCTTCATATATCACTACATAGTATAAAACAAAGTCGCTTTCTCTGTCCCTATGTCCCTCCCTTTGTACGCTTAAATCTTTAAAACTACGCAACGGATTTTGATGCGGTTTTTTTTAATAGATAGAGTGATTCAAGAGGAAGGTTTATATGTATAATACATGCATAATATACTGAAGGATAACCCACAATAACCATTTTCCCGTGCGGAGCCGGGGCGGGTCGCTAGTTATTATTAAAATGATCTGTTTATGTTGCAGGTCATGACCGAAGCTTTTCCGATATCGGTAAGAAATTAATATTAATTATTATGCAAACTAAAATCACGTTATTAATATCTGTGTAAATATTTAGATAAGATTTTGTTTCACTATTGCTATTATTCAGAGTAAATTCATCAATGTCCAACTTAAGGAATTTGTATGTGTTCTATTTTACGAACATGTCTTATGTGAGTATGGTCGCCAAAAATTGTAAATATGGGGAAAAATATCTGTCCTTCTCGTTCAAAAATTCACAATTACTTATGTCATTTTAATTAGTGACAAATTATAACTGATTCTGGTTCGTAGTATCATATTTATTCAAATAAATACTTTAAGTAAGTTATTACTTGCCTTTAACGAGTCGATTTCATTATTTTTAAAAACAGTTTATTTTAGTCTCCATACAAAAATAGTGTGTCCCACTAACACATCTCATACTTTGAAGTCACTTTAATATGCTCAACTGTTTTGTAACCTGTTAAATTTAATCATTTTTAAATTATTCTATCAATTTGCTATACGTTACGATAAATTATTTTGTATTATATAACGTAAAATGCTGTATAAAACGTATTAGAAAATATGTCTCACTTTTCTTTCCCGAATGATACCTCACGTAAGTTACCATAAATAACGACTAAAATAACTAGGTTCCCGATCCGTAAAATATTATTTTTGTTATGGCAACACCATGTCCAAGTTGGCCAACCTGAGGAAAGAAAACGCCATTTTGTTTTCTGTGAAAGTGGTGTTCAAGGTAGTCGGCGCTTTTGTCTCGGAAGTTTTAAATGTTTTTTAACGAGAATATACAAGGCAAGAATGCAAGTTTAACATATTGTTTTAAAGTGTATGTATAGAACTGCTATTTCTTTTACTAATTGAACTATAAGGTGTCCTACTACTTCAAAACCTACATGAATAAATATGTTTTAGGTTATGTCCACAAGTGTTTTGATTCACGAATGATACCGTGCGTTACTAAATGTGTTACGTAACATTCGTGATCAGTTATAAAGAGTTATACACACTGGAAATTCCCAAATTTGTTTATAATATTGTATGGCGTTCTATAATAAAGACATCTTAATTCTTATTTTGTTTTATTAAGTTTTAAATGCTTTATGAAAACCTTTTTATATTGACATAAAAAAGCTTTACCTACTTATTATTATTCTTAGCTTGACTTTTTTCCGAGTATGTAACTAGGCTTTATAAGTTCACATGTGTTACCTTAGTTCACGAATGTTACCGTGCGTTCCATATTCACGAATGTTACCCTTACAATTTTTGGCGACCATACTCATGTACAGTAAGCAGCACATAAGACGTAGACACTTTGACCTTGAGAGCGCCCGTATTCCGTAGCGGTAGGAGTGATTTCGTTGTGCGAGTGTCCAGCCGCATGAGCTGTCTTCTGTACTATAGCGGACACTTCCGCCTAACTTTATTTAAGTCTACTTTTGTTTGCACATGAAGAGGAACGCACGGGCGCGATATCAAGCGATTTTTTTATTGTTCGGACACGAATGTTCCCTAATAGCACAGAAGCAAGCACATGCGGCTGGACACTCGCCCTTCAAAATTCACCTTTGGAGCTACGGCGAATTGTAAGAAGAGCGGTGTCTCCTTACACAGGCAATAAGCTTACTAGGAGGCACCTGCCCCTACAATAACTATATGAACTAGATGAAGAAAAAAGAAATTTTTAATTTTTATATAATTTAAAACAATACCACGCCATTCTAAAAAAAATATTTATTTATTTTTCTATCCTACAGAATACAAACCAATCCACCACGAAAGCCACATCGATCACCACGAACCCCACATCGATCACCACGAGCCCCACATCGACCACCACGAACCCACACCCGACTGGCACTCGTACTCCCCAGAATGGACTCCCAACGACATCCCCACGGACTACCACACAATCCCCACCGGGTACAAACATGCCGACATCCCTCTGGAGAGCGAGAAGAATGAGGAATATAACGGACCTTTTCTGCACGCTGAAGATCGGAAGAAGGTTGTGGGGAAGAAGAAATTTAAGTAAATCAAACTAAAGCTTCAGGCTACGTTAAGCAAGTGAAAGGGTGAGGCCACGAGCGTATTTATTTGAGTCATGAGACGCGTTTTTTTAGTCGCACAATCTCTGCTACATTCGGTTTCATACAAAACTCCCGTTTCGTTCACACGATGACGCAAAATGAATTTCGAAGGAGTTTAGAATTGATTATGAATTAGAAATTACTAGACCGAAATATGCGACCCACAACACAACTCAAATTTTTCGCTCATCTGGCTTCACCTATCTATACTGTCAAACGCGACATAATGACAGAACTATTGTGGGTCTTACATGGATGTACTACTGTACAAGTAGTACTTATAACCAGGGCTTGTTAACCTGGTTAAAATTTCAAACCAGGTATTTTGCATCTCTATACATTGCGCAAGAGAGCGTTATCGTTTCGGTTTCGCTCTACCGGAACCCATATTTTTTTCTGGTTTTGCTCAAAGAGCGAAATGATTTCGGTATCTGTTCAATTAACCGGTTAAAGAACTAAAAATTTCGCTCGTTCCTCCGAATAACTTTTGTCTGAATGAGACAGCAGCATGAATGCGAGCGGCGCACCCGTTTCGCTTACTCTACGCTCGCAATGTGCGCAATTGAATTAACCTGGTTTTTTCCATATGGCGTTTGTCAGGCATTACCTACGTAGTAAGCCTGTAGAAAAAAAACACATATTAGAACTGTGCAAAGTACAAACAAAGTGGCCGACTTTCTTAAAAAACCTAAATACCTCGTCCCAATATATACCTACTTCAAATCTGTGAGATATCTAAAACCTGACCAAAGAAATAAGAAACCCTCTGGGGGCGCCACGTGTATATTTTTACGACTATGGCAACAATTTCCCTTATAAAATTAGTTCCATTGAAATTCCGCAATATGGCGAGGTTTCATATTTCTTTGGTCGGGTTTTATACTTACGTAACTTTTGTTGAATTATTATTTTCTAGTCCCGATTTTTCTTAAAGCTTCCTCTGATATCAGTAATATAAACATTTAATAAAAAAGAACCCGCGACAAATAGATTTTTAATTATAAGGTAATCTTTAGTAAGGTAAGGCTGTAATGTAAGTTTTAAGACTGGGAAATGTCCATTATTTTTAGTATTATTGATTAAACTACGCGCTACAGGCTAGAGCCGTTGTTGTCACACGCAGGTACAGTAGCCAGCACATGCGGCTAGACATGTTGACTTTGAGAGCGCCCTTATTCCGTAGCGGTAAGGGTAAATTTCGTAGGGCAAATGCCCAACCAGATGTACTGGCTTCTAACCAAACCAATTCATATCCAATTTTCAATTCTATGTGTATACTTGTATAGGTACGTTTATTCGACGCTCTTACGGTGAAGAAAAACATCGTGAGGAAATCTGCACACACCTGCGGAGTAATTCAAAGGTGAAATTGACCAACAAGTACTGCGGTATAAAATCGGTCAAGTTATTCCATGGTCTTAGAAGAGCACGTGACTGACACAAGCCTACGTCATTTCTACGTCATTTTGCTTCTTTATCCTTGTCGAATGCGTATAATAGACAAGGATGAACAGCGCAAAATGACGTAGGATTGTGTCAGTCACGTGGTCTTCTTTTAAGACCTTGTTTTCTTGGACGTTGTTCTTTGATCCTAATTTAGGCTTAAATAATTATACATATAAAGTATCAAAAATATGGACATTTCTTTGGGTAATATTATTATTTATTTTACTTATAGTTTAGACTTTAATTGATAATCCAATGAAATGCATTTATAGTATAAAATATTTTTTATTCTTTAATAAAAAAAGATGTTACAAATTCGGACGGATTTCATTTTCTCTTAATTTATTACAAAAAATATAAAAAACGTATAAAAAATATAACAAGAAAATTTGGAATGTATATAAAAATATAAAATACATTTTGAATAGATAAAAATCGAAAAACATTTTTAGATTTGAAAATCACAACATTTGAGATTCTAGAAAAGATTAAAGCTTATATTTTGTGATGACATTTTTCCTTAAACTATCACAAAAGTGTTTAAAAACAATGCGAGTGGTAGTAACATTTTTATGGCAGTGATAATACTTTTTGAGATTCTTTTAGAAATAAAATAAAAATATATTATTTTCATACATAAAGAAGTAGACGAAAAAATTGAAAAAAAAAATAAAGCTTTCCGCGCCACGGCTCCGTTAACAGGTTTTCCCGTAGGAATGAGGTATTTTCCCGCGGTAAAAAGTGGCCTATATATTAATCCAGGGTATCTGCTAACTGCATACGGAAACGTTACGGATGGCCTGATTACGCTCTTTGCTTTTGTTCATATTTCATTGGTTTTATTTTATAGTAAGTAACATTTGTTGATAGGTAACTTTTTAACTGTAAAAAAATTTGAGGCATAACATTATGTTCACCAACACAGAGGAAGGAATAGTTTGACAGTTAGTAATATATTACCTAACCTTATACGTTGTGTTTGTTGCCACTGAATTATAAAAAATTGGTACTTATGTCATGTATGGGTATTACAGAACTTCTTTTCCTTATTTTCTATTCTGTCTGGAATTGAGGATAAAAAAAAATTAACTTGAAAATAGGTTATGTACTAAAAAATAGCACTGCATTCTGGTATATTATTTACGCGGTACATTACCATAATTCCACATCAGACAACCTCCTAAAACATACCCCCAAAAATATACAAAGAGTAATCAATATTGAATCGCTTATCAACCCCAATGCACTGTTCCCAAACCAACTATAAGTCACTCTCTTTTTCTTTGTCAACCTTCTCTTGTCAACTGTCAATTTCTTCGACCAGCTGTTAAAGTCACTCGGCACACTTTGACATTGACTTTTGTACCATTTTCGCGCGAAATTCTTGGAGTTTTTAGCTTGAATGCAAATTTCAAGATGGCCGCCGGTTTTTAACTCGTTTTTGAGGTTATCTTCGATGTTGACAGTTATTGAGCGTAAATTGTATGGTATGTCGTTGGTGTATAAATAGTTGTTTTTATCGTTTCGTATGTATAAGTAAAAATCAGCTATATCGTCTGTGGATCTGACAAACCAGTTTGCGTATATCTGTGTTTGGGAGCTGAAAAGATAAAAATATTTTAGTATAGGTACATAACTATCTTTTCGCCGCGGCTCCGCCCGCGTTAACAGTGTTTCCCGTGGGAATGAGGCGTTTTCCCGCGGTAATAGGTAGCCTATGTTACTCAGGGTGAATGCAGCTTTCTAATGGCGAAAGAATTTTTGAAATCGGCACTGTGGTTTTTGAGTTTATTCATTACAAACATACACACACACACACACAAATACAAATCTTTCCTGTTTATAATATTAGTAATAGATACAACAATAAAAAGCGTCGGTGGCTAAGTTGCCAGGGACGTTGTCTTTCATTCGGGAGGTGCAGATTCAAGCCTCGGCACTTACCAATGTGTTTAAAATTTTCGAATTCATATGTGTATTTTTTCTACATCTTGTTCTATAATGCCATCCATTACCCTTTTTTTAAAATTTATTTTCTAGTTAAGTACCAAAATACATCGTGAAATTTAACTGGTGTTTATCCGCAACATAGTGGTAGTAGTGCTCATAAAACTGAACATCTTTCTCTAAGAAACATAGGCTGAATCTCAAAATTAAAATTCAACTTTTCATACAAAGTGGCCGGTCACGTGACTGAAGTTTCTATGTAAATTGTTCTTTTCTTATTTTATTTTTTCAACCTATGTTCCTTAGACAAAGTTGTTCAGTTTCATGAGTACTATGCGTGCCAAATAAGAATAGGATCGCGTTTGCAGCTAACGTCACGAGACAAATGTCACCAAATGTCTTTGTACAGTCTGCAAGAAAATGTAATAATTTTTTTATATAATAATTAATTTCAATAAATTAAATCTTATAGATAACGCAACAATAAGCAAAATAGTAATATTATTACTACACCGACAGACGCGTCCATGTTGCTAGATTATGTGAATTTTCGTGATTTTTATGCATACCTGCATACCTAAATTATTAATTAACATAATCAAAATAATCATAATTAGAATCATATTAAGAATTTTCAGTGGGGCCAACTCTCTTCGAGGTAACCTAAATCACAAAAATACACATAACCTGGCAACCGTACGCGTCTATCGGTGCGACCAGTAATAATATTACTATTTTGCTGTTTGTTGTGCTTGTGTTATCTCTTATCATTTAATTCAAATTAATTATTATATATTCATATCATTAGATTTTTTTGTAGACCGTAATTTTCTGTCGTATTTTGACATCTGTCTCGTGACGTTAGCTGCAAACGCGATCCTATTCTTATTTGGCACGTATAGTACTATTACTATGTTGCGGATAACAACGAGTTCACTTTCACGATGTATAATATAATATTAGTCACATTTAAACAAGAACATTTAAAAATACTTACTACTGTATATCTCTAAACGTCAAATCGGGTTCCGATTCCAGCTCAAATTCTCCATACATCTCTGTTCTATCCTCCAATTGGACATTGGAAGCACATAGCAATCTTTCCTCGTCTATCGCCAGTAGAGTTTCATTGGCTAGAGCGAGAGGCTCGCTACAGACGAGAGAGGGGTAAGGGGAGGAAGGGATGGAGTGCGGGGGAAGGCGGGAGATTAGGTGTTTGAGGGGGCGCGTGAAACAATCGCAGTTGAGGGGGTTGCCTGGAAGAAATTGTTTGGTAAATAATATGAACTTGCACAACATTTTTTCTTTTATTAAATGCTAAATTTCAGCCCACGTTAACGTTCCGGCATGCACTAATGTGTTTTCGATTTTCGAATTCATATGTACGTTTATTCGACGCTCTTACGGTGAAGGAAAACATCGTGAGGAAACCTGCACACACCTGCGAAGAAATTCAAGGGTTGTGTGTTCGTGACCAACCCGCACTGGGCCAGCGTGGTCGACTAAGGCCTATTCACCCTAATTTCAGGGTAGGCTCGAGCCCCTCGGTGGGGACATATGAGCTGTTAATGAACTATTTACCTTCAAAATAAACATCCAAGCCCTGTTTGACTTTCCCAACTAGCTCTGGTCCGAAGCTAGTCAGCTGGTTATGTCTTAAGTCTAAAGTGTTCAGTTTAGAAGCGTTGAGTAGCTGCTTCAGAGGTAAAGTCTCAAGTTCGTTGTTTTGAAGGTATAGGCGAGTTAGATTTACTGGTAGATTTAGTTTTAAGTCCGCTGTGAAAGAATGAAAACAATTTAATCATGTTTTTCTTTTTAACCCCCGACGAAAAAGAGGGGTGCTTAGAGTATAAATAGAAAAAATTCAAAGGAGGGGTGTTATAAAAGTTTGACGTGTCTGTGTCTGTGGCATCGTAGCTCCTAAACGGATGCGCCGATTTTGATCTAGTTTTTTTTTGTTTGCAAGGTGTCACAATCGAGAGTGTTCTTAGCTATAATCCAAGAAAATATATTTAGCCATTTGAAGATTATTAGCTTATTTCTAGTTGTTGAAAGGACCAAGTAACGGATTATAGTACGGCTTGTTAACCTGAATTACGGTCCCATCTGGCAGAAAGCATGAAACTTAGCATACATGTAGCTTTTATATATGTGCTTCAATGTCGATATGGAAACACGCTGAGAAATGATTCCCCCCCCCCTTTTTCCCTCATTTTACCTCCCTCATTTTGTTTTTTTTTTCATTTTCTACAAAAACGGTAGGACTGATGAGTTTACTTTTCAAGAACCAAATAGTTGTCGATAAATTACCTACAAAACGATACTACATTTTATAGTGCTAAGATTAATATATTTCTATATACAGCCATCAACGTTTTATAAAATTTTAAAAACAGGCACACTTTTTTCTCCCTTACTTCATTTATAGGAAAACGACAAGAGTGGTGATAAAATGGACTGAAGAAGTCAACTACCTTATACATTAAGCTAAAAAATGACATTTATTTCATAGTCGTAAAGGCATTACTTCTAGAGTTACAGCTCACCGCGTCTGACTCAAGTACTCCTTTTTTTACCTTTTTAGAATACCATCTTTCTGTTAACTTTGTTTAGCGTAGATTAGATTTAGATTTTCCAATTAGAAATAAAACAGTCCATGTATTAATCCAGGCCACAGTCTATTTACATGTAAAACTAGCTGTCTGCCCGCGGCTACGCTTGCGTTGTGTTTCGACATTTCCGTAGTAATTTTTAACTATCCCACTTTTTTCCGTGATTTTAAAGTATCCAACATGTTGACCGAGTATAAAAGGTACCACCATGCAAAATTTCATTTCAATCGGTCTAACAGTTTCGGAGATAAGCCCGTAGAATATACTGCGCCGTATGAGTTACTAAAGTTTTTTAACTATCCCACGGGAACATTTTAATTTTCTGGGATTAAAAGTATCTAAGATGTTGACCGGGGATATAAGGTACCACTATACAAAATTTCATTCAAATCGGTCGAATAGTTTCGGAGATTAACCCGTACAAAGAAAAACAAAAAAAATCTATAAAATCTGTACGTAGAAAAAAAAAGCTATAAACCTATTTAAGGGGATATAAGAAGCAATATAGTACATACCCAGATTTTTTTTTAATATTTTTATTTCTCTGTTTGTCTGTTTGTATGGGCTAATCTCCGAAACTATTGGACCGATTTGAATGAAATTTTGTATAGTGGTACCTTATATCCCCGGTCAACATCTTAGATACTTTTAATCCCAGAAAATTAAAAAGTTCCCGTGGGATAGTTAAAAAACTTTAGTAACTCATACGGCGCAGTACATTCTACGGGCTTATCTTCGAAACTGTTAGACCTATTGAAATGAAATTTTGCATGGTGGTACCTTATATACTCGGTCAACATGTTGGATACTTTAAAATCACGGAAAAAAGTGGGATAGTTAAAAATTACTACGGAAATGTCGAAACACAACGCAAGCGTAGCCGCGGGCAGACAGCTAGTTTTACATGTAAATAGACTGTGGCCTGGATTAATACATGGACTGTTTTATTTCTAATTGGAAATTCTGAATCTAATCTACGCGAAACAAAGTTAACAGAAAGATGGTATTCTAAAAAGGTAAAAAAAAGAGTACTTGAGTCAGACGCGGTGAGCTGTAACTCTAGAAGTAATGCCTTTACGACTATGAAATAAATGTCATATTTTAGCTTAATGTATAAGGTAGTTGACTTTTTCAGTCCATTTTATCACCACTCTTGTCGTTTTCCTATAAATGAAGTAAGGAATAAAAAAGTGTGCCTGTTTTGAAAATTTCATAAAACGTTGATGGCTGTATATAGAAATATATTAATCTTAGCACTATAAAATGTAGTATCGTTTTGTAGGCAATTTATCGACGATGATTTGTTCTCTGAAAAGTAAACTCCTCAGACGTACCGTTTTAATATAAAATTCAAAAAACCATAATGAGGGAGATAAAAGGGGGGGGGGGAAGGGGGAAACAATAATTTATCGAAGTGTTTCCATATCGATATTGAAGCACATATATAACAGCTACATTCATGCCAAGTTTCGTACTTTCTGCCAGATGGGACCGATATCCTTATATTTTTTAGCTAGCAAGCCGTACTATTAGTGGCAGGCGTTTTTAATTTTTTGAATTTAATGTTCTTGTTAATAATTTGTATACAAAATTGTGATTGTATCTTAAAAAAGTGATTTAAAAAATATATAATTAAGGGTGCATTTCCACCAGAGACGCGCTATGCTATGTTGCTATGGATGCGTTTGATATCCACCAGTCATATTCATTGGATACTAACGGATACGATACGTTTTTTATATGGACGGATGCGTGCTATGCATTTCCCGTCAAGTCCGGTGAAGCCTTGATTCGTCGTACTTTTTCGACTCAAGCATAGGTCAACTTAAAAAAAAAAGATTTCCCTTTTTTTATTGACCTATGCTTGTGTCGAAAAGGTACGACCAATCAAGCTTCACCGGACTTGCGGGGGAGTGGAAGACTCTACCCCAAAAAAAGTCATATACCAACGCGTCTAGGGGCGGCTCAAGGGAGCCTCGGACCACGGCCTAGCGCGTTGATATTGAAAAACATCGTGAATTCCCTACTACCGATACATCACATAGCTCGAGCTGCGTATCTTCACATATCACTCGCACCGCTACATAGCATAGCATCAGTAAAATGGAAACGGTCACGTAGTTTCCCTCTTGACGCAAAAAGTCAGGTTAGCTATCACATCCTCACAGAATAGCCCCAGTTGTTTGAAAAAAGTTTATTTTTAATACAGTTGCTCAAAAAGTGGCGTATTGCAGGGAGGTATAGCGTTCGGGATGTGAGCTATTACACACGCGTGCTATTTTTTTACCTTTCCCGCACGTGTGCGTTTTCTTTCTCAACTGTCAAAATAATGTCTATTAAAAAGAAAAACCAACCTTGAAATTTTTACAAAAAAAAAATCATAAAAGTTTTTATGATTCAAGCAAATACGTATATTTCTAAAAAGGAGCTACTAATTTGTTTCAATATCAGATTTAAATTATTTGATTAAATGAGTTAGATTAGGTTTCATCATTTCATCACATTAAATTTCATTTTCATTTCATATCAATATAAACATTCTACTGAAAACTTGGCTGTATGGGCATATGCTCTTTGCATACCAGAATGGGTGAAGAAAAAAGTTAGTTGAGTTTATTGTTTTTATTATTTTATATTTTATTAAATTGCTTTATTTTTTCGCAACTGTATTAAAAATAGTCGTTCAGTACACGTGCGGAACCGTCATTGCAACTCGTTCCGACTGTCTACCATTTGTCGGAACTCTTTGCAATGACAGACAGCCTTTCCGCACTTGTAATGAAATATACTATTCACTGATTTCATTTAGGACGATTGGATTTTGAATTATTGATATCCTCCACCTCTCGAGCTTCTGATGGAGGTTAGGCACCTGAGACAAAAGACAGAAGACGAAAGGGATGCAGTTATGCGTTAGAATAAGACAAACACACCGCGCTCACTCTTGCGCATAACTGCGTCTCTTTTGTCTTTGACTACCGTGAAATACCCCTCAGCTTTCTGTCCCAAGCTCAAATACTTTCAGCTCAAATTATGTGAGATTTTTTTCAGTTTAGGTAGGCCGATCCCGGCGGCACTGCAATGCCGGGCCGACCCGTGACGAGAGTGGAGCGAGCCCCGAACTACAAGTCTGGTTACAAAAATCAGTTTAATATACTGGTCCCTCAGTGAGGGAACTTTCAGATATTAAGCTGAAAAGAACAGATACTACACTTTGATCTTAGCCAAAAGGCCGAGAAGCGATAAAGGACGAAAACTACTGCGAGGGGGTCATTCACACGGAAAAAATCTCTATACCGCGATGTAAAGTCGACAAACTTATAATTGCAGATCGTATACTACCAAGCGCATACGATTTGTTAGAGTGCCCCTTTTGTACAAACGAAAATAATAACTTTGTGTTGTCGGAAACTAACAACGCCATCTGTTGACGATATGCAAAACAATTCACTTAGAGTACTTTTTGGCATTATCGTGCATGTTAAAGTACACAATATTTAAAGTAAAATGTTAGTTTTCTTTTTCTGGGATATTACTTACAAGTCTTAGAAACCATATCTTTTAGTTTGTTGTTAGACAAATCCAAGACCTCGAGTGATGTGAGGTTGCCCAGGACATCTGAAAACAGATATAAGACCGATAAATATAAAGAAAAACAATATTTGATTAAAAATGTAATACAAAATGCATGTAAAAGAATTGTTTTCAAAAATATCCCAAATTATAATAACAACAGTGAAAACAGTAACAGAATAGACAAAATAGCTACTGAAATATACAATTTATAAGCTAATCTATCTGTCTCTCTCTACAAAACAAATGAAAATAATATGGCAGACATAACATAATTAAAGTCCAATATCTTCTCAAATTCTTTGAAATTAAATCGTTGGGACTTAGGTTTTCAAAACATAAATAAATAATAGTTTTAAAAAACTAAAAAAACACGCTTTAATGAACTAAAAAGTAGAAAATAATATTTGAGAAACAAAATTATTAACAAAAAATGTAGGTATTATTTAGAGAGAAGCGTAGGGTACTCAACGATATCAGTTCTTGAAAATATTCGATCGCACCCCACGCTTATACGTAGGTAAAAATAGACTAGGATAAAAATTGAAATATCGCTCTAGTTTTTGAGGTGAGAGGCAAATTGCCTCTACATAAGTTATACTAGAGTAATTTCAGATGTTTTATTTCTTACATAGTGTAAGACAATTTATTTTGAATACAGTCAACATCCCTATTTTGTTTAACACCTAAAATGTAGCCATATACACACTGTTCCTGATATCAGTGATAATGTTGCCAGCATTAAAAATCATTTTAAGTAATACACTTTTTTTTCATTCAAATTCAAATTCAAAATTTAAGAGCAGGGCTCTTGTCCGTGGAGTAATCGCCATTTGTCATAATTTAAATTTCCTAATATCAGTAATAATGATAATGTTGCCAGCCTCGTTGATAATATCCTAATTATACAAATTTTTCAAGACAATTTCGTTTAACACTTAAAATCTAGCCATATACTCACTGTTCCTGATATCAGTGATAATGTTGCCAGCCAGGTTGAGCGTGGTGACTTTTTGCGCGCCGGCCGTGACGTCATAAGTGACGACAGGGATGGCGTTGTGACTCAGATCCACCTCCGAGAGCCGGTATGGGATCCAGGGGGAGGATGGAAACATCTTCTTGGTGAGGAAACCGAAGTTGTTGTGGCTTAGGTTGACCTGGAGACGTTGGAAATGTATAAATAATATGTGTGGGCATCTGACTCCAAACCAGGCAGAGCTTGTACTAAAAAAACAAATCAAAATGTTTTATCTATCTGTCTTGTAATAAAACTGAAGAATCGGCGTGTCTGTCTGTACATTGATTTGTTTTTCAAAAACTGATTGTAGGTGATAAAGGGAGTGTAGCTGAACACTACAATAGTTTTGAAAAAAATACATGACTAGCTAAGAAACGTCATTACAAATCCAATATGGCGGCCTCCCCAAGATGGCGGACTGACTGTTTGAAATCCACCCCCATGATATGTGCACCAAATGAAAGGGTTTGCTGTCAGCTCAGGAATACGGAAAAAATAGACACGTGACTTAGATACAATATGGCGGACGTCCAAGATGGCGGACAGGAAGCGTGTTTTTTATTTTTTTTACTATTATATTTAGTTATTATTTGTACTAGAGTCCACTATAAGTTGTTGTAAAGAAAATCTATAATATACGTAATATATGTTGTGGTATTTTTTTTTATTATTCATAGTATATTTCAATGTGATCCATACCATTTCCAAAGACAGGCAATCATCCAGTAACCCGTGGGTCTTGTTGTCGATTTTTTCCAACTTGTTGTGTGACAGATCCAGTTTCCTAGAAGAAGAAAAAAGAACTGTGACAAAAGATTATCTCGCATGTAATTGTCAAAAAACTGTGAGCAACACGCCATGTTGGAATTTAGTTTAACTTTGTGGGAGCCATCTGTGGACATCTTTCGAGTAAAATGATGCTGAGTTTGACTCAAATCCCGTATTAAAACTAGATGGCGCCTAGCTCCTCGCCGGATATTATTTAGAAATACACAAATAAATGAGTATAATTGTGTTATTTTTTTTACATAAATAGTATCTAAAAGTTGTTTTTTATCAGGTCGAGAGACACCATACAATTTTTAATTTCACATGATTTCAAATTGATAGTTACCTTGTGAATGGTAGTGACATCTATCTTTTTTATACTACTAATTACAGGAACACGCATTGTAGTAGGAGAATTGACAGTTCTCCCAAGTTTATTGGTCCATAGTTATAGCACAGAAGAAAATAATAGTACTAACCCGTACAGAAAGGACACTCACCCCCCCGCGCCGGCACTCGTTCCCCGCCCGATATAGCGCCCCACGCCCCGCACCCCGCAGGCGCCGCGGGACTCCGCCGGTGATGGAGGGGGTGTTTTACATAGCGCCTAGCGCCATTCACTTGTAGTTGATATTCAAAAAGAACTAGGTTGTCAAAACGCGGTTTCTTCTATGGAGTGACCGCCCAGTGGTTATAGTATGGAAAGATTGAAAGAAATGATGGAAAAAAATGAATATTTCAACTTACCGAAGAGCCACAAGGGTTTTGAACGCCTCATTAGGTATATGCCTCAGTCCGTTGTCAGATAAGGACAGATCTAGCAGTTGTTGCAAACCTTGGAAGGACCTTTGCTCTATGCTCGCTATCTGATTGGCGGAGAGGTCTAGTTTGAAAAGCGTTGGCAGGTTACCAAAGGCTGATCGCGTTAGAGCTGTTAGGTTATTACGCTGGAATATAAAAAAATACGTTATTTTCTCCAGAGTTTCGGCGGTCTAGTGGCTATTGTCTGTTTATATAAATCCGGACAAAAATTCATTGACCTCTTTCTTTTCTTGAAAGTTATTAAAAATAATGTAACGCCAAAATGTCTGGCAAGGTCACACGCTCACCCCGCCTTCTACTACGGTATGCCAAATCACGCATTTTGCGATAATTTCCTATAGTTTTATCGCATCATCGGTTGAAAAAAATGTGCGCATTGTATGCAGGCGTTAATGACCTTTTGTCCGGATTAATATGAAACAAACCATAGGGCCGTTGACTTCCATTCGGAAGTTCGCGGGTTCGAACCTCGGCTCGTACCAATGTGTTTTCTATTTTCGAATTCATATGTACGTTTATTCGACGCTCTTACGGTGAAGGAAAACATCGTGAGGAAATTTGCATACACCTGCGAAGTAATTCAAAGGTTGTGTGTGTAGTTGACCAACAATAAATACAATACAATATGCTTTATTGACACTAAAACAAAAATTTTAAAAATCCCTACCATAAAACCGTTACTTGATCCTTTCAACAACTAGAAAAGGGCTGATAATCTTCAAATGTCTGTAGATATTTTCTTGGATCATAGCTAAGAACACTCTCCATTGTGACACCTTGCAAACAAAAAAACTAGATCAAAATCGGCGCATCCGTTTAGGAGCTACGATGCCACAGACAGACAGACAGACACGTCAAACTTATAACACCACTCTTTTTCGTCGGGGGTCAATAAACCCGCACTGGGCCAGCGTGGTCGACTAAGGCCTATTCCAGCTTCTTCAAAGCTGTCGGTTTGGAAGAGGCTATGTAGCTTACGAGGGTTGACTACAATAGATCACCATGGGTCGCAGTGGTCTCGGGTATTTAGTGCACTTCCCTCTCCATCCAAATCATACAAATACAATACAAATACAAATATTCTTTATTACATAATTTTTTACATATAAAACAACACGAACATAAATTTGCGGCAAATGGCGGCCTTATTGCTTTAAGCGATTTCTTCCAGGCAACCTTTAGGCGAGAGTAGAAACGTTCAAAAAGAAAAGAAAAAGGCGGTTGTGCAAATAATATCGAATAAGAATATAGTTATTAAATTAAACAGACACTATACATACGTATATACATATACATACATAAAATACATCAATACAAATATTATACATACATAAATAAGTATAGACACAATACATGCAAATATATCATATTGTAGAATTTTATCTTAATCATAATCATAATCAAGGCCTATACACCCTGATTTGAGGGTAGGCTCGAGCCCCTCGGTGGGGACATATAGCTACATACCTGTAGATATAGGTACTGCAAGCTGGTGAAAGTGTTAAGAGCCTCCCAGGGGGGTCTGGTGATACCGTTTTCTGCTAAGTCCAGGACCTGTACTGTTAGTAGCCCCGAGAAACTCTCACGGGACAACCTGAAAAGGGATATAAACATATCATCATATCGTCATATCATCATATCATCATATCATATCACATCATAATATCATATCATTTATTATTGCCATTTGCTGTTTTAACCCCCGACGAAAAAGAGGGGTGTTATAAGTTTGACGTGTGTGTCTGTCTGTGGCATCCTAGCTCCTAAACAGATGCGCCGATTTTGATCTAGTTTTTTTTGTATGCAAAGATTTGTATTTTTGTGTGTGTGTGTATGTTTGTAATGAATAAACTCAAAAACTACTGTGCCGGTAATTGTACTGTACTGTGTACGGTTAACGCACGCGCGTTAACAGCTTTTCCCGTGGGAATGAGGTATTTTCCCGCGGTAAAAGGTAGCCTATGTTATTCAGGGTGAATGTAGCTTTCTAATGGTGAAAGAATGTTTGAAATCGATTCAGTAGTTTTTGAGTTTATTCATTACAAATATACACATACACACACAAATCTTTCCTCTTTATAATATTACTAGCTTCCCGCCGCGGCTCCGCACGCGTTAATAGTTTTTCCCGTGGGAATGAGGAATTTTCCCGCGGTAAAAGTTAGCCTATGTTCGTCCGCAAGGTCTATTCTATCTTTGTGCCAACTCCGCCCGCTTTAACAATTTTTCCCGTGGGAATGAGAAAATTTCCCGCGGTAAATTGTAGCCTATGTTCTTTCCTAAGGTCTATTCAAACTTTGTGCCAAGTTTCACCAAAATCGGTTCAGTACTTTCGGAGTATTTTCAATTATTAGGAATATTTTACGTATTTTTTTCACACCTTGGGTTACATTATTGAAGTTTTAGTAAGGACCCCTAATTTTTTGAAAATAAAATATAGCCTATGTTACTCAGGGTGAATGTAGCTTCCCAACAGTGAAAGAATTTTTGAAATCGGTTCAGTAGTTTCGGAGCCTATTCGATGCAAACAAAAAAACAAACAATCAAACCTTTCCTCTTTATAATATTAGTATAGACTAGCGACCCGCCCCGGCTCCGCACGGGAAAATGGTTATTGTGGGTTATCCTTAAGCATATTATGCATGTATTATACATATAAACCTTCCTCTTGAATCACTCTATCTATAAAAAAAATCGCATCAAAATCCGTTGCGTAGTTTAAAAGATTTAAGCATACATAGGGACATAGGGACAGAAAAAGCGACTTTGTTTCATACTATGTAGTGATTTTATTTAGATAAGATTCCTCACCTGTCTTCTATGGTATTGTGCGAAAGGTTCAGTCGCAATAACGCGTTCATAGATGGCCAGGTGTTGGCAGGGACCTCTGTTAAGTTGTTGTACGCTAGATTTAGCTCACTGTGGGACAAAACATAATCCGTTATACCAAACATGCAATACAATAAATAATAAACTAGCTTTCCGCTGCGCCTCCGCCCGCGTTATTAGTTTTTTCCTTGAAATGAGGCATTTTCCCGCGGTAAAAGGTAGCCTATGTTACTCAGGGTGAAAGGGTGAATGTAGCTTTCCAATGATGAAAGAATTTTTGGAATCGGTTCAGTAGTTTTTGAGTTTATTCATTACAAACACACACACACACACTCACACTCACACACAAACACACACACACAAATACAAATCTTTCCTCTTATTAGTATGATAAATATGTGGGACATCTCACACACGACCATCTGACCCCAAACTAGGCAGAGCCTGTACTATGGATGTCAGACTGCTGATATACATACATATATAAATATACAACCTCCAGACACAAGGCAAACACAAGTGCTCATCACACGAATGTTTGCCCTGGGCGGGATTCGAACCCGCGACCCTATGCTTCGAAGGCAGACGTACTACCAACTAGGCTACGTACGGGACCGACAAAAAACGACTTTATAGCACGCAAACAAAACACAGTACATGGAGGCATATTTTCAAGTGTAGCGGTCTAAAATTGACTTTGGTATTGCATTGGGTTGATATTGGGATCAATATTGATTTCAAGAGTAGAGCCCAAGGGTTGGTGAGGTTGGTTCACCTCGAAACCCACGCGATAATCGTTTAGGTGCAAAATGTCCAGGTCGCAAAATGTCCAGGTCACAAAAGGTCCAGATCGCAAAAGGTCCAGGTTGCGAATGGTCCAAATGCAAAATGTCCAGGTTGTAAAAGGTCCAGCTTGTAAAATGGTAATAAGGGACCATTTTACCAAATTTCTGTTATGCCGGGAACCACCCAGCTGGTTTATTGGTAAATATACGGTACCTAAATGTAAATTACTTGATATATAATTATGATATAATTATATAATATCTGCAAATAAAACGCATAATTTTACTACTATCACTTAATAACTTATTATTTTGCATAAAATTAAAGTAAAGTGGTTCGCGTTGTGTCGAATCATTTCATCTCATCATCGGACCACTTGGAATGATTCCATGGACTACTAGTGGTCCGCGGACCACCAGTTAAGAACCGCTGATCTATAGGAAATATAATTTATGCTACTAGAACAAAACAAAATTGATGATAACATTTTTTTATTAAAATGTCAAAAATAATTATCTCTATTGTTATTATTACCATTTTACAAGCTGGACCTTTTGCAACCTGGACATTTTGCAACTTGGAACTTTTGCAACCTGGACCTTTTGCAATCTGGACCTTTTGCAACTTGGACATTTTGCACCTAAACGGCGATAAGCAAGCAAGCATTACTGTAACTCACCCGAGGCTGATAGGTATTTGAAATATTTTCTCCAGTCGATTGTGGCTCACATCTAAAGTCCTGCAGCTCGCTAGCTTTGCGAGACTGCCTTTGGATATCTCTCTCAGCTTGTTATATGACAAGTCCAATTCTAACACAGTTGGAACCGTACCGAACGCGGCTATCTTTATAACTTCCATGTCGTTGTGACTTAGGTTTAAGAATCTGAAATGAGAATTAGGTTATTGATAAAACTGAGATTATTTAATACTAGCTTCCCGTCGCGGCTCCGCCCGCGTTATTAGTTTTTTTCCGATTTTCCCTCGGTGAAAGTTAGTTTATGTTCTTCCGCAAGGTCTATTCTATCTTTGTGCCAACTCCGCCCGATTTAACTATTCTTCCCGAGGGAATAGTATTTTTTTCCGCGGTAAATGGTAGCTTTCAATCTATCTTTATGGCAAGTTTCACGAAAATCGGTTCAGTAGTTTCAGAGCCTATTCAATTATTAGGAATATTTTAGGTGTTTTTTACACTGGGTTACATTATTTAAGTTTCGATAAGGATCCCTTTTTTTTATAATAAGATAAGCCTTGTTACTCAGGAATCGTAACTTTTCAAAAGTGAAATAAATTTGAAATCGGTTCAGTAGTGTCAGAGTGTACTCGTATTCGATGCAAACAAACAATTAAACCTTTCCTCTCCTAGAAATTGAATAAGCTCCGCAACTACTGAACCGATTTTGGTGAAACTTGGCACAAAGATAGAATAGACCTTGGGAAAGAACATAGGCTACGATTTACCGAGGGAAAAGTACATCACGCACCTATCCGTTTTTCATTTCATTATTACCTGAGGGAGATTAAGTTACCTGAGGGAGAATAAGTTACCTGAGGGGGAATAAGTTACCTGAGGGGGAATAAGTTACCTGAGGGGGAATAAGTTACCCGAGGGGGAATAAGTTACCTGAGGGGGAATAAGTAACCTGAGGGGGAATAAGTAACCTGAGGGGGAATAAGTTACCTGAGGGGGAATAAATAACCTGAGGGAGAATAAGTTACCTGAGGGAGAATAAGTTTTGGAACACAGCGTTGCCGATGTCCGTTAGGTTATTATAGGATACATCCACGGTGTGAAGTTCGTACAGCTTGGGGAATGCGTTCTTGGGTATAGTGGTTATGCGGTTGTGTGACGCATTCAGGACGCGAATGCCTGTCATGTTCTGAATCGGTATCTGGAAAAAATATTAAATTATAAATACCGTAAAAACCTGACGAAAACCTGCCTGGAAGAGCCACATGGTTTAATTTTTTGTGTTTCATGATTTCAAGCAGTAAATTCTATTCATAAATTTAGTTTCGAAAAAAAATTCTTTAATAGGACCAAATTTTTTATTTTTTTATGTCAAATGTGTGTTGATTGATTAATTTTAACGTTGAATATTTATTATTAATTCTAAAAAAATGCTTGGGTCACCCTTTCTGCACTTTTACTTACTTATATCTAACTATCTATGCTTGAAGTATATAACAGTATCGATAGGCCTATTGATACTATTGATTTTTTTCAAGGTCACTATCGATATTTCGGCAACACTAGTACAAATGTGTTATTATTTATTATTATTATTAATTATTGCACGTAAACATTTTACAAATACAGGTATTAAAAAAGTTGGCGCAACAGCCACAGCTTAACTCTCGCGAAATATCTTCCAGATGGCCTAGGTGTTAAACTTGTAACGTGGTGCATTACCATGCCACCTCGTTGCCTCATTCTCACCTCATTTACCATTCTCGTCTAAATTCGAATATATTTAATTTTGGAATTCAGTCAACAGTCATCCGTCATTTCGTCCATTTTTCTAGTCACTTTTCGCTTACCCCTCGGCCATGCCGGCCGAGTTCCAAATTTCTGTGTAAACGTCTAATCATTTTTAATCTAGCCTTGTCGACAAGCAGTTTTCAACCTTTACCTATATACATATAATACATATTTATCGTCTGTGCTTTTGTGTTTTCATCTACTTTTCATCGTGTTATTCACTTCTTGTGCGCGCTCGCAGGCTCGCCCATATCTGGCGAGCCGCGGGTGCCACAAACTATAAATGACTCTTTCCCTAGGGAAAATCATACATAACATAACTCACCTGTCCGAAGTCTTCAATATCATTATAGGCTACAATAAATTCTGAGGCATAACTATTTTCATCAAATGCTCCTTTCACTATACCTAAAAATATTAAAAAAATAATAATTATTATCTTTGGGATGAACAAGAACCTAGCCCCGGCACAGAAGAAAATAATAGTACTAATCCGTACAGAATGGACACTCACCCCCCCGCGCCGTCACTCGTTCCCCGCCCGATATAGCGCCCCACGCCCCGCACCCCGCAGGCGCCGCGGGACTCTACCAGGGGTGGAGGGGGTGTGCATACATAGCGCCTAGCGCCATTCACAAGTACTTGATATTCAGTTGTTATTCAAAAAGAAGTAGGTTGTCAAAACGCGTTTGCTGTATGGAGTGACCGCCCATTGGCCCCGGTAACGTTTTTTTACACGCTTTATATTAGCTTCACTTGTAAGTAACTATGTATGTAAGAAAATCTTGGAATCTTAATTTGACCCACTTTCCGGTCTTCGATTAGGATGAAATTTTGTACACGCTCTGAGTTCTGATGACAATACATGACTAGCTAAGAAACGTCATTACAAATCCAATATGGCGGCCTCCCTAAGATGGCGAACTGGCTTGCAGCTTGAAAGGGTTTGCTGTCAGAAATACGAAAAAAAAAGTCACGTTACTTAAATCCAATATGGCGGACGTCCAAGATGGCGGACAGGAAGCGTGTTTTTTAGTTTTTTAAACTATGTATTATTTTACCTGTCAGTTGATTATAGCTCAAGTCCAATAATGTCATATTGTTGCAATTGACAAAAGCTTCTTTCTCAATGGTAGTCAACGCGTTGTGTGATATGTTGACAACCGCGAGATACAGGTCAGTGAACGCTTGCTTCTCTATTATAGTTATTTTGTTCTCCGCTAGGTTGATTAGCTGGAAGAAATCGTTTTAATTTGTTTTGGGTGAAAGAAAGAAATAAAGAAATATTTATTTATTAATGACGCAACAACCAATAATGAAATACAAAAATTTGGCACAATAGGAAAACAAACAAAAAACAAATTAACAACAAAAAATAAGTAAAGTAAGTGACAAACTATAGATTCTTTCTTTTTCTTTTTTTGTTGTTAATTTGTTTTTTCATGTAATTTAACCGTACACTACCGGTAGGTAACCAAATTTTAGGTCCCGCGGTAAAAATACCTCGTTCCCACGGGAAAACCTGTTAACGCAGGCGGAAAACTAGTATCCAATTAGCAAAACGATACATACCTCAGCGTATCTGACTTTCTGGAACATTTGGTAATCCACTTTAGTGATCTTATTCCTGGCAAGGTCCACTGTGCCAATGCGGGTTACCCCGGAGAAAGTCTCCCGACCGACCTCCGCTATGTTGTTGTCTTGTAGGTATAACCGTCTAAAAAATTGTAATTATATTTTAAAAAAACCTCTGCTATAAAACCGTTACTTGATCCTTTCAACAACTAGAAAAGAGCTGATAATCTTCAAATGGCTGAAGATATTTTCTTGGATCATGGCTAAGAACACTATAGGCGACCCGAGAACACTATAGGCGACCCGAGAACATTATAGGCGACCCGAGAACACTATAGGCGACCCGAGAACACTATAGGCGACCCGAGAACACAATAGGCGACCCGAGAACACTATAGGCGACCCGAGAACACTATAGGCGACCCGAGAACACAATAGGCGACCCGAGAACACTATAGGCGACACGATCTTGTCAACCTGCTTGGGGGGACTGGTCTACTCTAGTCGATTGCCGGTTGTTTTTTGGTTACTTAATTTAGTTTTTCTACTTTGACTGGTTGCCTTCCTCTAACTGCATACTTCGTTTGCACTCTTTGTTATATGAATCAAATTGTATAAAATAATAATTTTTGTAAAATAGTTTGAAAAGATGCAACGCCTGTGGAGTTTCTTCCGGCGGGTTCTTCTCCATAGAAGACAGCCAAATTGTGAACCCGCCTCGACGTCGAAAAGTGATTTGTAAAATCTTACTTCGAATAAAACATATTTCATTTTCATTTTCAACCAACACACATGTGATTTGATACTGATATGTTTTCCGTCAGTTTCGACCAATAGAAAGTCACCAATAGAAAGCTGCATACCCTTCGAAACAACCACAACCCCGGGACAACCCCCCGCACCTCAGCTATGGTTTGTTTCATATTAATCTGGACAAAAGGTCATTGACGCCTGCATACAATGCGCACATTTTTTTCAAGCGATACGATGAATCTATAGAAATTTATCGCAAAATACGTAATTTGGCATACCGTAGTAGAAGGCGGGGTGAGCGTGTGACCTTGCCAGACATTATGGCGCATGGCGTTACATTATTTCAAGAAAAGAAAGAGGTCAATGAACTTTTGTCCGGATTTATACGAAACAGAATTTTGATTTTATTTGCGTATATTACGTCTATAGAGACGTTTTCAATACTATTTGTGATGATGTGATCTTACCTCAGGAACCGCATGCCTCTAAAGCTATTCACGTCTAACTTCTTAAGTTTATTTCCGTTTAAATGTAGCACCTTTAAAATTGTGTTCCTTGCGAACATGCCCCTGAAATAAAGACAGTAAAAAAGTACATTTTAATATAATATATAATTTTTATCATCATAAACATTATATATCTTTATTTAAAACTAACTTTCCGCCCGCGTTAAACATTTTTCCCGTGGGAATGATTTTTTTTTTCTCTTTGTAAAATCCGTCCTTGGACTTCAACGAACATAAAAAAAAGAGTTGTTTATATTGATCCAGGCGTTGCTAAGTTATGCGCTTACCAACACATTTTGCGATTCATTTTTATATTATAGAACAGGTAATAATGGATTTTTGTGGAAATAAATATGTTTTTTATCTTAAACGTACCTGGGCATATCAGCAATAAGATTGTGACTAACGTTACACCATCCTAACTTAGTCAAGTCGCCGATGTGAGATCCGTCCAATTTTGTGATGTTGTTGTGACTGAAATAAAGAAATATAAAATTAAATTTAAAAAAATAAAAACCCCCGGCACAAAACCTTTAACTTAGAAAAGAGCTGATAATCTTTAAATAGCTGAAAATATTTTCTTGGATCATCTCGATTGTGACACTTTAAAAACAAAAAAAAACTAGATCAAAATCTTTTTTATAACACTTTAAAACAAAGTTTATAATGTAATAAAAACCAATTAATAAAAGTAAATTTAACAGTCTGAACAAAGTCATATAAAATCAAAATAAAGCGCTAAGCAACTAGGAAAAAACAAAAAAAAATGCGAAGTTGTGGGTTGAAAGCTGTATGTTATCTATACTAATATTACAAAGATAAAAGATTTGATTGTTTGTCTGTTTGCATAGGCTCCGAAATTACTGAACCGATTTTAATTAAACTTGGTAGGAAGATACAATCAATAGGCCTTGGGGGAGAATAACGTAAGCTACCTTTTACCGCGGGAAAATTCCTCCTTTCCACGGGAAAAACTGTTAACGCAGAAGAAGAAAGCTAGTATTTTATAAAATTTAAGTACTAGCTGTCCGCCCACGGCTACGCTCGCGTTGTTTTTTTTTTCTCGTGGTAAAATGTATCTTAATATGTGGGACACCTCACACACGGCCATCTGACCCCAAACTAGGCAGAGCCTGTACTATGGATGGCAGACAGCTGATATACATACATGTATAAATATACAACATCTATCTGAGATGTTAACCGGGGATATAAGGAACCCATACGCAAAATTTCATTTAAATCGGTCCAACGGTTCCAGAGATTAGCGCGTACAAACAGACAGACAGACGGTAATATTTTTCAAAACTTGTATTTTTGTGTTCAGCTACACTCCCTTTATCACCTACAATCAGTTTTTTTTTTAAACAAATCAATGTACAGACACGCCGATTCTTCAGTTTATAGTATAGATAGAACTCAAATCTTTACCTTAAATCAAGTACTTCTGTATCTCTCAGACCTTTAAACTGATTTCTTTTTAGTGTTGCCAGCCTGTTACCATGTAGATCTAAAGTTTTTAACTTTTTGAGGTTCTGAAATCGAAAAATGTTTATAAAATTCACGCTCTGTCGAAAATAAAAATAATTTACTTTTCCATTTAAACTGCCCATTAAATTGACAATTTTGTTTAGCGGTCAAAATGTCTACACATTTTTTATACATTTCTGAGAAAATTTTATATCGCTGAGTTGCTAAAACATGCTAAAACTATTGACTAAGCGACTCAGTCTCCTTTCAGTTTTTACTAAGCTGTCAATTAAATCATGTATGCATTATTTATACCACGGTAAAGCCTAACCAGACAAGTAAAAATCCTGGCGGCGCCACGTGTACATTTTTATGTTTATGGCAACAATTTCCATTATAAAATTAGGTTCATTGAAATTCCGCAATATGGCGAGAGATTTTTTTTTCTGGCCGGGCTTTAAAACCAATGCTCGCTTATCGTGTGTGTTTCGACGTTAACCTACCTCACAAACCCTGGTGTCGGAATTATAGAACCGCCTTAGGCTTCCGACATGGCTCCAATAACGAATAGTCGTTATAGATCCGTAGATAGTAGCCGGGACCAACGGTTTTACGTGTCTTCCGAAGCATGGAATCATCTTTTTTTTAGGACAATCAGCGATGTCCTAACCAAACTGAGGAAAGTCTGACAAAGTAATATTTGTTCGAGTCCCCACCGGGATTTGAACCCGGAACTTCCGTAACGTCAGGCGAGCTTTTGACCACTCGACCGCGGATGCGGTTTAAAACCAATAATAACTCTATAATGATGGTGACGTCATAGTTTGATAGAAAACAAGCAAGAACGAATTTCGGCGCTACCACTACTAAACTATTATTACTTATGCCCTCCGTGGTGCAGTTGGTAAGCACGTTGGCTGCGTATAGGCCGAAGGTCGTGGGTTCAAGTCCCGCCGGAAGGTTTACGTTTTTGGTTGTTTTCTATGAATCTAAAAATATTCAATAAAAACTCTTTTTTTGCATATTTTGCTGCAGGGTGAGCAGTTACCTGAAACGCGTCGGGGGCTACGTCATCAATAAGTCCACTTGTGAGCTGTAACCTCTCTAAGCCCCCCAAGCCTGTGAAGGCATCTTTACTTAATCTCTGTATTAAATGTCCTGATATTGACAATGTTGATAGGTTACCTAGGATCTGAAATTGAGAGGTAATAATTTTAAGTTATTCAACATTTATAATTTGACTAGCGACCCGCCCCGGCTCCGCACGGGAAAATGGTTATTGTGGGTTATTCTTAAGTATATTATGCATGTATTATACATATAAACCTTCCTCTTGAATTCCTCTATCTATTAAAAAAAACCGCATCAAAATCCGTTGCGTAGTTTTAAAGATTTAAGCGTACAAAGGGACATAGGGACATAGGGACAGAGAAAGCGACTTTGTTTTATACTATGTAGTGATGTAAAAGAATGACCAAAGAAATAAAAAACCTGCTCTGGGGGCGCCACGTGTATATTTTTACGACTATGGCAACAATTTCCCTTATAAAATTAGTTCCATAGAAATTCCGCAATATGGCGAGGTTTTTATTTCTCAGGTCGGGCTTTGCTATTTTGAAGAAAGAATTCGACATTATTTAAAGAAATTGTGGGGAAATAAATTCTAGACTACATTTAAAAACCGCGATGACTTATTCACCATTAAAAACTTTCTAAAGAGTATTTATTTGTGAAGTGATGGACTTTTGATTATAAAAATTTGGCTTTACTTAAGTTTGGAGCTAAACCAAGAGAGAGGCCTAAGCCCAGCAGTGGACAGTTAGGCCACAGTTCACAATTGATGCAGTGTGTAAACCAGCCCCCCTAGTTGTGTAAATACTCTCTTCATATTGGAAGATATTTCAATATGGCAGCGGGATTCTAACAATATTTTGACAGCTAGAAAGGATATATGTATAGTTCGTCACAGTAGTCATACTACGGGGCATTTTGATGATTTCTCGAATCAAATACGTCACACGTCGTTCACTCGATCCCGCGAAAGCCCTTAAAGAAGCGGAGCGGATTTTGCTAAGCTGCTTTTTCTCTGTGCAAGTACATTACTTTTCACACTGTATAACTTGTACTACTGTGGTTAGGCTGTTTAATTTAGAACACTGCTTTACCTTAAAAGCCTCTTTAGGGAAATCCACAATTTTCGTATTGACCATATGTAATTCCTGCAACGTTCTATTGACCCCGGCAAACGCATATTGGTCTATCGTCTTAATTGGGGTGTCTTCTACATGCAAAACTCTGATCGTGGAACGATGGAACAGAGGACCGAAGAGGTGAGCTGAAAATTAACAACAGTCAGGTGGGAAAGATTTAGAGGCGGGTGGGAGAGGGCGAGAGACTTTGATGATGATGATGATGATGAAATCCTGTAATCCCTCATCAGGGACATAGGGCTCGCAGAAGAGATCTCCACTTTTTTCGATCTTGTGCGGCAACTTCTAGGTCCTTCCAGCCGAGCCCAGTTGTTGCAGCCTCTTTTTCAACTGAACGCCTCCAGGTGATACGGGGGCGGCCCGGCCTTCTTTTCCCACACGTTTGCCACGTTAACCCTTGTTTGGACAGATGATCGTCTGGTTTTCTCAGCGCATGTCCAATCCAGCGCCATTTCCTCATCAGAATCTCCTTGTCGATGGGTTTTTGGTCAGTCAATTCCCACAGCCTTGCATTAGAGATGGTTCGTGGCCAGCAGATCCCCAGTATGCGCCGTAAACATTTGTTCACGAAGACCTGTAGCTTGCTGGTTATTTCATTTTTGACGAGCCATGTCTCGCATCCGTACAGGAGGACTGACTTGACATTGGAGTTGAATACTCTGATCTTTGTACGCCGAGTGATCACGGAAGACGTCCAAACAGGTTTCAATTGCGCATACGCGGCTCTTGCTTTGTTGATGCGCGCTTCTACATCCGCTTCTGCTCCCCCCAGTGGGTCCACGACGCTCCCCAGATAGGTAAAGCATTGCACATGTTCGACAACCTCGCCATCGACATGTATGGGAGCTGCATCACGGGCGTTTAGGCGCATATCCTTAGTTTTGTTGCAGTTGATGCGTAGCCCTTCTTTAGCAGCTTCGTTTGCGAGGTCGTCAGTCTTGGACTGTAGGTGTTCACGGGATGTGGCGAGCAGACAGAGATCGTCTGCGAAATCTATGTCCTCGAGGGATTTACCTTGCAACCATGGCAGACCTCTCTCTTCTTTACTGGTTACTCGGCGCATCACATCATCCAAGACAATTAGGAACAGCAGCGGCGACAACAAACAGCCCTGTTTGACTCCGGCGGTGACTGTTATAGGATCAGTTAACAGGCCTTGATGCATTACTCGGCAAGAGGAACCCTCATAAAGGCACTTGATAATCTCTATAACCTTGACCGGTATACCTCTTCTCTTTAAATTTATTAAATCTCTAGTCCGAGACGACCAAGAAATGTAAGAGGCCGCCATCTTGACCTATTTTGTTTCTGAACTGATTACTTACAAAATCAATATCAATGTCTAGGGTCCGACGAATCTGAGGTCAAAATTGGAAAAACTGACTGATTCAACTTTTTTGTTTCTAAACAAATTGCTTTCAAATCATCCTTTACTTTTTGCCCAACACTGCCAAAAAGGCAGGGTTATGAACTCGTATTATAATGTAGCTATGGATTGTAATATGAATCAATTGACACCTCTTTCATCAAAATCTGATCAGTAGTTTAGGAGCAATCATGGAACATCCTAAGTACATAGAAACATACATACATACATAGACTGCTTAATTCATAACCCTTCCTTTTTGGCTTTGCCGTAGTCAGGTAATAGAGAGCCTGTACTGTTAAAATGAAAATTTATTTATTTCAGACAAAGTAGTTTTTCCATAACTTTACTATGAATATCAGACAGCTGATATTTGTAACCATTACAGGAACAATTATGATGATGTAATCCTGTAATCCCTCATCAGGGACATAGGGCTCGCAGAAGAGATCTCCACTTATTTCGATCTTGTGCGGCAACTTCTAGGTCCTTCCAGCCGAGCCCAGTTGTTGTAGCCTCTTTTTCAACTGAACGCCTCCAGGTGATACGGGGGCGGCCCGGCCTTCTTTTCCCACAAGTTTGCCACGTTAACCCTTGTTTGGACAGATGATCGTCTGGTTTTCTCAGCGCATGTCCAATCCAGCGCCATTTCCTCATCAGAATCTCCTTGTCGATGGGTTTTTGGTCAGTCAGTTCCCACAGCCTTGCATTAGATGCACACTTCTTCGATGTTTGGGAGAAAATAATAATAAAAAAACTTATATAAATAGACAACATACAGATAAAAGGCAAACATAAGAGCTCACTCACAAAAGTGGACTCAAACTTGTGACCCTGTGCTTCAGAGGCAGGTGTACTACCAACTATGCTATGGGGCCGTCATATGCCATTTAATTTTTTAAAGGAAATAATTTTAGTTAACTACTTACTTATTTTACACTCTTTCAAGGTGAGTCTTTCAACTGGCAACCCCATTCCAGCTATATTCCCTATACCAACACTAAGTGTTGCAAGGCCAGAGTTCTCGCAGTATATGTAAAGACCTGCATCGCTGCCTTTCTCACATATACATGGGTGAAGCAATGAGTTGTCCGTTTGTTTTGGACATGGGTATTGTGGACCGTCTGGTATGTATTCCGTATTTGCAAAAGACAAGGCTGCCAGAAGGAAAATTGTTTTGACCATTTTTGTGGGTTGGCAATCTGAAAAAAATAATTATGATTGTATAATTTTGCAAATATATATAATTTTATAATAGTTTTGGAACCGTGACCAAAATTACAAGAAAGATTCTGTTCCAGTTATTGATTTGGAATGAATTTGATAGGGGCTTAATTACCACGTTATATAATTTATATATTGTAAAATAATGAATGCAATGTCCATAAACAACTGTACTTAAAAAAAAAGTAATTACATCATTTAAAGTTTATATTTCGTAGAAACTAGCAAGTGGACAAGGAAATTGACTTTCTGATCAAGATTTCACTAAGGCTGTACACACTACAATCCATAGCCTCAGTCAGAGGAAGTAAAAAAGTACGACGAACTACCACCGAAGGTCAAAAAAACCTGTTTATTTCGCAACATAACCGATTAATAATGAATCATTTGGTTCTACGACAAAGCTAAATGAGACTCTATTTACTCATTTACTAACAAGAGTTTCACAAAGAGAATTTGTCTTACAAATGATAACTTATAAGTTTTGTAAACAAAAGTTACAAGATAACTTTCACCAAAGAATTTAATTGTTTGGGTACGTTACCTGCAAATATTAGTTGATGCATCGCTTACAACAGCAAACCAAGCAACTATAGAAGCAGTTTACGATGGTTGTAACATAATAATTAGGGAACAAAATCACATTTTATATGACTTTAAATTTCGTACAACCAACCCAACCATGGTCAAAAAGAAAACTGACTGATGACAGTGACAGGAATAATGTTGCCAACTGCTAACTTGCCAATTCAAACAAAAGTCTGATTTCTCATCAAACATGCATGCAAAAAAAGTCGTGAAATTAATAGTGGCGCCACTTTCTTTATGGTGTGTTTTTATATCATGCTGTCACGCTCTAACTTATGGATATTTCTGAGAAGTAAGATTAGTTCCGTTTCACGAGTTTTTTGCTAGACTTGTACTGGGCTCAATTCATTCTTATGGGAATCAAAAAGGATGAGAGATGAATTATTTTTTTGAATGAAATATATCTACACTAATATTATAAAGAGGAAAGATTTGTATTTTTGTGTGTGTGTGTGTGTATGTTTGTAAGGAATAAACTCAAAAACTACTGAACCGATTTCAAAAATTCTTTTACCATTAGGAAGCTACATTCACCCTGAGTTATTTTATTTTCAAAAAAATTAGGGATCCTTGCTAAAACTTCAATAATGTAACCCAAGGTGTAAAAATATACCTAAAATATTCCTTATAATTACATAGGCTCCGAAACTACAGAACCGATTTAGATGAAACTTTGTACAAAGATAGAATAAACCTTGGGGACGGACATAGGCTACTTTTTACTGCGGGAAAATACCTCATTCCTACGGGAAAGACTGCAAGCGTGGGCGAAACCGTGGGGTGGAAACTTGGTATCTGTACCAATCTGAGCTTGGGGTATGTAAGAATAGACCTTGGAAATTAATACAGGCTACCTTTTACCGCCCTTTCTGGAGAGAAAATAGTAGCGCAGGCGAAAAATTTAGCTGAAACTTGGTACAGGAATATAAAAGATTATGGGGTGATAAAGGCTACCCTTTACCGCGGAAAAATCCTTTATTCCCACGGGAAAAGAGGTAGGGTGGGCCACAAGTTATGATGTTTGATACAGAGATACGATAGATCTTGGGGAAGGTAACAGACTACCTGTAACCGCGGGACTATAAGTTATGCCCACGGGAAAATGATAGTTCGTGAGGGCGTTTTTGGTGAAACTTGATACAGAGATAAAGTAATTTAGATTTTAGGATGTTGTTATTGTTGATATGTTATGATTGTATGTTATTAAATCCATAGTTGCTTGCTGGTTAGGTTAAGAATTTATAATTTCGACCAAAGAGATAAGGATCAATCACAGGGATAAACCCGCTTCACTCTACCTCCGTAATTCACTCCGTATACTCTACCCAAGGATGTTAATTATCATCCTTGACTCTACCATAGCTGGACACCGCTAATAAAATAGTTAAAGCCTGACCAAAGAAATAAGAAACCTGCTCTGGGGGCGCCACATGTATATTTTTACGAATATGGCAACAATTTCCCTTATAAAATTAGTTCCATTGAAAATCCGCAATATGGCGAGGTTTCTTATTTCTTTGGTCGGGCTTTAACTTCGTTAATCGTTAATCCACTACAAAAAAATTAGCTTCGTTAAACGTTAAAACGTTACATTGCGGAAGAATTAACGCAAGTTAACGTTAATCGTTAATACGTTAACATGACATCAAAATTGCAGTTTTTATATCGTTGACTAATAAAACCTGTTGGTTCTGGAAGTTAACAATTTTAGAAACAAAAAAAGACTTGTATGATTCAAATGTGTTAATATTTAACCGCCTGGCGTAAGGTGCATATTATTCCCTTTCATGAACATTTACATATTGAAGTTCTCGTCTGAAGTGAAGCTCGTTCACTTTTATTTTGGTGTTTAAATGTCTTTACCCGTGGAAAAAAGACATTCAACTGCAGCGCTTGAGGGTAAGCAGTCTTGTATAAATGAATATCTGTTCCCCTATGAATGTAGCATCGTTGAACGATTTGTGGAGGCAAAGGGAAGATCTTCCACCGGACATGGTTGTGAGCCTGGGGTAAATTTATTTTGAATTCATGTCCAGCCAGACACATTTTAACGAGACTTTGCGCTTTATTCTTTAAAGAGTTGGAGCTGTTTTTCGCGTCACACCGAGGTGCCGTGCGGTACATAGTAGGCATTGGATTAACGATTAACTGACTTCTGGATATTAACGGAAGTTAACGTATCCGTTAACATTTTTAAAAGTTAACTTAAAAGTTAGTCCGTTAATAAAAATGTTTACTTCGTGAATTAACGATTAACGGATTAACGAGTTAATGCGCAGCTATGGACTCTACCTATAGTTATTTTTCTCTTTTATCTACTTCTCCTCCGTATACTTATCTCTTTGCTCTACCTGATAGCTTTCGGGGTTTGATGGTTGGATGATCCTTCTCTTTGGATGATCCTGTCTATCAATCAACTATCAATCAACAGTAACTGTCACCATCGTCATTTTACGAAATAGTTTATTGTTTATTTACAATAAGTTTATATGTTTACATATTTGCTTAAATAAAAGGTCTAGACAATTTTATACAGAGGTAAAAACTGATCTCCAAAATATTACTCGTAGTAAGTTAATAACAAAACTGTCGTAGATAGATTTCGAACTTGTGATCATAGAAGAATAGCCACCAAAGTTCAAAATGGCTCCACGAGTTCAGAAGAAGAAAAAGAAGGAAAGATTTTCTTGTTACGAAGTTGAAGGTGAACGTTTCCATGCTCAAGTAGACGACGTCTTTCGTTATAATTGGTGGGAAGTATTTTGCTTTCCTTACATACTTTGCTCAAGAATTTGGGAATGCTGTATAGCTCTTTGTGCTGGAACAAACCAGTGTATGATTTATTGGATGATAATTCAATGGATAGTTTGTAAAATAACCAAAATGACTACTCCAGATCCAATCATCTTTCCTTACTACTTTTATATGTTTTGCCAAGTTTTCTTACTGACACTCTTTTTCATCTACTTGTGGATTTTGTTTGGAAAATCTGTTCTTATTCCATATTTTATGGCTTTCGCTGATGCAATGAAACCTACAGAACATGCATTATTGGCAAAAAAGAACCTTACTGTCTTACGATTTAGGAGGTACTGTTTCAGGAAAGGAGAAATATTTGACGTATCACCAGAAGAAAAAGGATCCCCTTTTCTCAACTTTAGTCCTTCAAGCTACGATTCAAATTACGTATTGAATTTGATCACTATAGCAGTTGATGTGTTGCTTTATCAAATGTTTTTATAATTTTGTACCTTAATGCGATTTTGCTTCATTTTTATTAAAATTAAGAAATATTACACACAGCTTTTTTTTATTAAAAAACTAGCCTTCCGCCGCAGCTCCGCCCGCATTAACAGTTTTTCCCGTGGGAATGAGGCATTTCCCGCGGTAAAAGGTAGCCTATGTTACTTATAGAAAGAATTTTTGAAATCCGTTCAGTAGTTTTTGAGTTTATTCATTATAAACATACAAACACACAAAAATACAAATCTTTCAGCCCATAGAAAAATGCAGTATAATAGGTCTCGTAGCCTAGTTGGTAGTACGTCTGCCTATGAAGCACAAGGTCCGGGTTTGATTGAATCCCGCCCAGGGCAAACATTCGTGTGATGAGCACTTGTGACACCCATAGTACAGGGTACAGGCTCTGCCTAGTTTGGGGTCAGATGGCCGTGTGTGAGATTCCCACATATTTTTTTTTTTTTTTTTATATGTATTTAAGAAAGTAAAATATTTTAGAAAATAATTAGCCATTTATACTAATTCATTTAATTTATATAATGAGACCAAAAACGACTTATTAAAACAACGAATTTTTTGAACTCCGCGTTAGAGATGCATGTCCAGCCGTCCAGTCACATGTGCTGGCTACTGTACAGTTGACCGGTCCAAGGGAAATATTTTTGTTTCCGTTGTTCGGTCAACCGGTTCTGTTCAAGCTTTAATTTTCGGTGCATTGTTGTGCGATTGTAGAACACGTACACGGACGAACGTCACGTCGCGTCGGCGGCGCTGCGGGACTTCTGTATATTTATATTATTATCCTCTTTGGGGACTTCCTTGGTGGCGCACGCACGCATTCAACTTTTTTTTTAATAATTTTTAGAAGTATTTTTTTTAGTTGCTGGCAACTTAATTTTTGACAACTTATTGGTAGAATAGTAGTTAGTTTTCCTTTTCCGCAGTTGGTAACCCTAAAATGGCGAAACTGTTTGTGGAGGTGATGAATCTGTGAGTGAATTATATTTTATTATATTCGCTGTAATTGCGAATCAAATAATACTACCCGGAAAAACATTGGCTGTATATTTGTAGCGGTTGCAGCATTTTTTCCAACAGGTAAGTGTTTTTAATAATATTTTCACGGGAAGAGAAATCGGGTTTCACGTAACCACATTTGTATAAATTCAAGTGATTTGAATAATAATAAAAATGCGTGCGTGCGGTTTCTATGTGTTATTTCTTATTAAATATTGGAGGCGTTTATAAGTCTTTCCTCGGTTCCTCCTGATCAATAGTATTCGATACCTAATCGCTTCATTCGTTAACTATTACTTACAAAGTATTTTATAATCCGCTTCGTCCAGGAAATTGTTCTTCGAAACAGAAATTCTAGGCGTACATTTTAACGGTAAATGCCATTCACCTTTAGTACTTGACCTACTTTTTTGGCATACATACATAATTGTTGATAAGTGTGTTAGTAAACAATACTATAGTTACCTTAGGACAAGGTTGTCAAGAAACTACAATCTCACCAAAAACATTCTGTAAAAAACTAGCCAACTCTCGATGGAGCTGCTTGTTTATCTCTAAAAAGTAATGAAATCTAGACAAAGTCGTACCAAGTCTAAGGTTCATTACTGCGATTTCTTTATTATTATAGTTAATGTTGTGTGACTGGGCCGTTGATTTTCCATTGTCAATGAGTAGCGGTTCTGGCGACAGATTGGTGCAATGGAATCATGGAGCACCTGGTTTATAAAACTCCTTGTGTACCCTTCAACAGCCAAGTAACACAACATTAACTATAATAATAAAGAAATCGCAGTAATGAACCTTAGACTTGGTACGACTTTGTCTAGATTTCATTACTTTTTAGAGATAAACAAGCAGCTCCATCGAGAGTTGGCTAGTTTTTTACAGAATGTTTTTGGTGAGATTTCACTTCTTTTTGTAGAAACGTGGGTATATTGATTTATTTTATTAGATTTTCTTATTTCACAATACATAGTTTTTATTCTTTTTAGAAGTTGTTTTTTTATTATTACAAATCTTTCTTTTCTTAAGCGCGTTTTAAAATACAGTCAGCGCCATCTAACGACGTGTGGGTATCACCTCCACTCCTCCATCATATTTTTAGAATTAATATTTTAGTGTAATTTGTTTATTTAATTTGTATAATGTTTGAGTAGAATAAAGTTAATCGTTCGATCTTTCGACTATTTCTTCTTGTAAACTTGTAAGTATAAGTATAAAAGCCAGTCTAGTCTTATCCAGAGTTTTCCTTTAATTTTATTTATATACGTATTAAAAACAGAAGGGGAGGCATTCGCCCACCAGTGGGACGCTATATGCTGGATTTAATTAGAAGATGTGTTCCACTATGCTGGATTTTTGCAATGACAGTCGATTTTTTTAAGTACCAATAGCAGAAGGGGGCGTTAGGTACCATATCTCTAATACAGCTGAATCCAGCCGAGGGTTCTTCATCAAATACTTCAGGCCTTCGATTTTTAACATCAAATGAAGCGGCCCACCAAGTTAATATTTTTTGTAAAGGCGGTATGTCTCGATCTCTAATAGTTTGGTTGGGCTCTTGTGTTTTCTAATCAGTGTCACCAGGTACTCCAGATCTTCGATTATCCTAGTTTTTATAGTTTTCCCTTTATGTAGCCATTAAACCCTAACTCTGTACCAAATTTCGGGTCTCTCAGTTTATGGGAAGTACTAGTTCTATTTTGATGATCATGAGTGAGTGTCGAAAATGCGAAACTTTGCTTTCGCTTAACTTCGGAACTAAATGACCTACAGACTTGAAATTTTGGATTTTTAGTATGTGATCATAGCTTAGTGAATGACGAAAATTTCTGCGTTCTGGTCTTATCCAGAGGTTCTCAAATAGGGGCCTGAAAATGCGGCGAAATGGTTCCAGTAAAGATGGTACGGCAGTGTTGCTTCGCGCTCGACTTGGCGGGGGCACTCCCGTGCCCCCAGATTAGTTTTACACATAAAGTCACAGTCTGTGCGAGAGAGAGAGAGAGAGAGAGAGAGAGAGAGAGAGAGATAAAGTCAAAGGAGCGAGCAGAGCTCTAAAATGAGGTCAAATAAATATTTTAGTGTAAAATGTAAAATTTACACGATATTGTTCTAACAATTACATTCTTTACAACATAGTAATTTCTACTTTTTTGCCATTTAAAAATTTATGTATTTTTATTTCTATCATAGTATATTACACATAATAAAAAATGAAATTAAATACAGAAGTGGCACAGCTAGCTTATTGCTTAAAAATTAATCAATTTCTTCCAGAAAGCATGTTTAACAAATTACTTTTTTCTTTCAAAAATATATAGTTAGTCAATTATGGGCTATTATTCTTATATAACTTTAGACACAAAATACAAATTGGATACAAAATAAAATAAATACAGTTTTTTTATTGCACATCACAAAAAATAACTAAACCATAACCATTAGATGTGTTGGATATGTCGCAGGCTTTTTGTACGATTCCGCCGTTTACATAAAGCGTCGGCAATTTATAAACGCTCGCTGTAATGTAAAATGCCGAAGGCAAAATGTATAGGGTTGGCACAAAAATCAACTTTGAAAAATGTAATTCTCCGGCGGTCGCCGACCGCTGCCGCGGTACGCTCGCTCCGCTCGCTCGGCTCCCTCCGCTCTGTTATTGACATCAGTCTAACCTAACCTAACCAATCGATTTAATTCTGTGTAGAGATTTGTTTTTTTTTTAGCGGGGGGCTGCGCCCCCCGAGCCCCCTCTTATGGGGGGCTGCGCCCCCCCGTCCCCCCGCTTCGGTTGACGCCCTGGCTACTATTATCAAAGCCAGTAACCTTTTTGTAATCGGGTTGAAAAATCTATAAGGGCTTAGATTACCACTTCAGAAATGGGGGGGCTTCGCCCCATTATATACAGGTGCATCATTATTTTTCAGCTAGCAATACGGACTTAGCTAAAACTGAGTGCGGACTTATTCAAAACCTTTTTGTGCCAACCTTATACATTTTGCCTTCGGCATTTTACATTACAGCGAGCGTTTATAAATTGCCGACGCCGTATGTAAACGGCGAAATCATACAAAATGCCGACGACAGATATATTATGTTAAGCTTAATAAATAAATAAAATATATTGCACACAGAAATACAGGAAAAAGCTATAATTTATTACAAACAACACCTTTAATTTCGAATGCTATATTTTATATGATCCCGCCCAAATGCCCATCTCGCTAAATTACATCCTTTTCACTATTTAGAAGCACAAGAATAATAATGTACAAAAAGGTGACCATATTACTAAGGCAGCAATTCATATTGCACTCTTTGTAGGTACGTTTTTATATGTCCTTTCATATCACTAACTTTCGATCATTTATGTTCGCATTGCAGTGCAGGAAATAACATAATGGTCACCATAAAGATATAACATTTAAACCTGAAATACACAATAGAATATGGAAGATGACTAAATCCAAAATAAATTATTTTATAGATTTTGGCAAACAACTTTTTACTATGACCTTTTCGTGAATGTGTAGTTGTACCGCGGACATCCATCGATGGCGGACATCTTTTTCAAGTTGAATGCCACTTACTATCATAAATTATTTTAAAAAAATACGATTTTTATATTAATTTAACAGTAACTACATTTATTAACTAAAGAAAAATTTAAATAAAACAATGAAACCCAAAAATAAACATGGCAACAAAAATTTTTATGACAAAATGCTTTTTTAAATGTCTAACATAAACAATTTGTCTGTGTGTGTATGTAGTATTTATGTATGTGTGTATGTATCTATATGTAGGTATGTATTCATAAAACAATTTCGATTAGTCGCAAAATGTCAGATTCTCAAAATGACAGTTGAGTCTACAAACGTCAAATTCTACAAATGACAGATTCTATAAATGTCAGATTCTACAAATGACAGATTCTACAAATGACAGATTCTTCAAATTACATCTTTCGTAAGATGGGTTCGAATCCCCTAGCTAGGTTAATTACTATTTATTAGCTGTCTACCCACGGCTTGATGGCTATTGGGTCATTCCATGTAACGGGTGTAACAGGTCGTACACCTTCAACTGGTAATTTAGTAATGTTTTATAAGGAAAGCATATTCGTTTTATAGTTTAATAAGTCGCATTTTACTCTGTATTAAATTACTATCAATTAAAATTTTTCATATGTCTTCTAGTTTTTGAGCAAATCAGCCACAAGTACCCGTAACGGGCGTAACTTGATTTTGCCTCTCACTTTCGGGTAGCGCGACATATTCTCGAAACTCTGCGAAATGTCTTTATTATATGAATAAAAATTATAGTTGGGTTGTAGCTAGTTTAATAACCCACCACTTACAAACCTCATTTAAGAAAAATTGGCAGCTATTAAAAAGTTACGCATATTTTAAAACGTAACGGGCGTAACAGGTTTTTGTAACGGGTGTAACGAGTACGAATGGGAATCAGTATTTTATGAAAAAAACTACATTTTCGAGAACATTTTGAATAACAAAGCAAACCAAATGATCTAGGAACTCAATAAATGTAATTAATTGTTAAATTTCACCATTAATATAAAAAGATACCCAAATTTTAAAAGAAAATTGTAGCATGTTTGGAAATACTTATTTTGTGTATTAGATTTAGTTAAATCTACTATTTTAATAAAAATGTTACCCGGAAATGTATTTACGTGTATCATCTCAGAATATCTGCATCAAATTGGATATTTATATTTTTTGTGTTCGTAATTATCAGGACAAAGTAAAAGATATAATGCTGGTGAAGCTCAGAATCAGACAACTTGTATTAATAAAGTAAATAAATAAAATATAATTACGCACACTGCTTTAAAAACGCTGAAAAAAAGTAATACAAAACATCTAACAGCAAACCAAGTTACATAAAAGCAACTAAAACTAATATTCTTCATAAATGAACTAAAATTTTAAAAATTTACGTGTTACTAGGCTATAATGAAAGTAGAAATGACTGTTAACACTTTATTATTTTAAATAAAATCCAATACCCCTTTATTTTTACTTGAAGCCATTTTTTTGCATCTGCAAAGCTTCATCAAATAAGGTTTGTAACGGGTGTAACAGAATTTGATTAACGAATTTATCATAATTTACAAAGCTTAGTACAAAATCTAATGCATAGGCCATTAGTTTCCAGACATATTTTTACTTTCCCAAAGTCATGAAGCCGTTAGTGCAATAAGTTAGCTACAGATAAAACTTTTTCCTTATTTTCGTAACGGGCGTAACATGCAAATTCCCCTATAAAAAAGTATTATAAACTAGAGAAATCTTGCTAATTTACGAAAAATTTTATGTTTATCTCGAAGTTCATATATCACTGATTAACATAGTGTGCAGTTAACGTTGACAATTTAACGTCATAATAATTTTACAGTTGTTGTAAACTTTCGCTTCAAAAGCTCCATCACTAGGCGACTATTTTCTCATACTTCAAGATGTAAAAAAAAATGTTAAAAAAATTATTTTGTTGAAAACTTTAGTCAATTCATATGATTTCATGTATTTAGGCTTACTTAAGCAAGTGCTTGTGTAAAAAAGAAGGACTTTAATTTTTTTGGCGTGGTAGCGTTTGACATGGAACGACCCTATTACTATTATGCTACATTATGTTCAGCGTCTCCCGTGGGAAAGGGATTTTCCCGCAATAGGATAAAGGAAACAAACCGTTTAAATTAATCGACGTAGTGTGGGCAGGCCCTCCACGAGGTGGACCGACGATCTGGTGAGGGTCGCGGGAAGCCGCTGGATGCGGGTAGCGCAGGACCGATCATTGTGGAGATCCTTGGGGGAGGCCTTTGTCCAGCAGTGGACGTCTTTCGGCTGAGATGATGAAATTAATCGCAATTAAGCTTAAGATTAACGATGAATTTCTATCATCAATTACTAATATTAAAAAGAGGAAATATTTGATTGCTGGCAAATAATGGGCTTCGAAACCACTGAACCGATTTTAATGAAACTTGGTATAAAGATAGAACAGTTCATGGGGAATAACATAGGCGCGACTACCTTTCACCGCGGAATAAGTCCTCATTCCGACAAGAAAAACTATTAACGCAGGCGGAGCCGCGGTGGAAAGCTAGTACATAATATTTAGAACTGTTGTTTCCGGGCCGATTGCTTCTAAAATTTCTATCTAAGGTCACCACTCACCAGTGCGTAGTGGTCTCCGATAACAAATGCGACGTCAAAATTTGAAAAAAAATCTGTCATTTTGATCTTTTATGTTTTAGAGTTTTTATCGGAATTGTTATCGAAGTCCTGGGCACCCTAGATTTCGATTTCGATCATGCCCAGAAACAAAAGAGTTCAAATTGGCAGCCAGTTTTTCAAATCCTGACATCAGAATTGTTATCGGAGACCACTGGGAAACTTAGATAATATAGTTTTTTGAAGCAATCGGCCCAGAAACAAAGGAGTTAAAAATAGAGGCAATTTTTTTTTAAATCTTCACTTCAGAATACTTAAAATATTGGAACTCTGGGCTTCGAATTGGTTATGTAAAGCTTGACCAAAGAAATAAAAAACCTGCTCTGGGGGCGCCACGTGCATATTTTTACGACTAAGTCCATCTTATTTTATAACGCACGGCGCAGCAGCAGGAAGCTTAATTATAGATTCTGTCATTTGTAGAATCCGTCATTTGTAGAATCTGTCATTTGTAGAATCTGTCATTTGTAGAATCTGTCGTTTGTAGAATCTGGGATGAGGGGGGGGTAATCAAAGATCGCTGGACTTTTACGCTGTAATTTGAAAACTAGTGGACCGATTTCTTTCTTATTAGTATTATTTGAACGGGTATAACATTATCTACAACACGTTCATATACATCGAATACGTCAATGCAGCGGTTACCGCGTAATAATACGAAACATAATAAAAAATAATTGTGTTTGAATAATATCACAGATTACGCTAAATCTATAAAGTTTTCGTGAAAACAATGTTGTTAAATTAAAAGAATTATCTGTGAAAAATATTCAGACCGCTTTATTTTTAGCATTCATGAATAAAAGATATGCAAGAATGCAATATAGATACTGAACTGTATCGTTTACAGAATATTTTTTACAGAATTTTGTTTTGCATACACATTTAATTTTTACGAACATTAATTAGTAAAGACCGATTCAGGAAGGTAAAACCAAAGCTCAATGAATTTAAATAATTGTTAATTAACATCTAATTTACAATATCACGGATTAGATGTATGCAAGTTCCTGAAAAGTATTCACTTAATTTAATTTTCAATGCATGATTAAAATACAAACCAGTTCTTATGTATTTGCAACTACAAAATATTTGAAATAAATATTGTAATAATAAAATCTTTAAATAAATACACTCTTGTCTTATTTAATACATTACAAGGTAGTAGGCTATAACTAATTTATTATTCGATACTAATTTATTACATCCTTAAAATCTATATGACTAAAAGGTAACTTCACCGTGTCGAATGTGTGTTATGTACATTTTTGTTACAACGGTTCTCTATTGTATTCCCTAAAAGGACATGGATTTTTTTGGTCTATTATTCACAGAAAAATCTAACCACTATATAGAAAAAATATATAGATTTTAGACATAAAACTGAGTCCACATGTCCAGTTGTGGAATTTAAGTGCCCCCCATTTAGGAGATATTAATTTTTTTCAATGTGAAAAAGTTGTCCACTCAGCAAGTCTATAAAACGCACCTGCCACTACCTATCTCTTTCAAACACCTAGCTAAGGCTACTCTTGTCTTCTCTTTCTTACAAAATAGTTACTAAACCGCGAAAACGATTTATTCTGTATTCAAAACTTCAAAAATGAGCATAGCATGTGCTGTAAATGTCTCGCATAATGTCACTGAAAATCGTTTTCGCGGTTTAGTTAACTATTTTAATAACCTTGTAAGAAAGAGAAGACAAGAGTAGCCTTAGCTAGGTGTTAGAAAGAGATAGGTAGTGGCAGGTGCGTTTTATAGACTTGCTGAGTGTACAACTTTTTCACATTGAAAAAAATTAATATCTCCTAAATGGGGGGCACTTAAATTCCACAACTGGACATGTGGACTCAGTTTTATGTCTAGAATCTATATATTTTTTCTATATAGTGGTTAGATTTTTCTGTGAATAAAAGACCGGGCCCCATACGATTTTTTTCCTGTCCTTTGTTATCCTACTTTTTATTTTCCTTAGCATTTTAGTCCTAAATATCGATTGTCCTAATGATTCTAGTCCTATTTTTTTAACTCCTACTGTTCATTGCCCTATATTTTTATCCTAATGATGGTAAGCCCTAATGTCCATAGTTATAATCCTTTAAATTCCTAAATGGTATAGTCCTAAATAAAAAAAATAATAACTTAGCAAAAACAGGTTAGCAAATTATACACGACAACTCTTGGCGTTATTTTGGCGAGCCACAAAGATAAAACTGTTTGTAGGAAGAAATAAATGGTTTACTAAAATACAAAATAATATGTGTCAGTCAGTCGTGTCAGTATCGCTCGCAGGTCTCGCTGTTAAAATTTTGGTTGGTTGCTCATAATGTCGAATAATAACTAATATCAAGTGTTTAAAACAATTAAAAGACAATTACAATTAAAGTTAAATGTAAACGGTAATATATACGAGAAAAATAGAACTCATACATAACGGTAATTACTACTGGGCGTGTGAACTGAGATATAATAATATTTTAATCACCTACTATTCAACCTACCGAGGATTTTTTAGATATTTAGATATATAAGAGAGGAGGATTGAAATTAGGAATTTCAAACTTTAGTGACATTAATATTAGGACTAAAGAATATTAGGACAAGAATTACGGTAGGATAATCAATATTTAGGATGATCGATCATTAGGACGATCGAATATTAGGAAAATGATGTTCGGATAATCGACTTTAGGACTATAAACATTAGGAAATACAACAGGCTCCCTGTTACAACTACATAATCAATCATATTAGGTATTACCATGTTACCATGTGTAGATCAAATTAAGACTTTGGTTGGTTTTTCGAAAAAAAAAAAAACATTTAAGTCGACATGTTACGTTTGTACGAAAAATATTGATTTCAGGTTTTAGATTTATTGACGATAGAGAAACCGTGCTGTGAATAATTATAAAGCTTCTTACGATTGATTCTAACAAAGTGTTTAGTTGATCTACTTCTAACAGTAAGCACAAATATAGTAACAATTTAGTTACATGAATTTGTACGTTATCAAGATTGTTACAGTGTTGTTTATACATTGGACACACTTTTCTACATCTACACGCAAATAATACAACAATGTAGGGCTTAATAGGTTTATGCCTAAATTAACTCAATGTCATCAAAATGATATTGAAGTACACTATATTTACAATTTAAATTACTTAACATTGACTCCCAAAATATAATTAAAAAAACAATGGTACTTAAACATTAACAAATACAAGTCAAAGGGACAACGTATACGTGAGTCTTTGGCCTTGCTTAGTTGAATATAACTACGTCATGATCCTTTTCAAGTTACGTTCAAGCATGTTGTAGTGATTTTCGGAACAGTGATACAGTATTAGGATCCTATCCTAGTGCACCATCGTATTCTTGTCTAATTCTACAACAAATTACCAAATCAAAAAGGTAACAATAATTAATTACTATAGGATTTATGGTGCCTGAGTTAGAGTTAATTAACTAAACGTAGTCGCAGGTCACTATACTACGAGTACGCAATAAAAAATTGTTTTCTGCGTTAATTGTTACTAATTAAACTGTACTAACATGTAATTGTATGGACTGAATTGTCTGAAATAAACTTTTTATTTTATTTAAAGAAATTTTTATTAAAAATATTATTATTATTATTTTATTAAATATATTATTTTTTAAAATTTAAGTTAAAAATATTATTTTTTATTTTTTTTTCGACCTAAGTTTATTTTATTTTTATATCATGCGTAGATATTACCAATATATATCCCCTGACATAGTTTTTATCCTGTCCGGTACCTTAGGCCAGGTGCTACAGGCAAAGTAAAAACTACTATAGTGAAAACTAAAATAATGTTTTCCACGTTATTTCGACGGAAATTTCTTTTATTTTTTTATCATGGGTAGATATTACCAATATCTATCCCCTGACATAGTTTTTATCCTGTCCGGTACCTTAGGCCAGGTGCTACAGGCAAAGTAAAAACTACTATAGTGAAAACTAAAATAATGTTTTCCACGTTATTTCGACGGAAATTTCTTTTATTTTTTTATCATGGGTAGATATTACCAATATCTATCCCCTGACATAGTTTTTATTCTGTCAGGTAACTCGGGTCAGGTGCTACATACAGGCAAAGTCAAAACGACTGTACTGAAAAGCTAAAAGATTGTTTTCTGCGTTATTTCGACGTAAATTTCTTTCATATTTTTATCATAAGTAGATGTTACAGATATCTATCTTCTGACATAGGCTTTATCCCGTCAGGTACCTTGGGTGAGGCTACACTCAAAGTTAAAACGATTATAGTGAAAACTAAAAAACGGTTTTCCGCGTTATTTCGGCGTAAATTTCTTTTATTTTTTTATCATTGATAGGTATTTCTAATATCTATCCCTGACAAAACTTTTATCCCGTCAGGTACCTTGAGTCAGGTGCTACAGGCAAAGTCAAAACTACTATAGTGAAAAACTTAAAAAAAATATCCGCTTTATTTCGACGTAAAGTTTATTTTTAAGGTATTAATTGAAAAATTTTAGCTTGAATAAAGTAAAGGTTGCCTGGTAGAGATTGCTACCTTAGCAATAAGGCCGCCTTTTGACTCTTGTATTTGTTTAAAATGTTTCTTTTGTAATGTTTATTTTTGGTGTCAATAAAGAATATTGTATTGTATTGTATTGGTGATTACTTACCCACCTCTTTTCATTCATTTACTTATATTTGCGCACTCGTATTATAGTAACCCTACGACTACGTTTAATTAATTAGCTCTAGCTCAGGAACCATAAATCCTATAGTAATTATTGTTACCTTTTTGATTAGGTAATTTGTTGTAGAATTAAAGTACGAAACATTGTTTTCACGAAAACTTTATAGTTTTAGCGTAATCTGTGATATACACAATTTTTTTTCTAATGTTTGGTATTATTGCGCGGTAACCGCTGCATTGGCGTATTCTATGTATCAGAACGTCTTTTAGGTAATATTATTTTAGGTAATATTATACCCTTTCAAATAATACCAATAACAAAGAAATCGATCCACTAGTTTTCAAATTACAGCGTAAAAACAAAAGTACAAATTCGCCATCTTTGATTACCCCTCCCCTCCTCCCTCCACCACTTTAGCACTTGACGACCGACAGTTCCACGTTCAGGACATCAAGACGAATCCAACAACGGTAGGAGTCGTTGCCATTTACAGGAGTGACAGATACAATTTTTTCATTTAGTACTGGCGCGAACCGGACTATATGCATGTATAGTATAATATTATGTAGGTATGAGTAATTATCAACACTACTGTATGAGAGTCACATGAGAGTGGTTTTTGAAGTATGATATGATATCATCAGGTTGTTCAAGTAGTTAACTAATATTACAACAATAAAAATCTAAATAAAACACTAGTACCTACTAGGACCTAAAATATTGTTATTATTTTCCTAGCTCAATTACTAGATTCCCGCCCCGTGACTCCGCGTTATCGTTATATCATTATTTTCGTTATCGCGTTATCAGTTTTTCCCGTGGGAATGAGGTAGCCTAGATCCCCGAACTATTCTATGTCTGTACCAAATTTCATCAAAATCGGTTCAGTGGTTTTGGCGTGAAAGCGTAACAAACAAACAGAGTTACTTGCGAATTTATAATTCAGTAGAGAAGTAATACTAGCAGAGTGTTGTTAGGACTGTGGTCTTCCGTTCGGAAAACGCAGGTTCAAGGCCAACAATGGTCGAGTGGTCAAAAGCACGTCTGACGTTACGGAGATTCCGGGTTCGAATCCCGGTGGGGATCCGTCGAACAAATATCACTTTTTGGGACTTTCCCAGTTTGGTTTGGACATTGCAGGCTGAATCACCTGATACGGCACGCATCTAGAGATGTGTGGTAATGCGTATGATATCACAAAATTAATATCACCCTAAAAGGTAATGTAATATCACACATTACGCGAGTATTGTAACCAGTACACGTACACATCACACATTAGCTATTATGCAAGAAAATCAACTTCTTTCTGGTCAGTTAGTGAAAAATAAAAACAAAAGCACTTTTTTGTGTGCTAACTCATGCTGTCGCGCGCAGGTAATGTTATGATAAAGTAATATGTGCTGACGGTACGGAATACTACACAGCATTTCTTCGTACTAAGTAACAAATTTCATTCAACATTTCGGGTAATGTTTAGGGTGATGTGTAATGGTACGGGGTGATATCACCTTTTCGAAAGTAATGTGATATGGCATTAAAACGTACCGTTTTTCACGCATCATTGTTAATCCCGGACTATCTACGGGTGTAGTCGTCACACGAGCCATGTTTGTGCCTTAGGTGACTCAATAATTGTGACACCATGGTTTTGTGAGGTAGGTTAACCTCAACACGATATGCAAGAGCGTTCAAAAGCATAGCAACGGTGCACAATAGAAGCACTCGTGACGTCAGAAGCATTGTCATGTAAAAGAGCAGGAAATGTATATAATACGAATGTATCAATTTCAATCTTGGTATTCGAATTATCTATGACGTCATTCCAATTCACTACCACAGATTGTCAATAGGGAAAACATTAAAGGCCATCATTCACGTTTCATGCAATGTTGGACCAAAAAAGTGAAAATGCTGGCCAAGGAAAAAAGTGTATTTTTCGGATAGGACACGTCGTAGTTTCTATATTTCTTTACTTTTTTTTTACTTTTTCTTTATATTCTTTTTATAGCTTCTAACAATACAACCATGGGGTGCACAGGATTAGTGTCATAGTAAAAGAATACAGGAATTGTGTGTACCCGAAAGTTATACTTTTTTTTTTGCTGCCCGGCACTTTTTACTTTACTGGTCCAAAATGAATGATACCCTTTAAAACCGTTAATTGATCCTTTCAACAACAAGGAATGAGCTGATAATCTTCAAATGGCTGAAGATATTTCCTTGGTTCTTAGCTCAGAACACTCTGAATTGTGACACCTTGCAAACAAAAAAAACTAGATCAAAATCGGAGCATCCGTTTAGGAGCTACAATCACGTATCGTTATTTGCAGTGATTGTTTTCATCTCAAATGGTTTATTTTATGTGAAAAATATTAATTACGTTGACCTAAAAGACATATCGAGGGTCGCGTGACAAAACCCGATAAGTTTCGAGAAATGAGTTATTTAGACTATCATAGAGTACTTTTCAAACTCTTTCTCATGGTGTAGTCCATTAATCCATTTAAAAAATGTAAGGCTTTAAATCCTTACATCAAGACTTAATATCTTATACCCTTTTTATGAACTTATGAGAAGAAGAATACTTGTTATAAATAAAATAAATTACATATTTTGTAGTAAAATCAACTGTTACTTGTTATGGGCTTTTATCAAATTGTATTAACAAAACTATAACCTTCATTCACATTGGCAAAACCCATTAAAGTGAATTATAAATATTGTTCATTGTTTCCAAACAGAAGCACTTAAGACTTGTCATGGGCTTTTAGTAAATAATATTTATTTATCAACACCACTTACCTGATAACGCAAAACTTATTAAATATTGTTAATGCTTTTCAGTAATATGTTTTTTTATATCCATAACTTGGGTCTTTTCAGAGGTACCAGATTGGCTAACACTATATTATACATACCTACTTACTATACCTTACAGTGAAAATAATAATACATAGTTTAAATAACTAAAAAACACGCTTCCTGTCCGCCACCTTTGACGTCCGCCATATTGGATTTAAGTCACGTTACTTTTTTTTTCGTATTCCTGACAGCAAACCCTTTCATTTGACACCCATATCATGGGGGTGGATTTCAAACAGCCAGTTCGCCATCTTCGGGAGGCCGCCATATTAGATTTGTAATGACCTTTCTTAGATAGTCATGTATTGTCATCAGAACTCAGAGTGTGTGCAAAATTTCATCCTAATCGAAGACCGGGAAGTGGGTCAAATTAAGATTCCAAGATTTTCTTACATACATAGTTACTTACAAGTGAAGCTAATAGGTATAAAGCGTGTAAAAAAAAACAAGAATGTCAAAACCAGGTAAAAAAGGCAACCGAAATTCTAAACATCTTTAAAATGAAGAGAAACAAAATATAAGTAAATGAAAAAATCAAAACACATTGTACGTGCCGAGGCATGAACCCGCGAACTTCCGGATAGAAGTCAAGCCCTAAGTCCTAGCCACTTGGTCACCGACACTCTATGACGATAAATAAATCCATGATTATTTCAAAAGTCGATGATGGGGTCTACTCTTATTGAATATCTAGGATTTTACTATTTAATCATCACTACATAGTATAAAACAAAGTCGCTTTCTCTGTCCCTATGTCCCTATGTATGCTTAAATCTTTAAAACTACGCAACGGATTTTAATGCGGTTTTTTTTAATAGATAGAGTGATTCAAGAGGAAGGTTTATATGTATAATACATGCATAATATACTTAAGGATAACCCACAATAACCATTCCCGTGCGGAGCCGGGGCGGGTCGATAGTTAAAACATAAAATTTACTTCTCCGAGCGTAGCGAGCCGGTCTTACCGGATTTTTGTGAAACCCAACCAGTCAAGGACAGCAAAATGTCAATAGTATAATGTCCGTGATATCTTCACATTTGCATAGCCAAACGAGCATACTAGATAATGGTCCATATTACTTACTAGCGACCCGCCCCGGCTCCGCACGGGAAAATGGTTATTGTGGGTTATCCTTAAGCATATTATGCATGTATTATACATATAAACCTTCCTCTTGAATCACTCTATCTATTAAAAAAAACCGCATCAAAATCCGTTGCGTAGTTTTAAAGATTTAAGCGTACAAAGGGAGGGACATAGGGACATAGGGACAGAAAAAGCGACTTTGTTTTATACTATGAGTGATAGTGATTTTGTGACATAGAGTAAGATATTTTTATGTAGTATAGATTAGGGTTTTCGGGTACCCGGGTAACTTTAAATTCTTTGTATAAGTGCCCGAGATATTTCGATGCAGTTGCATGCATCGTGATCACGGGACGACTGCTCGTGATCATGATGCATGCAACTGCATCGAAATATCTCGGGCACTCACACAAATTAAATACCACGATAAATATTCCTTTAAATATTAATAGTTATGTATGTATGTATGCGGAACTTTAAAAGAGTATCGCCGTTCGCCCATTGTACGGAGTGTCCGAAAGTGAATTGCGACCTTGTGAAGACCGGCGCTACCGGCGCGAGCGCAAGCACGGGTAAGCATAGTGATTTTGAGGCTAATTCTCAAAGCCACGCTCTAGTACCAAATAACATTACATTAAAAATTTAAAAACCACCCGCCCGCCACAAAACCGTTACCGTAAGGTCGGGCGGGTTACTTTGACCTTTTAGAGGGTAACTTTGTCCGCCCTTTGGGCTACTGTATTAGAACTCAGAAATTAAATACGTTTTGCGCGTTTGCAAATTATTCGTTTAAATCATATTTTAGCGCTTTTATTAAGCGCCCCAAGGGCGGATAAAGTTACCCCTTAGGGTCAAAGTAACCCGACTTTACCGGTACTTGTTTTTGGGGTAGAGTCTTCCGCTCCCCTGCAAGTCCGGTGAAGCTTGATTGGTCGTACCTTTTCGACACAAGCATAGGTCAATTAAAAAAAAAAAAAACAGTACTTGATCTTTTCAACACTAGAAAAGAGCTGATAATCTTCAAATGGTTGAGATATTTTCATGGATCATAGCTAAGAACACTCGATTGTGACACCTTGCAAACAAAAAAGACTAGATCAAATTCAAATTATCAAAATCGGCGCATCCGTTCAGGAGCTACGATGCCACAGACAGACACGTCAAACTTATAACATTCGTCGGGGGTAAAAAAGCCTTTATCGACTGTCTTAAAGTGGTTTCGGGTTCGTAATAAAAACTGAGTCAAGTTCCTGTGGCTGGTCCACTGAGTCTTCTTATCGTGTGCGTTTCGAGGTTTCCCTACCTTACAAACCCTGGAATTGTTGAGCCGCCTACGGCTTCCGACATGACTCCTATAACGACTACATCCGTAGATAGTAGCCGGTACCAACGGCTTACGAAGCACGGAATCATCTTTCTTTTCTGACAATCAGGTGATTCAGCCTGCAATGTCCTAAACAAACTGGGGAAAGTCTCACAAAGTGATATTTGTTCGACGGATCCCCAACGGGTTTCGAACCCGGAACCTCCGTAACGTCAGACGAGCTTTTGGCCACTCGACCACGTGAATTTAATACCTATTATGCTCTTATTTTGGGATATAGTTCAATAAAAGGTTAACATAATAATTATGACCAATACAGATGGATGACTTGTATTTTCATATAACGTGTATTGATTGTGAGAATTAGCACCACTATACATAGTTTCAATGACGTCTTGCTTCTTCGCACCATTCTCCTAAATCTTGATCAACTTGGCGACTGTTTTGTCAACAAATAGGCGTACAAAAAATTACATAAGTTTATTCAGAGAAAACTAAAATTTTCTACTCACACTGTATTAATTTTAAACTTTTTTGGATTCTTTTTTTTTTGTTATTTTTTTTTATTCATCGCTAGTTACTGTTATCGTCCTTTAAGTCTAGGATAGAAATTGAAATGCTCTAGTTTTAGAGATCAGAACCATATCGTGTAAATAAGTTGCTAAGAGTGCTTTTTCGGGATTTTGGAAAGTACAATTTGCAATTTACATGATATTTCTGTGACGACATGTGCTTCTCTGTCAATCAAAATTAAAAAATCTAGACTTTTTCCTTTGTAATCCGTTTACCCGTTTAGGCTTCAAAGCGTATCAAAAAGAAAGCCATAAAGACGCCAGTGTACACCTGTAGCTATCAACAACTACGATCCCCAACTTGCCGGGCCAATCGTGGGGATTGTGGCAACCCCCCACATCCCCAACTAAAGAGGTGTAACCGTGAACTATTTGGCGTTGTTACAGTTGTAGTATAAATAAGTAATTTAGTTTACTGATCTATTCCAACGAAGTTTCTTCTAAAACCGGTCGGAAAGCCGGTCTAGAATCGACATACATACTCGTACAAGTTTTTTTTACAAGATTCTATTCTTGGAGTGTTTAGTTCAGTTGAGACGCGCATGATTAGCGATATAATCTGTGCAAACGTATATCTTTACTAATAGTAATGTGAATGAGATTTTTGAGATAAACTTTGCCGTCGAGATCATTTTACTGCGTGAATATTAATTTAATAGTATATTTTCCCGCATCCAGCGGCGTCCCGCGACCCTCACCAGATCGTCGGTCCACCTTGTGGGGGGCCTGCCCACGCTACGTCTTCCGGCGCGCGGAACCGACCAGCGCAGAACCGATCGTCGTGGAGATCTTTGGGGGAGGCCTTTGTCCAGCAGTGGACGTCTTTCGGCTGAAATGATGATGATATATATTTCGTATATTCGTTCGAGCGTGGATGGCCCAGTGGCTCGTTATGACGTTTGCGTGTTCAAGCGTCGTGTTATCTATTTTTGAATCATACTTCATACTAATATTATAAAGAGGAAAGATTTGTATTTTTGTGTGTATGTTTGTATTGTAATGAATAAACTCAAAAACTACCGTGCCCATTTCAAAAGTCTTTCACCACTAGAAAGCTACATTCACCCTGAGTAACATAGGCTACCTTTTACCGCGGGAAAATGCCTAGTTCCCTCGGAAAAATTTGCTAACGCGGGCGGAGCCGCGCCGGAAATCTAGTAATAAATAAAATAATTTTGATTTGATCTTAACCCCCTATTTCTTTTGTTCCAGCAGGCGCTGAAGACTGGCAGAATGAAGGTCTGGGGAGCTCACGGAGAGTTCTGCGCTCGTCACCAATGGGAGGTCATTGTGGCAACCCTGGCTTTACTAGCCTGCGCTGCCAGTGTCGAAAGAGGCGGCCCTGGAAAAGGGTCCGATAATTGCGCTGGCTGGGCCAGAGCCTGCCCTGGATTGGAGGCTGAGTACCAAGCCGCTGATGCCGTTATCATGACCTTTGTCCGATGCACCGCACTCCTTTACGCCTACTACCAAATCTCTAACCTCCACAAAATCGCCTCCAAGTACCTCCTAATCGTAGCCGGAGTGTTTTCCACGTTTGCCAGTTTCGTTTTCACCTCGGCGGTTGCCAGTATGTTCTTCAGTGAACTGGCGAGTGTTAAAGATGCGCCGTTTCTTTTTCTCTTAGTAGCTGATGTGGCTAGAGGTGCGAGGATGGCTAAAGCGGGTTGGTCCGCTGGTGAAGATCAAGGGAAGCGAGTTGGAAGAGCTCTGTCTTTATTGGGACCTACAGCGACGTTAGATACCCTACTAGCAGTTTTACTAGTTGGTGTTGGTGCTTTATCTGGAGTTCCGAGATTGGAGCATATGTGTACTTTCGCCTGTTTAGCCTTGTTGGTAGATTACGTTGTGTTTGTGACGTTCTACCCAGCTTGCTTGTCTTTGGTGGCAGATTTTACGTTTGGAAGAATGGATGTGGCTACGAACAGCCCGTTTTCTGAAGTAGAGTTGAAGCCTAACCCGGTTGTTCAGAGAGTGAAGATGATCATGGCTGTTGGATTGCTTTGCGTTCACTTGACAAGTCGCTGGCCTTGGTCTCATAACAGTAGACTAGCAGAAGGCACTCGAAATGACAATATAGGGCAAGACACCAAAGACAGCGTCTTCTACCATTCCTACATTAAATTGTTTTCCAACAGTGCCGATTACATAGTCATTGCGACTTTATTGTTCGCTTTGATCATCAAATTCGTTTTCTTTGAAGAGCAAAGGAATTGGATTATTGACATGAATGATTTGACTGTTAAAGAAGTCATCAAGAACGACCACGAGAAAAAAAAATCGACCAAAAGACCTGTATTTTTAATTGATGACGAGCTGTGTGCTGATGCCTCAGCTCAAACAGATCCTATTGACCCAGATTTGGACTGGCCTACATTATCCCCAAGTTCTTCCGCTGCAAGAATGAACGCCAAAAAGCGACCAATGGCAGAATGTCTAGAAATATACCGATCTGAAGGAGACTGTATATCTCTCAGCGATGAAGAAGTCGTGATGTTGGTTGAACAATCACACATACCTTTACACAAGCTTGAAGAAGTGCTCGGAGACCCATTGAGAGGAGTCAGACTGCGTCGCAAAGTCATCGGCACGAGATTTAGCACAGAACTTGCGATCAAAGAACTGCCTTATTTGAATTACGACTATTCTAAAGTGTTGAACGCGTGCTGTGAAAACGTTATAGGTTATATTGGTGTTCCTGTGGGTTATGCTGGTCCATTAGTAGTTGACGGAAAGCCTTATATGATACCGATGGCTACTACAGAAGGAGCGTTAGTAGCTTCGACGAATAGAGGAGCAAAAGCCATCGGGTCTAAAGGCGTTATAAGTGTCGTGGAAGATGTTGGAATGACTAGAGCTCCGGCTGTAAGACTCCCAAATGTTGTCCGAGCTCATGAATGCCGTAAATGGTTCGACAATAAAGTCAACTATGAAATAGTTAAAGATGCATTTGATTCCACTTCAAGATTTGCTCGTCTTCAAGAGATACATATAGGTGTTGATGGAGCAACGTTGTATCTCCGCTTCAGAGCTACAACTGGAGACGCTATGGGCATGAATATGGTGTCTAAAGGCGCAGAAAATGCCTTAAAAGTTCTAAAAACTTACTTCCCAGATATGGAAGTCATAAGTCTATCTGGTAACTACTGTTCGGACAAAAAAGCAGCAGCTATCAATTGGGTCAAAGGTAGAGGGAAGAGAGTCGTTTGCGAGACTACGATTTCTGCTGAAAACTTGATGACTATATTCAAGACTGACGCGAAGACTCTAGCCAGATGCAACAAGATCAAGAATTTATCTGGTTCTTCATTGGCTGGGACTATAGGGGGTAACAACGCCCATGCAGCGAACATGGTGACAGCTATCTTCATTGCTACAGGACAAGATCCAGCTCAGAATGTGACAAGCAGTAGCTGTTCCACAAGCATGGAAGTTTGCGGGGAAAATTTCGATGATTTATACGTTACTTGCACCATGCCTTGTCTGGAAGTGGGTACAGTTGGCGGAGGCACGGTTCTGACGGGGCAGAGTGCGTGTCTTGACATCTTAGGCGTAAAAGGGGCTGGCAAAATTCCTGCTGAGAATTCCGCAAGACTTGCTTCTCTTATTTGTGCCACCGTTTTAGCTGGGGAGTTAAGTCTAATGGCTGCTTTGGTCAATTCTGATTTGGTGAAATCCCATATGAGACACAACAGATCGGCGCTGAATGTGCAGTCGCAGGCCTCAATCAATGAAAATTCAATGACACTGAAAGTGCCGAAGTTATAATATATTAGGGACGAGCTTAAGAATCTATTGCCTTAGATGTTTGTTTGTACACTGTGAAATTTAATTCCTTATAAAGCCTGCTTATGAATGAACAAATACTAAAATCTCGATATATATTGCTGTTTGTTGCATACGTTTTAGCCCGGTAGGTATAATTGTTCTATGAAACGCGAGACATTTCCGCGATTTCAGAGTTGGTCCTTAGAATAGTTATTTATATTTTTAAGTGGAATCATCCTAAGTCTTAAACCACAAACTCGTATCTACCACATAATGAATTGTGTGATCTAAAACAACCGAATGGACGGAACTGATAGATGAATGGAATGGAATGAAATTTCACGGTGAATATGGGATACATTCGAAACAATCATTAGAATAGAAACATTGTCTTATGAAAAAACGCACAATTAGATTGGCGATTAGTTGCATGTAATGTTTTTTGACAATAACTGTGATGTTGGTATTTTTATTGACGTCATCCGCGTCTCAATTAAAGATGCGTACGATTACAAATTTATTTGCGCTTGTTGTACCCTTTTTATAATACATTGTGGTCTTAGAGCGCCAACAAAAACAACTTTGCAATACGAAGGTATCTTTGCCGCTTCGATTGTCTAATTTGCTTTCGCTCTGTTTGGAACGGGTGCGCTCTTGGCTGCAAATTAACTTGGTAACCGTGCACATCTTTACTTGACACGCGGCTTAGTAGCAATTGCGTACATCCAAGTTTTACTAGAAATTTTTATGGCGTACAATTTTTGATTCAAAGAATTGGCTAGATTGTGATGAATCTTTCGTATCGTGGACTTCCGCAAGGTGACAGCTGAATAAATAACCTATTTGCATGGACTTCGTAACCAAGTTACATTTATAGTGTAACTAGCGACCCGCCCCGGCTCCGTACGGGAAAATGGTTATTGTGGGTTATCCTTAAGTATATTATGCATGTATTCTACATATAAACCTTGCTCTTGAATCACTCTAGGTATCTATTAAAAAAAACCGCATCAAAACGCGTTGCGTAGTTTTAAAGATTTAAGCATACATAGGGACATAGGGACAGAAAAAGAGACTTTGTTTTATACTATGTAGTGACTATGTTACTAAATCCATGCCTATCTGCATTGTAACTATAGGTCTACCAGAATCTGATGGCAAAAAGAAAAAAAAGGAATTGACGCTAGCCAGGTTTCTTCTACATTTTCACCACTTTTTAAAGGAAATTTGAAGCCAAACCAAAAACAATTCCTCGAAATTTCAGTTGACAGGTGACATTTTTTTTGTTTCCATATGAAAATCCCTATTTTTGAAACTTTTTTTTACCATCAGATTCTGGTAGACCTTAAGTTACTAAGTCCATGCCTATTTGAAATAATTAATGCCAAGCAGTACTGAGACGGATTACACGCTTTATGTCAGATACGCAAAATGTCAGACACGCAGATTGTCAGGTTAGTGAAACTGTACGCGAAATGTCATATACGCTAAATGTCACAAACGCAAAATGACAAATACGCAGAAAGTCAAAAACGCAGAATGTCAGAAACTCAGAATGTCAAATACGCAAAATGTCATGAAATGAACGATAGGCAGGAAGAAATTAATAAAACATTTTCTGTTCACATAAATTATAATTTCATTTGAAAACACGATCAAATAGGTATAAATAATCATCAAAATTTTTGGGACGAGTATTATAAACAGAAGTTGTCATGATAAAATCTATTACACAATTTTATCAAAAGCAATGCAAAAATATTCCTGACTGGAGTTATTATTTAATAAGTGGAAATTGTCAAGTATATATCAGATAAACTCAACGTCGATATGCAAAAAGTGCATTATTATAGATAAAATTATTTGATGCTTTGTTTGTGACTAAAGTTGTTTGCGACTACGTTTAGAACATGAATGAGCTAATAATATATCCTCTATGCTATTCTTATAAAAATAATATAGTAGGATCTCTGCCTATGGCACTTTACGTATCTGACGGCCTCGTAGCGTAGCCTAATAAGTTGGTAGGTAGTACGCCTGCCTTCGAACCACACAGTCGCAGGTTTGAATCCCGCCCAGGGCAAACATTCGAGTGATGGTCACTTGTGTTTGCCTTGTGTCTGGATGTTGTATATTTATTTATATATGTATGTATATCAGCTGTCTGACACCCATAGATGTCCCTACATATTATTATTATTAATTTAAGCTACCAAAGAAAGGAAACAAAAATAAAAATGACGTAAATAGTAGACTTACAATTTAGCCCCATTATCGACACCTAACATCAACACCTATGCATAAAGTATTATTATCTATTATTACTATTGTAATCAACTGTGGGTTACCATTCTAGTGAATTTCCGGCCTATACAATAAAAACAATCAAATCTTTCGTAAACGTATAGATGACTTTTTGCGTATCTGACATTCTGAGTATGACATTCTGCGTATTTGACTTTTTGAGTATGTGACATTATGCGTTTCTGACATTTTGAGTGTCTGACTTTTTGCGAATCTGACTTTTTGAGTTTCTGGCATTTTGCGAATTCTGACAATCTGCGTGTCTGACATTTTGCGTATCTGACATAAAGCGTGTAATCCACTGAGACATGCAGACGATGTATCTGTCATGTTGAAGTCACCGCATTGTATTCGTGTATGGAATTATAATCATGTTAATTTAAAAATATAACAGCACTAAATGTATTCAAAGAAATTGATACCATTAAGGCTTAACTGTAATCTCCAAGTATTATAAGTTTGGTCTATATTTCGCATAGATTGGTGTGTGGTTACTGGTTTTTCTTTTGACACAAATGCAGTATTTTTCATAATTTAAGATGCTGTTTGTTTGTTATAATTTAATTTATTAATTCATTTAGTTTGTGTTGACTACATTTTTACCTCTATAATATTTATTTTATTATGTCTTTTGAAGATCACGGTCTGTACATATAATTTATTATCATAATGTTTGAATCGCTTAGCGACGGTTAACATTTTCTGTATCAAAATATTGACTTTATCTATCTGTCGCAGCCCGGTGGTCGAAGCAGTCTGTTAATTATTTTATTGTGTCAGGGAGCCCCTTAAAGCGGCCGCCTTATAACAGCTTGCTTACAACTATGAATCAGCATACTATTGCTTAGACAAATAATGATCAGACGGCTGAATGAAACCACCGGGTTGCGACATATTTACAACCACAAGTGTAATTAGATGTTCATTGCCAAGTTGTGTACTTCGAATAACATTTTGAATTTTGAAATTTTTTGAATTAACAGTCGTCGTTTGTTTAGTAGCATTTTAAAATTGAAGCTAATGAAACTTGAGGAAAGTCGTGAAATTTTTAATTTTTGCTTTGATTTAAAATAGTGATTATATTAATTTTCGTTTCGAGGCTTTTAGTTTTAAGTTTGATTATATATATTTGTTTATTTATAGTTAGGGACCAATGTGTGTGTAATATTATTATTAAATTATGATGGAGACTATGCATTCTACTTAGAGACATGAAATGTGTAAGAAATTCTGTTATGCTACTTTTGCTCACTTATTTTATTATTACAGATGTTTCATTCATCACCCGCCCGAGTGCTAGCGAGCCATTGTGTAATTCTTGTGTGTGCACAATAGTGCACATTCGTCACCCTGAGAAAACTACTTAAATGCTTTCAACAAAACATTACAGGAGAGACAAAACTATCAACTGAAAAAAAAGTATGATAGGTGAATATTCATTCTGTTGTTTTTTAGTTATTATATGATTATCTTTAGTTTTAAAACAAATGCGTAAATTTTATAGTGCAAATATACTGCGCGTTCTTTTTCCCAATTTATAAAAAAAAGGAATTTGACAATAGCTGTCCTTTACGAGGTTTTCTCAGCAAGGTGACGCATTGTGTTTGTGTGCGTAGCGCTCAGTTAGTAAAAGTCTTGCATTCGGACCACGTGACTTAACACAAGCCTACGTCATATGCGGTTCATCCTTGTCTATTAACACGCATTCGACAAGGATGAACAGCATGATGACGTAGGCTTGTGTGAAGTCACGTGGTCCGAATGCAAGACCTTGTGTTCTTAGACCAAGGTAGTAAACCATGTTTGTATACTAATGTACACAAGGCGTGTTTACTAAATGTACCTTGTGGAGACTCCCCATGGGGTTTTGGTCGGGTATATTTAGTATGGCGCTTTAAAAATATTCGAACTACTAAATATACCCGAGTTGGAGTGTCATGATCGGGTATATTTAGGAGTGAATGATGGGCGCCAAGTGTTTACAAATGTACCTTGTGGAGATTCCCTGTAGAGTTTTGGTCGGGTATACTTAGTACAGCACTTCCAAAATATTTTAACTATTAAGTAAACCCGAGTTGTGATTTCATAATCGGGTATGCTTAGGAGAAAACCTTTGAATTACTTCGCAAGTGTGTGCAGGTTTCCTCACGATGTTTTTCTTCACCGTAAGAGCGTCGAATAAACGTATATATAAATTCAAAAATCGAAAACACATTGGTTGGTTCGTGCCGAGATTCGAACCCCGCGAACTTCTAAATGGAAGTCAACGGCCCTAGCCACTTGGCCACCGACGCAGTAGCATGATAGCATTCAAATATTTTATCAATAGCATGATAAAATATTTGAACTACTAAGTGCAACCGATTTGAAAAAACTCCTTGAAATCACTTTCTGTACAAATTTTTATCACTTTATTTAGCAGTATTAACAAATTTTGGTGTCACAACTCACGATTCGCTAAGTTTTTAGTTATTCAAATCATCAGTCAATTCAAAAATAAACTTGAAGAAAAAAACATTTAATGTCGTTACTAACCTACACAGCAGCTATAGAAACTAAGTCAATGTTATTCAAAGTAAACAAACAATTAAAGAAAAAAATAGCACGCGAAGCCGGTGCGTGACAGAGACGATTAGAGTAATGAAAGCTACGAATTATGTTCAGGTATAGATAGTAGACTACCAATAAAAAAAGTGCAGTCCTATCTATACCCGATCAAAGCCAAGCAGGTTCATGTAATCTAAGCAGGGTATGTTTAGTAACGATTTATTTTTAAATGGTGCTACTATCTATACCCGATGTAGGTCGAGTCGGCGTGTCTTGCAGAGGTATATTTAGTAGTAGACATTTTGTAAGTTGTTCCTCCTAATTGTACCCGAAGATAGACAACCTCGTGACGTCACTGGCGTCTCCACAAGGTACATTTAGTAAACACGCGTACACAAGAGCGCGTGTCTGTACGCACACAACACAATTACAAGTATAGATTGCCTGTATTGTGCCTGTACTAAGAGATAAAAGAAAATAACTGTAATAATAAAGTAAGTGCAATGTAATAATAATAAAAATATTTATACTTGTAGAACAATGAACAAATTTAAATAGTCTATTCGCTTTCTAATATAGTTTCTATCGTAATATCAAAATTAATTGAATACCTAGTATTGTACGGTGCGGGTTGGAATTATTAATTTTATGTTAAGATGTTATTTTTTTATTTATAGAGAATGCTTTTTGTTATCCCTCAGTACTTATACTTACAAAAAAGAATTAAATCTTCTTTAGACGTATTTTCGGATAATATTGGTCATTTTTATAAAGAAGACTATGAGCCCTTTCACACGAGCGATTTTTATCGCCGATTTCTCGGCGGAGCGAGATTATTAACCGCCGCGATAACGCTGCGTCTGTGGCTGCGTCTCGCCGCGATACCAAATACCAATATGGTTGTGTACACGCCGCGAGCCGCCGCGTGCTCGGAATAAAATCGCTCGTGTGAGAAAGGGCTCATTCGCTGGGTGCGCGACGGCAGCGCCAGCTAGCGGATGAACTTTAGGCGGACTCTGAAGTGTCAAATGGCGAGTTGTCATTACGAATAGTAAAATAAACAAAGAAATATTTTCAATGAAACGTCGTATTTAAAATCGTTTATTGTAAAACTAAAAACATGTAAATGTATAGCGTCTATAGTAACATTGGCCTTTTTTATTTGCCGTGTAAACTGGCACAATTCAACCAATTCTATGTAGTACACACGGACCTATTGCTGATTGTTTGTTAAACATGGCCAAATCAATAATACAAACTGGATTTGCAGCAGTACGAAATCAATTTCCAACCCCAAACAACATCAAAAGGCAAACAATTAGTTTTGGCTCAACATGTGCAAGATGTAAAAGAAACGAAATGTAATAAAAATAATGTTAAATGTTTAATGTTTTTCCTTCATTTTCAACACTCGAAAATATTTATATTAGGCATCCTTTATCAATTTTTTTTGCAGAATTTTCCATGATTTCAATTCTTGATTCGTAAGGAATATTAGGTTCTTCTGCTCTGCTCAACAATTCTTTTTCTTTTTTGTTTCTGCGTTCCATGTATCGGTTATACCTTGACATGGCTAAATTTGCCTTAACCCTCGCGGAGGTGGATGTAGTCTGAAATATTCTTGGGACGTAACTAGGACTGCCCTGTTCTTCAGCTTTTTTGCCTCCAATGAAGTGTGCACTGCAAATTTTGTCATGGGGCTTTGGGTACCACGGCGATCCATCAGCACTGAAATAAACCAACAAATAAATTATAGTCACTTAACATTCTCATACTACATGGATATTTAAACAATAAAAGTGTTATTTTATAGGTTAACTTACTTTTTCTTCTTGACGGCTGTTATCCATTTCATTCGTTGTTCTTGTTTCCAACGTGCTTGTGGAAATTTGTAGAATTTACAAGCACTGTTTACGCCAGTGTTTTTACAGTTATCAACACAGCAGGTATCGTGACCCATATTTCTTTATTTTTAACGAAATACAATAAACAACAACACTCCACTATGTATACGCAAGGATGACATCCGCCGCGAGTTCCTTTTTTAGCCACGGCGGGCGCTGCGATCGATTCGTCTGTCCCTACTCCCCGTTTTGCACCCAGCGATATACCAATATTATATGCGCCAAAAGGGTTGGAAACACTGGCATTTTTGGTTTTTCTAGGCGTTTTTTTACAATTTTGATTTTGGAAAAGTGATTGATATTTAATCGTAAATAACAATGCGTCACAATGGTTCTTTAACAATGGGCTCAATGCGCTATGGCGTAGTCGCTAAAATCTCTAAATTTAAGTTTTTGATCTCTTTCATTCATATGAGAATCGAAAAGGATTTTTTTTTTCAAATTCAGCTTAATTTATTCGGGATGTTTTTAAATGCCTGTTAAATTAGTGCGAACTACGCGTAAAATAGATGTTTGACGTCTCTAAATTTATGTTGACAATCACCTGTCCCTTTTCGTTCTTACTAGCGACCCGCCCCGGCTCCGCACGGGAAAATGGTTATTGTGGGTTATCCTTCAGTATATTATGCATGTATTATACATATAAACCTTCCTCTTGAATCACTCTATCTATTAAAAAAAACCGCATCAAAATCCGTTGCGTAGTTTTAAAGATTTAAGCGTACAAAGGGACATAGGGACATAGGGACGGAGAAAGCGACTTTATTTTATACTATGTAGTGAAGAACGTGAATGGGACATATGATTTTTAAATTTAAGTTAGAGCGTAATATGTAGAATCGGGCCGGGAAGAAATACAATTCGATAATGCGTCATAAATGTTCTTTAACAATGTAAAGCCCGACCAAAGAAATGAAGCCTCGCCATATTGCGGAATTTCAATGGAACTAATTTTATAAGGGAAATTGTTGCCATAGTCGTAAAATATACACGTGGCGCCCCCAGAGCAGGCTTCTTATTTCTTTGGTCGGGCTTTATTTCTATTCTATTCCTTAACCTTGACTTTTTTGTGAGTATAGTATGAGGTAACATATTATTTGTGTTTTTATAAGCTTTGAAACTAAACTGCATTAAGGGGCCTACAGGAGATAAGTGGCGCCGCCACCCTTTAAAATATAATAACTCGAAAAATAAACAATATTTCAAAAATCTAAAACGGCGAGGAACTAGACGGTGCTCTGTACAATATTTATAAGCCATTACCTTTATTTATTATATCTCGCTAGTAGTTAAAGATGGAACAATTGCGAAAAGTGGCCATTTTCAGAAGATTGCGAATAAATAAGTTAATGGCTTCTATAAATGATAATAATATCCTACAGAACACCGTCTAGTTCCTCACCGTATTAGATTTTTGATATATTGATTATTTTTCTATTATTTTTTAGAGGGTGGGGGCGCCACTTAGCTCCTGTAGGCCCCTTAAGGCTTTGATAATACTGGTACTATTTTTATTTGGCGTTATGTTTAACTTCTATTCTGCTAATTTATTTAATTTACCTAGATAAATTAGGAACTTCCTTCTTCTAGTCACTAACTCGTTTCTCTTTTTTTTTTAACTAAGAGCCCTTTCACACGAGCGATTTTTTTCGGCGATTTCTTGGCGGAGCGAGCTTATTAACCGTCGCGATAACGCCGCGTCTCGCCGCGATACTAAATACCAATATGGTTGTGTACACGCCGCGAGCCGCCGCGTGCTCGCTGCGATCTCGCTCCGCCGAGAAATCGCCGAAAAAAATCGCTCGTGTGAAAGGGCTCTAAATGTTTGTTGTTTTTCAATATTTTTAACTACAATTTAGAAATATTTATGTCAGTGTAGATCTGGTAACTGTAGCTTGACCAAAAAAAATAAAAAACCGGCCATATTGCGGAAATAAAATTGGAACTTTTTTTTAACGCCCTGAAATTTAACGCCTTGTTGAGCTGCAATATAGTGGTAGTACTCATAAAACTGAACAACTATCCATAAGGAAATCAGAAAAAAATCAAAAAGGAGATTTAACTTTTTATACAAAGTGGCCGGTCACTTGACTGAAGCTTAGTGGAAGGAAGCTTACACGAAAAGTAGAAAATTATTTTTGTGATTTTAACCTATGTTCCTCGGGTTACCAGAGAAATAAAAAACCTGTTCTGGGGGGCGCCACATAAATATTTTTCTGTTTATTGCAACAATTTCCCTTATAAAACTAGTTCCCGTAAAATTCCGCAATATGGCGAGGTTATTTATTTCTCTGGTCGGGCTTTAGTTAATTAAATTTGCTTGATTTATATGACTTTCTCTTATTTTCAATTGACAAACTGTTGGCGTTCTTCACAATCATTCTGAAGAAATTTATTGTAAAAGTTATCCACAGTTCAACTTTGGTAGTTTGTATAGCAAAAACTCCCTCTAAATCTCGAACAAAAAAAAAATACCTCAACATGTTGCGGAAATTTAACTGAACGAATCACTTCATAAAAAGATATAAAAAGACGCGCCGCCCTAAAGTACCAAAGTAGGTAATTTAATTTTTATTTTTCTAGTGAATTTATGCCACTAACAGCCATTACGAAGCATAGCATCGTAAATAGATAAATTGATAAGATAAAGAAGAATATGGAAATACATATAATTAATCATTTAAAAATATAGATTCGCGTTAATACGAAACAATATTATGACGTCACTTATATAAATTAGTTTTTGTTTATATTTTTTAAATAAAATCCTACTCTGGCGCTACATGTTTTATGAAATATTTATGGCAACAACTGCCATAATAAAATTAGTTCCATTGAAATTCCGCAATATGGCTAGGTTTATATTTTTTCTGGTCTGGCTCTAGTTTCAATGATCAACCATAATATTAAGTGACTTAATTATCTGATATACTAGGCTAGATGATATTTGTATTGTCTTCCAAGCCTTGTGTCCGACGTGTAGTTGTGGCTAAATATAGATTTTTGTATATTAATAGTAATGTTTAATTTCAAAGATTCCCAACAACATACCCTAGTAGAGAAACCCGAGTAGTTCCCATTTGTTCTATAGAACTGACGTCACTGGGACAAAGAGGAAATTAATTGTCAAGTTTTCCATAATATGTACCCTACTAAGTAAGGGTGCTTGCAAGTGGAGATTTTCTGACTGCTTGAAATTCTTTAAGATTTCCATAAATTACGCTAGTGAAATAATGAGAACAGTGAGATTTATTGTAGACTTTTAGACTTTTTTTGTCGGATTGTAAATGGTTATGTCTGAAATGAATTTTAGGATATTACTTGATTATTTTTAATGCTTTTTCATAATCCAATACTTCTGTATTTATTACCTCGATATTTACTAGTGCCATCTGTTGAGCCGTTTTGTATTTTTTTTTCTTAACTTCCTTTCTCTCTACGTTAATTTGCTACTGGAAAACTTCCATAGCTTGCACATGTTAGTCAATTTATAATTATAGTGACATCTACCGGCATGTTATCAAACTATTTAGTTCGCAGCTTTGCTAGAATGCTAACGCCAGTTGCGCCCTCTTTCCATCGTAACATTCATGTGTCAAGTGAGAATTTCCTCATTGAGTGAGAACGACTAGTCGTCGTAATAGATAATATCAATCACATAAGTAAATCATTCTCATCTTATTAAGTAAAATCTGGGATAATGTTGAAATCTGAATTTAAAATTTTAATTTCATTCCATTAGAGTTTCATTGAACAGTTCCATGATGGAACTAATGCAACTTTTTGGTCGCGTTTAGTTCCATTAGACTTTGCAATATGGAACAATTGCAACTGTTTACTGTTTATTCTTGTTAGTCCCATCGTTCAATTATAGACCAAGACACTTACGAAATAATTCCATTTATGCAAACATCATCAGCACTTATTAGTACATACTATATTTATACTGTGCTTGAGATAATAAAAAGATAACTGAAATGAATATATTTTTATCATTTTCAGTATGTAAGTTTTAATAATGTATCTTTGTTTGTTGAGCTTTACTTTTGTTTCAGTGAAGTTGAATTTGATGTTAGCTAGAAATATTTTAGTATGGGTGGTGGTTTGTGTACATGATTCAATAAAACTCGTTGTATTATTATAAATATAATAATATTTATTTGTTTTCGCGCCATTCCACATTGCAACAACGCCTGCCTTATTTACATGTACTTATCAAGAGATCAGGGCTTACGATTCCTAGCCACAAATAGATACACATTTATGTACAAAAGTAACAGTCATTTTATAAGAAATAACATGGGATAAACATTTACTTTTATTTTGAGACGATAATATTATATACACAACACAGATAAATTTTAATTAATCTATTTATATGGCTGTTAATGTTACAGAAATGACTCAGTTAATTTGTACACAAATTTTGACCCCATTTGCCAACTTCAGAATCAAAATTCATACTTACCAACCGACCGGATTATATGTACAGAAAATGCATCAACTTTGTCGAAAAAAAAAAACTGTTGACACATTTTTCAGTCGATTGAGTATGTATAAAAAGCCCTCAACTTCGCCCGCCACTAAAACATGGCGGAACGAACAAAATCGACACAAAAATTGAGATTTCTTTCAGAAATGCAAATTATTGTATCATTGAAATCGGTCCTCTCAGTAAATATGCCTAAATTAATGAACTATTATCGTGTAACATGGATTTATGCATAATAAATAACTTATACATTTATGCGGATATTCTGTCCTTATGGAAAAAAGGATCCTTTTGCTAATTTATTGGTGCCAAATTTAATTAGTGATTAGATTTTAATATACAATAAAACTTATTAGCCAAGAAACAAATCGTATCGAACATTCTTCACGAATATAGTTTTTTTTGTATAGAAAGGTCAAATTTTGGTTTTACAACCCATGTTCCTTGGCAAAATCAGTTGTAAAATCTGGTAAAATCTAAACACAATGTAATTATGGATATCTACAAGGAACTTTTATTTAGATTTATGGTGGCTTGGTTTATATTGACTGATTCCACCCTTGAAAAAGCTAACTTGTTCTGAATATTTAAAGTAACTGCAGTGAAAGTACGACTTTCAAGTCGTATTATAGAATTAATTGTTGGTTATTTATTGATACGAAATTACCCAACAATAGTCCAAAATATTCAGGTCAATAATTTCTTATAAAAAAGTTAAATATTCTCTTATTAGATACCATTTTTGGTATTTTATCTAAATCTGAGCAGTCTTACCCTGATTTCCTTACCGGACAGAGTTCAATGATAAATCTTATTTAAATTATTTTATTATTAATAATAGTTCCCCTCTTTCTTGGAATGAGAATATTGCTTATATTATTACTCGATTCTCTTCTTATCTATCACTTAAGAAAGCGGCAGATTTTATGTATGGAAAAAATGGTAAAAAGTATGATTTTGCAAAATTCCTCTATTTAATAACCTTAAAGGTTCAGACATACTTTATTCTGTTTGTAATATAAAAACTGATTTAGCAAAATCACACTCTCAAATGATAAAACAAAACCAACAGGAATGAAGCTTGGTCTACGCGAACGCGAACAAGCCAAAGATCAACACAACATATAAATCAAATCTTATTGTTTAATAAAATAGCTTCAAATTACTTACAAAAGTATTTTCAAAAGATTCTTTTAAGATCAACCAAGTCAGAATTGAATTACAAAGTTCTGAACAACCACTCAAGCTAAATAAATATTTACAATTAACATGAAATACTGACATGGACAACTTTTCGAGATTGTTGCTTTACAATTTTGGAATTGACAAAAATATTCAAGATTTGCAGCAAAACGAAATTCAATCGAACATACTTTCTTTATCTATTATTATTTATTGTAGAATTTTCTACAGGTTTAAAACCTTAAAACATTGGGACCTTTCGAGCTTTTGTGACTAGTATTAATATCACATAGATCACTTAGGCCGCTTACAGATGACCGCAACATGTTCAGTTGACTTGACTCATCTGTAAGCGGCCTTACAGTCAAAAGGTAGAAAATTTGATTGAATTTCATTCTAACTTGCTGTCACAATAAAACTAGTACTATCAAACACTATATACATATATATAGGCAATATTCTCACACTTTTGTCTACATCTTTTGAGCGATGTAAATGGACAAACAATCCAATCTAGTGTCTTTATTTATACTAGTAAATCACATTTAATGCCTTATGTTACTACTGCTATTAAAAGCTGCCACTCTTCAAATTATAAAGTCAAATGGTATTCTGTTATGAAATTAATGTAGTTTAATGTTAGAAAAATAATTAGGTAACTGATGGGATTTGGATGAAAAAATAATTATAATTTTTTTTAAGTACTGATGTAATTAAATATAGATGGGATGGATGGATATGCCAATCAAAAATAAAGATGTTTTTAGATATTTTATAAACAAAATAAGTTTTTGAATAGGAATGCCAAAAAAAAAATGGCAAAGTATAATTGGGTACAAAATTCCAGATAAATGAGAACAAAAATATATTGCACGGAAGCTTATTAACTTCAGTTCATTAGCCTTGAGAAGGAAACATTATTTTGTAAAAACTTCCAATAAAAATTATTTAATTTTGAAGTCATGATATTTCTAGCAAGAATAACCCCATCAATACCTGTACATCGCAAATAAGAGACCGGATTATATTAAAAAAACACTTTTCACTGCACTGTCACTTATCATTCAGTTTTTAATCACTTTAAACAGTAGTTAAGTCACTTATAGATTCACTAGCATCAATGAGTAATCCGGTTACTCGGTGGTGGTTGGTTATTGGTTACTGTTTCCGCTGTGTAACCGTGTGCGTGTTGTGTGCTCGCTGCTATGTGTTGGCGAGCCATGCTCGGAGGCGGGCTCGGCGCGCGGCGGAGAGGCGAGGCTGGGACGCCCGCGCGGCTCGCAGACAGCCCGCGCGGTATAGCTGGTGCGGCCGCGATATTAGTAATCTGGAATTGGAATAAACATTTCTTTAATATGAAAGAAAGAATAAAAACTCATTCATTCTGCTGTGAATGGAATACATACTAAAATGTAGACACAAACTAAATTATGTAATTACACTATAGTATGCAATAGAGCACATTATATCGCCACAATACTCGTTACATCGTTGCAGCAGTATTTCGAAAACACACATATCAATGTGTTTTCGATTTTCTAATTCATATGTACGTTTATTCGGTGAAGGAAAGCATACACCTGCGAAGTAAAAGCAAAGGTTGAGGTGTTGGTTGAGGTTTGAACCTTTTTTTGCTCAGTTCTAAGTTGTCAATATGGGTAGTGGTCAATATGGGAAGTGGACAATATGGGAAGTGGACAATATGGGAAGTTGAGCTTTTGGGAAGTTGAGCTTTTGGGAAGTTGACCTTTTGGGAAGTGGTCCTTATGAGCCGAAAGGATTCAAAGGTTGAGTGCTTGTGGGTCTGACCACTGACAGCGTGATCGACAAAGATCTTTTTACCTTATATTTATTTGTAGGATAGTCCCTCAGTGGAATATATCTGTACATCTGACGGCTCTGTAGTTTAAATGGTAGTACGCTTGCACAAGGATTTGGTTCGAATCCCGCCCAGCGCAAACATTCGTGTGATGAATGAGCACTTCTTTGCCTTGTCCGGATGTTGTATATTTATATATGTATTTATATTAGCTGTCGTACAGGCTCTGCTTAGTTTGAAGTCAGATGGCCGTGTGTGAGATTTTAATTATTTTTTATTTATTATAAGTTGATAACGACTCTGAGTTGAGATGTTTACCTCAAGCTATTGGCTATAAACATAAAAATACACACGTGGACCCCTAAGGTCTTTTATTTATCTGGTCAGGGCTTACTTACTCTCTGGCGAGACGGAAGGGATTCTACTACATATATGAGTGAGTATGGGTGTGTACATACCTGAGCGTGTTGGTGAGCGTGCCTTCAGAGTGGTCGTGCACGGTGAGGCGGGGCGGCTTGCGGCGCGCGTGCGCTACACCCCCGCCCCCCGCGCCGGCTCCGCCCCCGCCCCCGCCCGCGGGGCCCTCACCAGGGGCCGTGTTCTGACTGTACCCGCCACACCTGCAACACAAATAATATGAACAATCTTTTACAACGCTTTTTTTTTTTTTTTGAATTGACCTTTGCTTGTGTCGAAAAGGTACGACAAATCAAGCTTCACCGGACTGGCGGGGTAGTGGAAGACTCTACCCCAAAAAAAGTCATATACCAACGCGTCTAGGGGCGGCTCGAGGGAGCCTCGGACCACGGCCTAGCGCGTTGATACTGAAAAACATCGTGAAGGACAACAACGGTCATCATTATTTTGCATCAAAGTAAATACGACATTACAGATGGGCGTGTATGATTTTCAGTTAATTTTTTTCAGAAATTTACGGGTTCCGGATGTGAGTAACATAATCGGATAGCACGCTTCAGTAGCTACAAACACATATAAATTTTACAGCTATGCGCGACAGAAATACAATAAACCGTCCGCATGTGGAAAAAAAAAATTTATTCTTGCTCTCTAGTTCCGCGTCTATGTTATATTAGCGACGAATCGAACACATTTTCGCAAAGATGGAGAAAAGTGAATTTCGAGTGTTGATTCAATTTTTTTTTTTGCGCAAAAAAACTGTTACGGAAACGAAATAAAGGGTTGATAAATACAAGTAAATACAGTGTTAGCAAGAACAAAGGAGTTGACAATATAGAACCCAGTAGGCCTACTATGTAAGTAGCGACAGGCTCGAGAAGCTGTCAAACGCGACATATTGACAGAACTGCTATGGCTCTAATGTCACTATGTCGCGTTTGACAGCTTCTCGAGCCTGTCGCTATTTACATCACAGAACATTTAAAAGAGGTTAGAATGGCGATAATGCGCCGTCCGTATGAAATCCGGTGTCGCCGATTCCACCCCACCTTTCACCTCCACTACATCTGTACTTCAATAAAGATGAAGTTTACGCACATATTTGCAATTTCAAATGGAAACGAATCATACGCATGCACGCATACCGATGTACATTTTTATAGCTATGTGTGAGTTAGACAGCGCGATCGCGTCTTTGCGTGGAGTATGAGCGTTTGCTCATAGTCTTGGCGCGCCGGCCCCGCCCACAGCGCCGCCCTAACCTCTTTTAAATGTTCTGTGACTTACATAGTAGGTTTACAGAGAGTTGTTAAATTCATCACCCGGCGTCATTTCAATACACACCTCCTGGCGTTCCGCTTGAGGAACACCGGTTTGTTAGTGTGCGCGGTGACGAGGTCGGGGCGCGCGTACCGCTCCGTGTACAGAGACCACGCGCCCAGGCGGGACACCGCAGACCCCACACCGCCCGCGGGCAGCCCGCCCACACCCGCCAGACGCGTCTGGAGGAACACACATGGATTATTGACACTTAAAATCGGGAATCTAAAACCAAACTCCGACAGACTCTACTCCGACAAAACATAAAACCTAACCTAACCTAACCTACCGAACTTGTCGGAGTAGTGTCTTGTCGGAGTAGAGTCTTGTCGGAGTAGAGTCTTGTCGGAGTAGAGTCTTGTCAGAGTTCGGTCCTTAAACCTAAAATCGGACAACGTCTTTGGTTTTGAGTAGTGTTGTCGAACTATCGATAGCTGACCTTGAAAAAACAATAGTAAGTAGGTAAGTAACACTTTATTGCATAACATCTGGCAGCACGGAATCGCTTTTTTCCGTCGCCCTTTCTCTTTCTGTCGCTTAGAACTGCCATTTGCTAGACCGAGACAGAAAGCATAATGCGATAGCACGCGGCGGAATCCTCGAGGCGATCGGCATCACGGACAAAATGCAATGGTTAGCAGGGAGACTCCGGAACGCTGAAGCGCGCGACAGCATGCTAACGCATCCTTTCACCGCCGATGCGATCGCCTTTTTTGTCTGCGGAATGCGACAGCGCGCGTTCGCATGCTGCAGCATACTGCAGCACGTGGTAGCACAGGCGGAACAAATGCGATTCTGTGCTGCCAGATGTTCGGGAATCTAAAACCAAAATCCGACAGACTCTACTCCGACAAAACATAAAACCTAACCTACCGAACTTGTCGGAGTAGTGTCTTGTCGGAGTAGAGTCTTGTCGGAGTAGAGTCTTGTCAGAGTTCGGTCCTTAAACCTAAAATCGGACATGGTTGATGTTAAACGTCTTTGGTTTTGAGTAGTGTTGTCGAACTATCGTTAGTTGACCTTGAAAAAACTCAATAGTAAGTAAGTAACACTTTATTGCAGACACAAAGGAACACATCTAATATCAATCAATACTATTGATTTTTGCTCAACTATCGATTGCTAACGATTGACTATCGATCGGCAACACTAGTTTTGAGTTTCGCCCTGTCAGTTATTTTCTACGCTTATACATATTGTGTTATGTGTCTGAAACAATACACACAATGGATTATTGACAGTCGAAAACACATTCATTTGTGATTTTTCACTCTCTTACACTCTGCAATTTTGTCTGTGGATCATTATCCACAGACAAAATTGAGTAATTAAAATTTAGTAAACATAATATTGCAAACTACATTCAGTTCGCAATGTATTATGTTTACTTAATTATTATATTCTTTCTTATGTATTTTTTCTGTTTATTATACCAAAAAATGGTTCAGCTATTTGACGTCTGACTGGTTTGACGTCTCTAAATTTAAGTAGACAATCACCTGTCCCTTTTCGTCGCTAAGAACGTGAAAGGGACATGTAGGTTTTAAATTTAAGTTAGAGCGTAATACGTAGAGTCGGTTCCAATGTATGATATATTACCTGTTGTGGCGGCGACAGTCTGCCGGTGTCGTTATTGTGTGGCGACGCGCGGCCTTCGCTCGCGGCTTCTAACAGCTCGTACGACACTTTGCACTCGTCGCCACCGTACTGCAACAAAACACATACAATACAATAATCATTAACACCTCATATTACATAGAGGGTACACAGATATGTTTGCCCTTAGAAGAAATCAAGGTCGGGCCAAGAGTACTCTAAACCGACGAGCATGTATGAGGGAATTAATGAGTGTGGATGAAGCGAAAGAAGTATGTTTGGATCGCAGCAAGTGGAAGGAAGTGGTCTCTGCCTACCCCTCCGGGAAAGAGGCGTGAGTTTATGTAAAGATAAGATAAAGATAGATAAAGATAAATTTATTGCCAACTGTTTACAAAAATGGTTACAAAGTTGATACAAAAATTTACTCAGATTTTGCAGCGCATAGAACATTATACAGCGGATCCTGCACTAAGCACAGCTTGTATCGCAGGATCCCGAAACACAGTTTCACCGTTAGTGTGTTGCTGACAAGGAAAATAAGTACAGAATAATACGTTCTTGGTCTGCAAGAAAAATAATGAATGTGAAGTTAATTAATTGAAATTTAAAAATAACCATGTATGTGTATGTAGGAGAAATAAGTTTCTGCAGTCCTACCCGCCGCTTCACCAGTTCTGCCGTGACCATGATCGGCGTAACCCGGTCGAAATATCGGTACTTACTTACTTATATTCTTTATTGCACAATTAAGGTAAAGCTAAGCAGGGTAGGGTTTTGGTGAGCTCAATTTAAAAACTAAATCGTGGAGAAAACCTGTGATAATGTGTGTAAGTGCAATTAACTACCGCGAAAAACTAAGAATGATCAGCTCATATTATGTCTCCACCGAGGGGTTCGAGCCTAACACTCATCAGGGTAAACAAGCCTTAGTCGACCAGTGCGGGTTGGTCACGAACACCACCTTTGAATTTCTTCGCAGGTGTGTGCAGGTTTCCTCACGATGTTTTCCCTCATCGACCACGCTCTAGATGTGTCATGTGTGTATGTATACGTACCACTTTGACGAGGAAGGCGGTGTGCTCCTGCCGCAGGTACTTGGTGGCTCGCCGTATGTAGGAGGCTCCCTGGCGCATGCCGCGCGCCGCTAACTCCGCCGCCTTCATCGACCACGCCTCCGATACGCAGTGCTGCAACTGGATAGTGAAGCTTATATTAGTGTCAAACCACGCTTTAAACAAATATTTATAGACATACGTTTTGCACTAGCTAGATATAACGTTCCGGATTAAAAAACTGTGTTCTAAACCATCGCTCTTCAAATTCAAAACCAAATTATAAAGCAGAAAAATCAAAATGTAATTAATTTTTAATCGAAGTAAGATTTAAAAAAAAAAAAAATGTAATAACGAAATATGATTATAGAGACATCAGTAGGAAGGCAGCATGCGTGTATCAACAATGATATTCTGTCAAAGCACATCGCATGAGTATCATCATTGTCTCTAAGAACATTAACCCTTTATAAGGCAAAACAACTTTACAAAGTGCATTCATTTTCGACTTTATGTTGAGGGTATAAGGTTAAAATAGTAGCAATATAGTGTAGACACTGCCTTGTAAAGGTTTAAAATCTGACCACATGATAGTTAAGTTTGTTTTTGTTTGCTTTATTGTATTTCTGGCGGCAATATTCCTGTTAACAGCTCATATTATCGACTTATCGTCACAACCTTTGAATTTTTTTTCGCAAGTGTGTGCCGATTTCCTCGCGATGTCTTCCTTCACCGTAAGAGCGTCGAATAAACTTATATATGAATTCAAAAATCGAAAACACATTGGTACGTGCCGAGGCTTAAACCCGCGAACTTCCGAATGGAAGTCAACAGTTCTAGCCACTTGGCCATTTAACGTTCTAATTTTTTTTAATTGACCTATTTTTGTGTAGAAAAAATACGATCAATCAAGCTTCACCAGACTTGCGGGGGAGTGGAAGTAACCCAAAACAAGTCATATACCAACGCGTCTAGGGGCGGATCACGGCCTAGCGCGTTGATACTGAAAAACATCGTGAAGAAGACGGCTAATTATGAATTTTGATTTTGGTTATAGCCGCGCCCCAGCCGACGTCGCTCTCAAATATTGTGCTCTGTCAAATAAATAATGTGTATACGGTATCTAACCTGTCTGACGGCGATGGAGACGAGTTTATCCAGCGTGAAGGCGGGATACGCCTTGATGCCGAGCATCTCGCGCGCCGCGTCCTCGAACGCGGCGGGTTCAGTGTTGCCATCTAACACGCCCTTCACCAGCTCCAGCAGCGCCGCGTAGTACTCGCCCGGGGATGACACGTCCATCGGCAGGTCTGGAACAGGATCGTGTTGTTAGTACAGTCACAGAATACCAGATAGTAGTCCGTACAGAAGCTGCACTAGGCGACATAATTCATATAAATTGCAACCCTAGCTCCTAGGATCCACTGAAGAAAGCCGTTCGTGTCGCAGCGTCATTGTCGCAGCGTCAGTGTCGCTGACGCTCGGTTCCAACGGCTACCTTAACAGCGCCATCTGTCGTGTCTGTGAGTGCCTAGTGTGTGTTATAGTGACTGTGCGGCTTGAATCGCAGCGCGGTGGTTACAGTGGCTCCACTAAAAAAAGCCGTTCGTGTCGCAGCGTCAGTGTAGCAGCGTCAGTGTCGCTGACGCTCGGTTCCAACGGCTACCTTAACAGCGCCATCTGTCGGTGGCTAGTTGTACAAGCGTGTGAGTGACTAGTGTGTTATATACTGACTGTGCGGCTTGAGTCGCAGCGCGGCGCGGTGGCTACAGTGGCTCCACTAAAGAAAGCCGTTCGTGTCGCAGCGTCAGTGTCGCTAACGCTCGGTTCCAACGGCTACCTTAACAGCGCCATCTGTCGTGTCTGTGAGTGACTAGTGTTGTGTGTACTGACTGTGCGGCTTGAGTCTGAGCGCGGTGGTTACAGTGGCTCCATTAAAGAAAGCCGTTCGTGTCGCAGCGTCAGTGTCGCAGCGTCAGTGTCGCAGCTTCAGTGTCGCAGCGTCAGTGTCGCAGCGTCAGTTTCGCAGCGTCAGTGTCGCAGCGTCAGTGTCGCAGCGTCAGTGTCGCAGCGTCAATGTCGCTAACGCTCGGTTCCAACGGCTACCTTAACAGCGCCATCTGTAGGTGGCTGGTTGTACAAGCGGTGTGTTGTGTGTTGTCTATATTGGTACTAACTGTGCGGCTTGAGTCGTAGCGCGGTGGCGACGCTGGGCGCGCGCCTCGCCCCCTCCCGCTCGTGTTGCTCCTGTAGCTGCTGCGCCACGCGCCGCGCGCCGCCCAGCCGCTGGCACACGGCGCCGTGCAGACGCAGGAACAGGTACCACGACGATGTGCACACGAAGCGAGCCTCCTATAAACAACAACACAAGTCACAACACATTCAGACTATAAACCACAGAATAAATAATAGTACCTACTAGGTACAGAAGGCGCACTCTCTGATAGCAAACGTGCGAATTTAATTCTAGCTACCACGCCACTAACGTTCAAAGTACATTGAACGCGTCGAACGTGACCCTGGCTATAATAGCCTACCGTTTGTCGTTGCGCTCGTATTAAAACAAAATGCACCTTAAGACCGCGCCGCGAAAGTCCGTATTACCACAGAACACATAATAACGTCTTCACAAGCACGCGCGTTTTTGTCTCTGAGCAGTCACATATCCAACTTGCAAAATGCTATAATATAATCTAGATATATAAGCTGATTTTGTTCTTTACATCCACTATTTCTTCCTAACGCCTGTTACTATCGTCCAATTATTGCCTGGAAAAAATTGCTTAGAGCGATAAGGCAGCCGCTTGCCTTCTCCCTTTTGTTTTCTGTTTATACTGTATGTACTTGTTTTTATTTTGTGCAAGAAAGTATACTATGATTTGATTTGAAAAACGATATCAATGTATGGTTTTGAATGGTATTTTTTTTACTTTTCCGTACAAACTGTCCAATTAAAAAGATTATTTTATATAGAAATGTTTATTTTTAAATAAATTATAATGTAAAGCGTTAAACGAACAAACAAAAATAAAATAAAAAAATATAATAACTGCCATTCCTACCACGCCAATTGAACAACTCTAGGCGACATAACAAGGCACACCGCTGCACCACTATCTTTACACTCAATCAATAAAGACGGGTGGTGAGCGTCTTCAGGAGTAGACAAAGGTGTTGTGCGTATTATAGAACAATTAGTATTGGAAAAAGTTATTCATTTCTTCTCTATTAATAAAGTAATAAAAACTAGTCTAAAACCTGTATAATTCTACTCACATTAGGCGGATAATCTCTCAAATCGTCTTCAATATCCTCAGACTTGATATCCGACTTGATTTCGTCGCTACTGCTCCTCTTCACAGCATTATTACCTCCTACCATCTCTGCAATAATAATACATTTATTTTAAGATGTTAAAAGTTGTATAATAGATAATATAATATGGGAAGTGGTTTGTTATAAGACTTCAGTAGGAAGGCAGCATGCGTGTATTCAACAGAAATGTTTCAGGAATTGCACATCGCATGAGTTTCATCATTGTCTTTAAGAAAATCATCCAAATAAATTAAGGTAACAAAACATTGGATCAAATCAGCGGCTAGCGGATATAAAAAAACATTTCTTCTACCCACACAAAGTAAAAGGCAAATAAATTAATTAAAATAGGTTTTTTTAAAACAATTAATAACGCCAGAAATTAAAAAAGCTTGTCATAAACGAAATTAATGTAAAGTCTGACTAAAGGAATAAAAAACCTGCTCTGGGGGCGCCGTGTATATTTTTAAGACTATGACGACAAATTAGTTCCATTGAAATTCCGCAATATGGCGAGGTTTCTTATTTCTTTGGTCGGGCTTTGTATGTATCAGCGTTGCCAGCCGTCCGGATTTTTAAATCAGAATGGGAAGCAGCAGAAATTAAATTAAAAAAAAACTTACAAATAGTCCCAAACAGTCCCACATATAGATGTAATAAATAATCCCGTAAATTACCGGTAGTTAACCAAATTTTTGGTCAGTGTTACCACAAGGCTTTTGTTTGGTTGCATAAAGGCAGCGGAGCGATGCGCGTGCTCTATGTATATTTATTTTCTAAGCTACGGATTTTTTCCATCTATAGTCCCACATATTAAAGTATATTTATATCCCGTGCTCACCGCGGTCCCTGCTCGCGCGCTTGTTGTTGTTCTTGGGTTTGTTCTCCTTGTCATTCTTGCCGCCCGCGCCCAGCTTGCCGCTCTTGTCTGACATCGCGTCCGACTCCGACGACTGCAACAACACAAGCACGAGCATTAAATATGGAACGAAGTTTACATATATAAACAACTGTTTTATGTAATTGAGAGGTTATACAATGCTAATAATACACTAGGCTCAATTCTGCGTGGCCGCTAAAATATTTAAATTTAAGTTGTTATGTTTCTTTCACGTTCTTAAGAACGAAAAGAGACTGGTGATTGCCAACCTATAATTAGACACGTCAAACATCGATTTTACGCGTAATTTAGCAGGAATTTAAAAACATCCCGACTAAGTTAAGCTGAATTTGACAGCTGCGCTGCTTATTTTAAATATCATTCATTCAAAATTAAATTCATTCATATCCCCATCCTTTTCGATTCCCATATGAATGAAAGAGACCAACAAATTAAATTTAGAGATTTTAGCGGCCACGGCAGAATCGAGCCCACTATCTAATAAAAATTTACTAACAATCTATTGCAAATAATTTAAAATAGGTTAATTTCCTCGTCTTGTTTATTTTTTAACACTCGACGAGAGAGGATTATTACAAGTTTGAAATGTCTGTCTGTCTGTGGCATCGTAGCTCCTAAACGGAGGCGCCGATTTCGATCTAGTTTTTTTTTGTTTGCAAAGTGCCACAATCGAGAGTGTTCTTAGCTATGATCCAAAAAAATATCTTAGATTATCAGCTCTTTTCTAGTTGTTAAAAGGATCAAGTAACGTTCATGTGGTGGGGGTTTATGATATTTACCTCTTTCTCCTGTTTGAGCTTGTCGGCGGGTTTGTCTCCATCCTTCGCGTCTTTATCGTCGGCGGGCGGACTCACGGGACTCGCCGGCTCCTCCTTCTCTTCTGTACAAAACAAACATACATTTACATTAGTTTTATATCGCCACTTGTTTACGCGAGGTCACTCCTCAATATATTTTTATCAAATGAGCCAAATAGTGATTTGTTCGCAAACAAATTCTATGAATAATCTTGTAAGTTTAAGTTTTTGTAAAGTATATTTTTAGTTTTATCATACTAATATTATAAAGAGGAAAGATTTTTATTTTTCTGTGTATGTTTTTTAACGTGTTTGTAACGAATAAACTCAAAACTCCTGAAACGATTTCAAAAATTCTTTCACCATTAGAAAGCTACATTTACCCTGAGTAACATAGGTTACCTTTTACCGCGGGAAAATACCTCATTCCCACGGGAAAAACTGTTAACGCGGGCGGAGCCGCGACGGAAAGCTAGTGTTATATAAAGTTTATATGGTTCAGCTTTACCATGGGTCTAATAATACAAGCCTAAAACAACTTTACACCTATATGCCTATATTATATAACAGTAATAGTTTAAATCAAATACAAAACAACAGTTGGGGAAACCCTACTGAGTCAGTTGCGATGAATAAGCGGTTAGTAAACAATGGTTTATAAATAGCGCCTCGGGTGACCTTTACGAGGGCGGTTGCGTTGGCGTGTGATTGGTTGTTAACGTAAGTGGACTTATTTGTAACAAGTGGATATTATATATCTTATGGGTATTTTATTTTACAAAATCAACACAGAATTAATGACATAAATAATTAGTTACAACTTCCAAGAAAACAAGGTCTTGCAATTAGACCACGTGACTGACACGAGCCTACGTCATTACTACGTCATTTTGCCTATTCATCCTTGTCAAATGCGTGTAATAGACAAGGATGAACAGCGCAAAATGACGTAGGCTCGTGTCAGTCACGTGGTCTAATTGCAAGACCTTGTTTTCTTATACCATGGTTACAGGTTAATATTGTGTTTACCCTCAAAATTGGCCTTCATGTTAAAAAATCGTTATGTAAATTTTAACTCAATCGGCTCGGTAATTTCGGAGGAAATTGGCATTGGCAAATAGGCATACAATTGATCCTATATAAAAATGTTCAAGCTTTCCGCAAGAATTATAAACTATCCTTGGACTTCAACGAACATTTAAAAAAAGAATTGGTAAAATTGGTCCAGGCGTTGTTGGGTTATGCGCTTACCAACACATTTTGCGATTCATTTTTATATTATAGACAACTAGCGACCCGCCCCGGCTCCGCACAAATGATTATTGTGGGTTATCCCTAAGCATATTATGAATGTATTATACATATAAACCTTCCTCTTGAATCACTTCATCTATTAAAAGAAATCGCATCAAAATCCGTTGCGTAGTTTTAAAGATTTAAGCATACATAGGGATATAGGGACATAGGGACAGAGATAGCGACTTTGTTTTATACTATGTAGTGAGTGATGCTAATACTGACCATCATTCTCATCATCAGACAGCGGCTGCCGCGGGTGGTTGAACAGGTCGGGCAGGAAGTGCCTCAGCAGCTGCTTGATGCGTCTCTTCTCCGCCTTCTGGATGGTGGATCAGCAGCTCTATCTTGATATAATACTGACCATCATTCTCATCATCAGACAGCGGCTGCCGCGGGTGGTTGAACAGGTCGGGCAGGAAGTGCCTCAGCAGCTGCTTGATGCGTCTCTTCTCCGCCTTCTGGATGGTGGATCAGCAGCTCTATCTTGATATAATACTGACCATCATTCTCATCATCAGACAGCGGCTGCCGCGGGTGGTTGAACAGGTCGGGCAGGAAGTGCCTCAGCAGCTGCTTGATGCGTCTCTTCTCCGCCTTCTGGATGGTGGATCAGCAGCTCTATCTTGATATAATACTGACCATCATTCTCATCATCAGACAGCGGCTGCCGCGGGTGGTTGAACAGGTCGGGCAGGAAGTGCCTCAGCAGCTGCTTGATGCGTCTCTTCTCCGCCTTCTGGATGGTGGATCAGCAGCTCTATCTTGATATAATACTGACCATCATTCTCATCATCAGACAGCGGCTGCCGCGGGTGGTTGAACAGGTCGGGCAGGAAGTGCCTCAGCAGCTGCTTGATGCGTCTCTTCTCCGCCTTCTGGATGGTGGATCAGCAGCTCTATCTTGATATAATACTGACCATCATTCTCATCATCAGACAGCGGCTGCCGCGGGTGGTTGAACAGGTCGGGCAGGAAGTGCCTCAGCAGCTGCTTGATGCGTCTCTTCTCCGCCTTCTGGATGGTGGATCAGCAGCTCTATCTTGATATAATACTGACCATCATTCTCATCATCAGACAGCGGCTGCCGCGGGTGGTTGAACAGGTCGGGCAGGAAGTGCCTCAGCAGCTGCTTGATGCGTCTCTTCTCCGCCTTCTGGATGGCCGTCTGGCGCCGCGCGTGGTGGATCAGCAGCTCCGCGCAGTCGCGGACTATCTTGATGGCTGCGACACATACGTGGTTATCAACTGACAAGGGTCTCAAGGATCTGTCTGTGACTGTAACCTATTTAAAGCCCGACCAAAGAAATATGACACCTCGCCATATTGCTGAATTTCAATAGAACAGTTGCTTCGATTTTGATCTAGTTTTTTTGTTTGTTTTAAAGGTGTCACAATTGAGAGTGTTCTTGTGTGACGTGTGGCGTGTGGCGTGTAGTGTGTGGTGTGTGGCGTGTATGGCGTGTGTGGTGTGTGGCGTGTATGGCGTGTGTAGTGTGTGGCGTGTGGCGTGTAGTGTGTAGTGTGTGGTGTGTGGCGTGTGGCGTGTATGGCGTGTGTAGTGTGTGGCGTGCGGCGTGTGACGTGTGGCGTGTGGCGTGTACTGTACAGTGTGTGTGTGTTTGTTACCTTGTTGTCGCGAGGTCATGTTGTAGTCTACCACCAGATGGGGGCCGGGCCGTCGCGCCGCGTACGCACTCTCCACTTCGTTGAACAGAGACTTGGATCTACACACAACACAACACATCAATAAATAAATATGTGGGACATCTCACTCACGGCCATCTGACCACAAACTAGGCAGAGCCTGTACTATGGGTGGCAGACAGCTGATATACATACATATATAAATATACAATATCCAGACACAAGGCAAACACAAGTGATCGTCACACGAATGTTTGCCCTGGGCGGGATTCGAACCAAGACCTTAGAATATAATAAAATCGAAGTAAGATTTTGCAGGACAAATCTTCAGCTTCAACGTGTTATAAATAAATAGGAGATCATTTCATTTCAGCCGATAAAAGCCCTAATAGTCCGGGAGCCGAGGGCCTAAACACCTACCTCATCGAGTACCCCAATAGGCTATCTCTAGGTCGTTAACCGTCACTTCAACACTGAAAAAAAAAATAGTCTGCCAGAGCCAATCCTGCCGGGTCATCGAAATTTTTGACGTATTTTTTTCGTGGAACTTACCTATAAAGTACCCGAATGAAAGTGGTGGCATCAGTTAACCATTGATTAATAATGTATAAAAAAATTGGTCTGCCACTGCGCAACCTGCCGGAAGTACTTGGCAGACGCCCTGAAATATGCCCATTATTGCCCATCCGACACCCTTCACCTACCTCATCGAGTACCTCGATGGGACCAACGCCAAAAAATAACCAAAATGCCTGTGATAATGGATCACAAGGTCTGCCAGGTCAAAACTTGCCGAAACTTAGTGTTTAAATCATTTGAAGTAATTTTTTTCATTTTTTTTTTATTTCTTTTCGGCGAGAATTTAACATTTGTTAAAATGTATTTACCCTTTTGGATAAACGAATAAAAAAGAAATTAAAAAAAATGAAAAAAATTACTTCAAATGATTTAAACACTAAGTTTCGGCAAGTTTTGACCTGGCAGACCTTGTGATCCATTATCACAGGCATTTTGGTTATTTTTCGGCGTTGGTCCCATCGAGGTACTCGATGAGGTAGGTGAAGGGTGTCGGATGGGCAATAATGGGCATATTTCAGGGCGTCTGCCAAGTACTTCCGGCAGGTTGCGCAGTGGCAGACCAATTTTTTTATACATTATTAATCAATGGTTAACTGATGCCACCACTTTCATTCGGGTACTTTATGAGGTAAGTTCCACGAAAAAAATACGTCAAAAATTTCGATGACCCGGCAGGATCGGCTCTGGCAGACTATTTTTTTTTTCAGTGTTGAAGTGACGGTTAACGACCTAGGGATAGCCTATTGGGGTACTCGATGAGGTAGGTGTTTAGGCCCTCGGCTCCCGGACTATAAATAAAGAAAAAAAATTGACATTTTTAAAAATATACATCATGCCATGATGTAACTTAATTAAAATAAACATTCAAACTAAAAAATAAGCCTACCATGATAGAAAAAAACCTTATTACAAGAGTAAGCGAACCAGCAGTATGTATAATTCAGAACAAGTTTTCAGTAATTATACTTTTATGCAACAATTATTGCACAAATGAGCTAGATTAAGGTAACTAACCAGCAGTAATAAAATTAAGGGAAATATTAAACTTTCACCCAAAAAAAATACTAAATGCTCACCAAAATAACTGGATTGCACACTAAACATTATTGGTTAGGTTAGGTTTAGAGTGCAAACCATTAATTTTGATGTGCATTTTTTTATGATATCGATTTAAATACATGCCTAAAATTATCTAACATACATACCTCATAGCCTTCAAATCGTTCTGCTTGAAGTTGATCCCCTGGTGATCGAGCGACTTCAAATAATACTTTTCGTTCTGCTCCCGCCACTGCTTGTTAAAGCCCTGAGGAACAACAATGTGACTATTATTATGTGTATGGATAGTAAATGTGTGTGTGTGTTGTATGGAAACGTCAGAAGGAAGGCAGCATGCGTGTATCAGCAGAGTTGGGTCTGATATTGCACATCGCATGGGTTTCATCATTTTGTGTCATTCATTTATTTAGTACTAGCGACCCGCCCCGGCTCCGCACGGGAAAATGGTTATTGTGGGTTATCCTTAAGTATATTATGATGTATTATACATATAAACCTTCCTCTTGAATCACTCTATCTATTAAAAAAACCGCATCAAAATCCGTTGCGTAGTTTTAAAGATTTAAGCATACAAAGGGACATAGGGACAGAGAAAGCGACTTTGTTTTATACTATGATCAATATCAGAGTCATATTGGGATCTCTTCTTCTTATCTTGTCGGTTTCGAGGTTAACCTACTTTACAAACCCTGGTGTCGGAATTGGGCTAGCAAATTATGGCCAAAATATTAGGAGACATTTAACAAGTTTAAAAAGTAATTTAATTTCAATTTTATATTTTGCCCTGGGCGGGACTTCATTGGGTCTTCATTTTTATTCGCAGCGACTGAAATCGCAGTGACTATTGAAAATGAAAAATGAATTTATTAGCAACAAGTTTACATTCAATAAATGTGTGCTAATCCTTGCACTAGGATTCCCTGTATTGCAAGGACTAGACTAATTTGACTTAACTAGGCTTATGTACTAGTGTAAAGCCTGACCAAAGAAATAAGAAGACTTCTCTGGGGGCGCCACGTGTATATCTTTACGACTATGACAACAATTTCCCTTATAAAATTAGTTCCAATGAAATTCCGCAATATGGCGAGGCATGTTTAAGTCCGATGAAGCTAGATTGGTCGTACTTTTTCGATACAAGTATTATAGGTCAATAAAAAAAAAAGCTAGGCTTCTTATTTCTTTGGTCGGGCTTTAATCTTTAAACAGTACAAATTGCCGCGTGAGCCGAAAAAACAGTAATTGAAACAGTTATTAGAGTAACTAACAATGTAATGTAACAATGTAATTGTCAAGTACCTTCTGCGCTTCCCTCCACTCCTCCTCCTTAGCCTTCAACCTCCTCAGCACGACGGGGACGGCTACCACAGGGTTCTTCTTTAGCCCCGCTATGATATCCACCGCCTGCAAACAACAACAACGCTTGAGGAGACGCTACGGAGCTGACGGATGCTTGTGGGTTATATAAAGGTCTATTTGTCATCCTTACAAGGCAGTGGCTACTATATTGCCACCTTAACTTCAACCTCTACGTGATGGTCTAAGAAAACATGGTCTTGCATTCGGACTACTGACACAAGCCTACGTCATCATGCTATTCATCCTTGTCTATTACCACGCATTCGACAAGAATGAACAGCGTGATGACGTAGGCTTGTGTCAAGCCACGCGGTCCGAATGCAAGACCTTGTTTTCTTAGACCATGCTCAACATAAAAGTCTAGAACGAATGCATTTTATAAAGTTGTTATGTCTTAAAAGAGGCTACTGACGACGCTATTCGTGTGGCTGGTTTTAAACTATCTGAGTTTGCTGTCCACTGTAAAAGAAGAGGCTCATATATGTCCCCACCAAGGGGCTCGAGCCTACCCTGAAAGGTGAATAGGCTTAGTCGACCACGCTAACACAGTGCGGGTTGGTCAACTTCACACACCACCATTGAATTACTTCGCAGGTGTGTGCAGATTTCCTCACGATGTTTTCCTTCACCGTAAGAGCGTCGAATAAACATTACATATCAATTCAGAAATCGAAGACACATTGGTACGTGCCAAGGTTTGAACCTGCGAACTTCCGAATGAAAGTCGATGGCCCTAGTCACCTGGCCACCAACACTCAATAACTAAGTTACATTCTTCTTGGAATAATAATAATAATATTAATTTAGACACAATTATATAACCCACAAGTATCCGTCGCTCCACTAATAGTAATAAAACAGTAGGTCATGCGAATATAGTAAAGGCAAAATAAGTGTAAAGTGCATGCTACATAAATAAAAAAAATAATTAAGCTGTTACTAAACTAACTACTATAAAAAAAGTGTACGTGTATTACGAAAGCAGTGAAATAGTACTTGGTAATTTACAGCTTTTTATGCATTTTAAATGTACTACTATATTATTATATTTTATTAGAAGTTGCAGCAAGCTATTTTTTTTGTGCGAATGTATTTGCAAAATTTATATGTTAAGTAGGGCATTTCTTAAATTTTGCATAATAATTTTCAAAATTGGAAAGGGTGTAGAAAGTTTTACAACTGTTTTCAAAAAATAATAAGTTTTAGAACGTGTATTAGGAGTTTAAACGCGTATTGAAGGTTTTTGAAAAATTTTGAATGTGCATTGGGGGTGTTTGAATTTGAATTGGGGGTATTTGAATGTATATTGGAGGCATTTGAATGTGTATGAGGGGTTTTATATATGTATAGAGCAAGGGCCTGACACACTTTGACAGAAAAAGATAGTCTTATTGCGATTCCTAAAAGAGGAAATAGAAAAGATGCATCATGTTTTGTCTCTATCACCGACCGAGCATTTTTTCATTGTCGGGTTATAGGCACACTTCATATCATATAGTATACTAGTTAATTTATTGTCGGGTTATAGGCACACTTCATAGATAGACTCAATGTATGTCTTTCTCTTACGCCCGGTCGCACGGTGGCGAATCTATAACTACTATACTATATCTGTGGTATAGAGCTTTCCAAACGTGTACTGGGGCTAATCGAACGTGTACTGGGGGTTTTCGAGTACTGGAGGTTTTAAAATGTGTACTGGGATTTACAAGTACTGGTAGTTTTCGACCGTGTATTAGGGGTTTTCAAACGTGTACTGGGGGTTTTCGAACGTGTACTGGTGGTTTTCAAACGTGTACTGGTGGTTTTCAAACGTGTACTGGGGGCTTTCAAACATGTAGGTACTGGGAGTTTTCAAACGAGTATTGGGGGATTTAAGCCATTTTTTTTTTCGTTTGTTCTTTCGAAAAGGCTAAGGTCAATGACTAGATGCCTAGTCTTCAGTTGCAAATCGTATGTGTACAGATTTATGGGTATGGGAGTTTTCAGACTCAGTTCATGTTCATGTGTGGTGCAGTGTGCTAGTGTGTGTATGTGACTCAGTTCAATATGTGTACCTTCTTCACGTGTGTGGTGTGTGCTAGTGTGTGTGTGTATCGCATGCCTACAGTGTGGTGTGCGTACCACCTTATCACCGTATATCCGGCGCAGCGCGCGCTGGTGTATGGTGGGCGAATGGCCGCCGAGGCAGTCGTCGAGGCGATACTTGGCCGCGTCTTCGGCCGTCATACGAGAGAGCTTCTTCTGGACTCCTTCTAACACGCGGATGGTGGCCGCGTTCGTCTCTATCACCACGTCCAGCTGAGGAGAACGGTGCAATTTGTAAATTGAATTAAAAGAAATTGAAATCGTATGTTTAGCATTGCCTGTTTCAACTTAAAGTTTTATGAACTTTTTAAAAAGAAATGTATTCAATAACAAGTCCCTAATTCACATTGTGAGTTTCTATGATAATTATGTTTTCTATGTACAATTATGTTTTTGTGGGTAAAGATTAACATGTTACCACATAACTAAAAGCTTTGAGAGCGTTGGGCGTCTGTCTTCTATAAAAAAAATGTGGTAAGGCCCTAGATTCTATATAAATAAATTACATATTTTTGTGACTTTCAAACATTACTGGCTATTCCGCAAGGTTCAAACCCATTTCCCACCATGACCCACCCGTTAGGGCCATGTGTCGAATGTAACACCACATGGAGCAATAAATGAATATGATAATATATCTCTCCATAGGCAGTACCATGGTCCAAGAAAACAAGGTCTTGCAATTAGACCACGTGATTGACACGCGCTGTTCATCCTTGTCTATTACACGCATTCGACAAGGATGAATAGGCAAAATGACGTAGGCTCGTGTCAGTCACGTGGTCTAATTGCAAGACGTTGTTTTCTTGGACCTCGCGGCACAGCGCCGTGTTACACTGACCTCAAACCTCTCGTCCTCCGTGCGGTACATGTACTCCTCGTACTGCGTCTTGCGCGAGGTGACAAAGGTGGAGTCCTCGCTCCAGGTGGGGAAGGAAACCCACGTATCGTTGAGCACTTCGCGGCAGAGCGCCGTGCGGCCCGAGCAGCGCCGCGGGGCCGCCTCGCGGGGTAAAGCGCAGTAGGACGTGCCGAGGCGTTTGCATGTTGACAGGTCTGCGAATGGAAGGTGATATGTAGATTACAGGGCTTGGTGAAGTTGGGAATAAGTTTTAATCCGAATATGAACATTCTTAGATTTTCGCGGTTGTTAACTGCACTAACACCACCAGTCACCAGTTCTGCCGTGACCATGATCGATGTAACTCGGTCGAAATATCGGTAAGCTCAATTTAAAACGAAATCGTGGAGAAAACCCTTAAAAATGTGTGTTGATCCGAATATTCCGAATAAACATAAAAACATAAACTAACCAGAGTTTGACGTTTCAAGTGAATAATTTTAAATGACTAAGCTGTAGGCTGCCCTTATTTTATTTCATTACCTTTCTCTTTGGAAATAATTATAAAAACACCTCATTCATCAGTCTATTGGTTCCCATTCAGTAGTTCGTTCGCTTGGACGTTCATTCGTTCATTCATTCATCGACCGACCGCGCTTATTGTTGCGCACTGATTCTTTAGAAAAATATTGAGATGGATCGAAATCCAAATGTATCCTATAAATATACAAATATATAAGAGACTTCAGTAGGAAGGCAGCATGCGTGTATTCAACAACAGTAATTCTGTATAAGCACATCGCATGGGTTTCATCATTGTCTCTTATGCTAACATTTGATACCGTATTTCGCTACAAGATCAACGCCTCAACTGCTAAAAATGGGGCTTCGGAAATGTTACCATTGTAAAAAGTAAGAAAAACATGGTAAAGACTGACCAGAAAAAAAAATTGCTCCGGGACCGACACAAATCATTTTTACTTTTATTTTTGCTTTGATCTCTATTATAATTAGTTTTATTTTTACTGCTTAAATATTACAACTGACAAGGTAAAATGCAAGAATTATGGCTACACCTCCCGATAAAAACCTTTAGCATTGCAATGAACTGTATTACAGCTTATGGCAGTTTATTTCAATACTAAATTAATACATATATAATTAGATTGGGGTTAGCAGTTGTAAATTAGAGTTCACATTTACAAACAAGTGTTCTTCAGAAGAAAATTGGGGATCGCAGTCGTAAATTTGGGGTTGACAGTTGTAAATTGGGAATCGCAGTTGTAGCCACAAATAACGTACCTATATCCATGGCGATGTCCCCCTGCGGCCTGTCGTGTCGTAGCTGCGCCCCGTAGGCGCCTATAGGCTCGTAGTGCGTCTTGTCTCGGCCGAGCGGCGAGTTAGACCGCGAGCGGGACCGGGGGCGGTCGCCTAGCAGCGTGTTGGTTGACGTGTGAGCGAAGTTGTTGTACGCTGTAGATGGAAAAATAAATATCGTTTGTAAATGTCATCAAAACATTAGTTTTAAAAATGAGCGTGCCAAGTCACAATAAGGGAGTGTGGGTGAATGTACGTGTGTATGTGTGTGGCTAGTAGTGGATGGCCTTGTAGCCTAGTTTGTAGTACGTCTGCCTACGAAGCACAAGGTCGCGGGTTCAAATCCCGCCCAGGACAAACATTCGTGTGATGAGCACTTGTGTTTGCCTTGTGTCTGGATGTTGTATATTAATACATGTATGTATATCAGCTGTCTGACACCCATAGACCAGGCTTTGCCTAGTTTAGGGTCAGATGGACGCGTGTGAGATGTGCCACATATTTATTTATTTATAGTACCGAAGTCTCAATACCTAATAGTTGTGTTTCAAAGAAGTTTGTGTTTGTGTGTGTGTGTGTGTGTGTGTGCGCCCCCCCCACTCACAGTTGTGTATGGTGGGCGTGTGCGGCGGGCTGGCGGGCCCCACGAGGTCCTGCAGCCACTTCTGCAGCTCGGGGTGTCGGCACAGGAACGGCGCCGTCACGCAGATCAGCTCCGACGACGAGATTATCTCGTTCGTGAACAGGAGCAAGCATCTGAGGGATTAAAACAGGGTTTGAAACTTTATAAGGCAAAACAACTTTATGAAATTCATTCGGTTTCGACTTTATGTTGAGGGTATAAGGTTAAAATTAAGGTGACGTAGTGGACACTGCCTTGTAAAGAGTGTACTATCAGCAAAATTGCCGCTAGCTCACCTTAAGGTATAATATATTGTATGCAGTGGTTCGAGACAAAGTATGCTAGTCCCCGCCTTGCTGATTATATTCCGTCATAAACGTTATATTGACATACTCAAAAACATTCTTTTTTGAGTCTTTGTTTCTTCAGAAATATACTTCAAAAATCATCGGTAATTGGTAAATCAAACAAAAAGGCGGGGCTAGAGAAGATCGTCGCGTGCAAGGAGTATATTTTCAAACTGGCCTAGCGGGAACTTTGCTGATAGTACATAAAAACCTTTAGGAAATAGCTGATTATGTATATGTTTACCTGAGGAAGTTATCGTAGACGTGTTGAGACCGCAGCGCCCTCTTGGCCTTGTCGAAGAAGCTGTAGTCGTGCACCGTAGCGAGCTTAGCAGCCTCCGCGTACGACACATCACGCACCGTCGCGCCCGTCATGCCTCCCACGCGCGCCTTCTTGGCTGGGGGGCCGCTCGACGCTGGAAACAGGGGGGGTGTTGTTAGGGGGGGAGGTTTGATTGAGGGGGTTTGTTGAGAGGGGACTGGTGATGGTCAGAACTCAAAGAGCAGCCATTTGGTTTTATCAGAGGCCTCATTCGGTAATTTTTATCATCATTTTGGTTTTTATAATTATTTATTTTAGAATTATTTTCCGTGGGTGTCAATTAAGTATATTTGCATATTGTATAAACGGAAAATACAATTTTAAATTTATATAAAATGTATGTCAGCTGTCTGACACCATCATTACAGGTTCTAAATGATCGGGAGTGACATTTCCGCCATTTACTTATTTACTTTCCACTTGTTCAGTTCTCAAAATCGAATCAAATATGAAAATGACAGCTAACAACAAAAATTTCGCTATTATTGTACAAGTTTGAGCATTTTAACAAAACTGATCGACTAATTATACCCTCTTTTTGAGAATCTAATTAAGAATACCGAATTTCTATGTATTCCTTTGTGAAATCACTACATAGTATAAAACAAAGTCGCTCTCTCTGTCTCTATGTCTAAATCTTTAAAACTACGCAACGGATTTTGATGCGGTTTTTTTTTATAGATAGAGTGATTCAAGAGGAAGGTTTATATGTATAATACATGCATAATATACTTAAGGATAACCCACAATAACCATTTTTCCGTGCGGAGCCGGGGCTGGTCGTATACTATAAAATAAATACTGAACGTGACAAATGTAGTGATATTAATACTTACACAGCGGCGTGGTGTTGGTAAAACTGGGCGATCGCTTGAGGTGGTGGTGCTGTGACGTCACGCCCACAGACATCGGGTGCTTCGGCACCTGCTGTTACGTAACCCATTATTATATTTAATTATTTACATTAAAGTAAAGTCCGACCAAAGAAATATGACAGCTCGCCATATTGCGGAATTTCAATGGAACTAATTTTATAAGGGAAATTGTTGCCATAGTCGTAAAAATATACACGTGTCGCCCCCAGAGCAGGTTTCTTATTTCTTTGGTCAGGTTTATATTCTATAATTTACCGCGACTCCCACGTTGATAGTTTTTCCCGTGGGACTGAGAAAATTTCGCGCGCTAAATCGTAGCTTATGTTCTTTCCCAAGGTCTATTCTATCTTTGTGCCAAGTTTCACCAAAATCGGTTCAGTAGTTTCGAAACCTATTCAATTGTTAGGAATATTTGAAGTATTTTTTTCACACCTTGCGTTGCATTATTGAAGTTTTAGTAAGGATCCCTATTTTTAAAAAAGACTATGTTGCTCAAGGATCGTGTAGCTTCTCAACAGTGAGTTCAGTAGTTTTGGAGCCTAATCAATGCAAACAAACAATCAAACCTTTCCTATTTTACCCAAGGTCTATTATATCTTTATACAAAGTCTCATAAAATTTAAAAAACTATATAAACCTGTGGCGGCGGGTGGTGCGCGGGCGCGGGGTGCGGAGGGGGGTGGTGCGGCGCGGGGGGCGGAGTCTCCAGCCGCTCCGCTTCCTCGCGACCACTCGCCTGAAGGGAAACCAAACTCAGTCCCATGGTCCAAGAAAACAAGGTCTTGCAATTAGACCACGATAATTTAAAATAAATCCACAAAAAAATCCACAGCGGGGGCATTCCACGGAAATATCTACTTTTGTCGGGCACGTGACGCATAATTTTCCCAAACATCGTCATTCTACCATCATTTGAAGTGTGCTACATGGACAACCGACCCCCTCTTAGTAACAGCAACTAAGAAAAGGGGGACAATTGTCCCTGCAAATGACCGTACAATAGCGTCACGTACCCGACACCTCCGTGGAATGCACCAGCGGTCGATCTTAGAACCATAGCATGGTCCAACAAAACAAGGTCTAACCGTTAGACCACGTGACTGACACAAGCCTACGTCATTTTTGCGCTGTTCATCCTTGTCTATTACACGTATTCGACAAGGATGAACAGGCAAAATGACGTAGACTCGTGTCAGTCACGTGGTCTAATTGCAAGACCTTGTTTTCTTGGACCATGCTCTGTCCTATTGCTTTTATATAATGTTCACAATACAATACGAGTTTGGCTAATGAAAGTAGACAATCGATGAAATTGGAAAAAAATGTACTGGCAACAAAGTTACATAGAAAAAAAAGTAACAAATTAGTTAAATCCATAGAATTGGGGTTACCAAGATTTTTTTTTTCAAATTTGCCGCGTTTTTTCATTGTCTACTATCATTTTCCAAACTCTATAATAATAGTAGGAACAGCATCCTAAAAGCGATTGCTGATAGACCTGATTGCCCCATACATACATGCTAGTATTTATTTAGATTTTATGTGCATTATTATGTGTTGTGTGTATATGTATTACTGTGTGTAGAATGTCCGCCATGGCATAAATTACGTGTAGCGGTGGCGCGCGGCGCGCCTAGACAGATGGTCCACTCGGAACTAAGCGATATATTCTTACGCACACATTGATCATTGCATTTACAGGCCGTGTTCGGACCATGCTCGGACCACGTGCAGTCGTCGCTCTCGCGATTATTAAAAACGTATTGATGTTCGATGTGCTAAATAAATGGAGAAGTGTTCTTATTACAGTTGTAGTGTATTTAGCTGTTTAAACACAACACAAAAATGACGATACACGTTTTTCAAGGAGTCAACCAAGTTTAGGTAGTTAATTTCAAGGACGGCGGGAGTGGACTTTCTGGAAACTTTTTATTTTGTGCCCATGGTGTGTGTCCTGTTACCTATTTAGTCTTTTTGTGTACGTGTGTACCTGTGTGTGTGTGTGTGTGTGTACCTGTTTGTGTGTCTGTGGCGCGGCGGGCGGGTAGTGCTGCTTGGTGACCGCCTTGGCGTCGGGCAGGAACTGGCCGAACTCCGCCAACAAGTCGTCTTGGTTCACAGTGTGTGTGTGTGTGTGTGTGTGTGTGTGTACCTGTTTGTGTGTCTGTGGCGCGGCGGGCGGGTAGTGCTGCTTGGTGACCGCCTTGGCGTCGGGCAGGAACTGGCCGAACTCCGCCAACAAGTCGTCTTGGTTCACAGTGTGTGTGTGTGTGTGTGTGTGTACCTGTTTGTGTGTCTGTGGCGCGGCGGGCGGGTAGTGCTGCTTGGTGACCGCCTTGGCGTCGGGCAGGAACTGGCCGAACTCCGCCAACAAGTCGTCTTGGTTCACAGTGTGTGTGTGTGTGTGTGTACCTGTTTGTGTGTCTGTGGCGCGGCGGGCGGGTAGTGCTGCTTGGTGACCGCCTTGGCGTCGGGCAGGAACTGGCCGAACTCCGCCAACAAGTCGTCTTGGTTCACAGTGTGTGTGTGTGTGTGTGTACCTGTTTGTGTGTCTGTGGCGCGGCGGGCGGGTAGTGCTGCTTGGTGACCGCCTTGGCGTCGGGCAGGAACTGGCCGAACTCCGCCAACAAGTCGTCTTGGTTCACAGTGTGTGTGTGTGTGTGTGTACCTGTTTGTGTGTCTGTGGCGCGGCGGGCGGGTAGTGCTGCTTGGTGACCGCCTTGGCGTCGGGCAGGAACTGGCCGAACTCCGCCAACAAGTCGTCTTGGTTCACAGTGTGTGTGTGTGTGTGTGTACCTGTTTGTGTGTCTGTGGCGCGGCGGGCGGGTAGTGCTGCTTGGTGACCGCCTTGGCGTCGGGCAGGAACTGGCCGAACTCCGCCAACAAGTCGTCTTGGTTCACAGTGTGTGTGTGTGTGTGTGTACCTGTTTGTGTGTCTGTGGCGCGGCGGGCGGGTAGTGCTGCTTGGTGACCGCCTTGGCGTCGGGCAGGAACTGGCCGAACTCCGCCAACAAGTCGTCTTGGTTCACAGTGTGTGTGTGTGTGTGTGTACCTGTTTGTGTGTCTGTGGCGCGGCGGGCGGGTAGTGCTGCTTGGTGACCGCCTTGGCGTCGGGCAGGAACTGGCCGAACTCCGCCAACAAGTCGTCTTGGTTCTCGAACAGTTTCGCCACCTGTTACACGACAACGACCATTATTGTAAGAGAAAAAACTAAAAAGTCTCGGTTTTAAAAGAGCCGCGTAGCGGAAAGCTGCTATGCGTGCCAAATAAGAATAGGACTGTCAAGACGCCATCTTGCTCCGCAATTGGCGCGAACGTCATTTGTGATGTGTAAACTACTAAAGAATTAAATCACTTTTAATAAATTAATTAATTAAAATCTCTTTTAATGGCGTATTTGGTGAAAAGTATGTTTTTGTAATAAGATTATTTTTATTAAATAACAGGTATACAGATAGGCATAAAAATCACGAAAATTCACATAATCTAGCAACACAGACGCGACTATCGGTGTGACCTGTAGCTTATTGTTGAGTTATCTTTATGATTTAATTTATTGAAATTAATTATTATATATTATAATTATGTATTAGATTTTTTGCAGACTATATATTCGACATTTGGTGACATTTGTCTCCTGACGTTAGCTGCAATCGCAATCTTATTCTTATTTGGCACGCATAGTCACTACATAGTATAAAACAAAGTCGCTTTCTCTGTCCCTATGTCCCTATGTATGCTTAAATCTTTAAAACTACGCAACGGATTTTAATGCGGTTTTTTTTAATACATAGAGTGATTCAAGGGAAAGGTTTATATGTATAATAAATGCATAATATACTAAGGGATAACCCACAATAACCATTTTCCCGTGCGGAGCCGGGGCGGGTCTTTAGTAAATAAACAAACTCACCTGCGAGTAAACCTCCTGCTCAGTCTGTTGTTTCGCCTGCGGTTCCTTCACGTCTCTATGGCCGCGCTGGTACGCGTGTAGTATCTCCAGGAAACGCTTGTACTTGTCCGGCTGACGGGAGAAGCGCGACTGTAGAAGAGAGATGCAACATTAGCGGAGGCGTAAGAGTAACAGGGTAGGAAGATGTGTGTGTGCAGTCAGAACTATAAAAGCAGCCAATAGTATTATCATTGGTGAATCAATCGGTAATTACTTTCATCATAAGCTGTGGATACGCAGTCGACAAATGTATGTACTGTTTGTAGACATTTTATGTGACTTGTATTATACTGTTGTTTGATAATAAGAATAAAATGCTTGTATTGGTCTGAATAGTGAGAGAAGCTCTGTGGGACAGAGATGCAAGATTAGTGGAGGTACTTTCCAGAGTGAGAGGGTAGGAAGATGTGTGTGTGTCAGTCAGAACTATAAAAGCAGCCAATAGTATTATCATTGGTGATCAATCGGTAATTATTGTCATGTGTTTGTATTATTGTTACAAGATGTTAGTCCAGCTATTGAGGGAGAGAGATGCAAGATGAGTGAGCAGGCGGCGAGATTAGTGTTAGAAACAAAAAATAAAAAATACTGTTTACTTTAAATATTTGGACATTCTACATCACTTTGTCAAAGTTTTCTTTATCACAAAAAAAAAGCCTAAGCCTAAGCTTTGTCTAAGTTTTTTTTAATCAATGTAAAAATTTACATTGTTTTGGCGAGTAGCCAAAACAAAAAGTCAAAAATTTATTTGCGTGCGATTTACTATATAGTAATATATTATTTTCAATTTGATACGCATTTTATTTCACATTACTATACTTTACAATTTTTTTGTGATTTCTACGTGTACGTATAGCCAACATGTTTTATTGTAACATCCACATCCATACTAATATTGATTATTGCTATTATTGATTGGTAATGCGAAAGTGTGTTTGTTTGTTTGTCCTTTCTTCACGCCCTAACTCATTAACGGCATAGAGTTTGTTTAAAGGATGGACAGTAACATAGGCTACTTTAGTCCTGGATAAACATCACACGGAAAAGTCAAAAAACAACGCAGGCGTAGCCGCGGGCGCACAGCTAGTTATAAATTGCAATTATTCCACTATGTTCATTCTATATGCAACACCGTATTTACAATACATGGTACAAGGTAAATGGCAGTGTAGTACAATGTGTGCAGACTGACAATGAACCAGTTATTAGTATTATACTCCATACTCCATTAGTTGGTAGCTATTGAGTCATAATTCGCTGGGAAATTATTGTTTACGCGATTGTGGATAGGCAAATTGTTATTTTATGTGAATGTGGTGTGAAACACAATGCCAAGGAGGAAAAGTACTGACAAAAAAAATATACATCAAAAAAAACTTAAAAGGAAATTTGAAGCCGAACCAAAAACAATTCCTCGAAATTTCAGGTGACAGATGTCATTTTTTTTATTGCGATATGAAAATCGCTATTTAAAAAAAAAAATTGCCATCAAATCCTGGTAGACCTATAATTTTGCGTGTAACGTGTGTTTGTGTGTGTGTGTGTACGGTACAATAGTTACCTTGATCTTGTTGACGTATTCAATGGCGTGGTTGAACTCCACCGGCTGTCCGGGCGGCGCGGGGGGGTGAGGCACGCCCGCGGGTACCGCGCCTGAGGGGGGAGATACAATCACATAAATAAATATGTGGGGACATCTCACACACGGCCATCTGACCCTAAACTAGGCAGAGCCTGTACTATGGGTGTCAGACAGCTGATATACATACATATATAAATATACAACATCCAAACACAAGGCAAACACAAGTGCTCATCACACGAATGTTTTACCTGGGCGGGATTCGAACCCGCGACCCTGTGCTTTGTAGACAGACGTACTACCAACTAGGCTACGAGGCCGACACAATTACATTTAGTCTTTCACATTTTTTATATTTACTGAATACAGACTTTCTTAACACTTCGAGGTCTCCTCGTTTCAGTATTTTTTTTATTTTTACAAAAAAAACTAAATTCAACTTAAATACAAACGTGAAACGAAAAGCTCTCTCAAAATATTATGCATTCTAGTCCCTTGAACTTTAAGATTTTAGTTCTATGTCGAGTGTGTGTTATAGACAAGGAAGAACAGCGCAAAATGACGCAGATTGGTGTCAGTCACGTGGTCTGGCGGTTAGACCTTGTTTTCTTAGATTAGACCATGATAGGGGTTAAGTTAAACCAGTCTCTTCAAACTTTTTAACATAATGTCGAATGAGAGGAATGCTTGGCGCATCATTTAAGTGGCTAAAACGAAAACTGCAGAATTTTCTACGCGCTATAGTCATCGAATCACCGTTTTTGTAAAACTCTCGCACGCACAACGCGCGGTCTGCTCCCGAGAAACGCTCCATAGCAACTGAATTCCCAAAAGCCAGGCTACCACAGTTCAAAGTTCAAATTGTGTTTTTCGAAGCAAGATTTTACAAATCACTTTTCGACGTCGAGGAGAGTTCACGATTTGGCTTTCTTCTGTGGAGAAGAACTCTCCGGAAGAAACTCCACAGGCGTTGCGTCTTTTCAAAATATTTTTACATATAAAATTCTCGTGTCACAGTGTTCGATTCCATACTCCTCCGAAACGGCTAGACCGATTCTCATGAAATTTTGTGAGCGTATTCAGTAGGTCTGAGAATCCGCCAACATCTATTTTTCATCCCCAAAAAAAAAAAAAAAAAAAAAAAAAGGAACGCGGGCGTAGCCGTGGGCGGACAGCTAGTTATTTTATACAATTTGATTAATATAACAAAGAGTGCTAACGAAATATGCAATTAATTCATTCCGTCTCGCGCGAGCGTTGTTGTCGGTCGTGTGTTCGTAATCGTTAATCGTTAACCGACCGGCCAGCTTGAGTTATCTGCGCAGAGTAGTTTGTGAAACAGAGACTATTTACACTTAACGCAATAATGGATTCTACGTTCCACGATATGTCTGTGGATGACACTGCCGCTAATTCCTCTTCTGAGACCCCCTCACTGGACAAGGAATCCCCGCCTTCAAACTATGTCAACTCCCGTCCTCGTTCAATATCATCGCGACGGGTTGAAGAGCTCCCGGAGCACCCTAGAGTGCCTAGTGACAGTGATGAACAACTGAACCTTACTTTTGGCAGTGACAGCTATAGAAAGGATTTCCAAAAATTTGAAGACAGGGTGTTGTCACTTTTGGATAAGTGGTGCAAAACGCAAGATTTAAAGTTTTCAAAAATCAGTAGCGATTTCGACGACCTAAAGACTTCAGTTAAATACGTTAGTGACAAATTTGACGAGTTGGATTTGAAGTCTGAGGCAACCAGGAGGAGGGTTGAGGTAATCGAGAAAAAGATTAACATCATCGACACTCACTCAACTAATATTGAAGAACTTGAGTCGAAATTGGAATTGCTGCAACAACAAGCCCGGCAAAATAACATTGAGATAGGCAATGTTCCAGATAGGCGTGGCGAAAACCTAGTAACTTTGGTGGAACAGCTGGGTGCTGCGATTAAATACACCATCAACCAGAATGACATTTCTGCTGTGCATCGTGTGCCCCACGCAAATCCTAGCAGCTCACATCCAAAGAACATTATTGTAAAGTTTCACTCCCGTATAATCCGGGACAACATTCTTGCAGCATTTCGCTTGGCCAAAGGCATCACAACATCCGATCTGAAAATCAATGGCGAACCAAGAAAGGTATACGTGAATGAGCATTTAACATTGACCAACAAAAAGCTGTTTCGTGAGGCCCGAATCACCGCTAATAAGAACAACTATCGCTATGTCTGGATTAGACACGGTACAGTGCTTGTTCGTGAATGTGACACAACTAGCGTTATTGCTATACGTACTTCGAGTGATCTCTCTAAAATTCAACCAAAACGTACTTGAAATATTGCTCTGTTGTTTATATTGCCATGAGTTCTTTTCGTTATTAGTTAGTTTTAATTTAATTTTTGTCACCCTATGTCTAAATTTACCAATCAAAAATACCCCAACATGCCCATACTGCTTTATTACATTTATACTTGTAAAGCTTACTCCTGTTACTGTGTTTCGACATAGACTCTGTCCTCGTAATTACTCTGTGCAAATTGCACTTACCCACCTTCCGATTCATAAATATATTGTCATTATAGACTCAATTTTTTATTATTCTGATATTCGCTCAGTTCTAAATTGTTCTAAACATTTTTATAAAAATATCATAATATATATTTTATACGTATTTCTAACCTCGAACTGCATCCAGCAGCTCAATGTTTACATCACAACTTGCATTGAAATTGAAACCTACCGTAGATTATCTTTGATAAATTATCTTTTTCTGATATTTCCTATACCTGCCTTTAAACAATATTACACTTATATTTCAATTGTATTACTCATGTTTCTGTTTAATATTACAACTAATATTAAAAATGAGACATATTGTCAGAAATCATATTGTGAATGCCTACCTACATATTTTTGTACTTACCTACATATCTTTGTTCCTATAATAAAAATAACTGTAGAAATATTCACTGCCAAATTTAATTGTTATACTAATAAACATTATTCTTATTCTTCCTCGATTACTGCCATTCACAATCGGTATGTATATAAATATTCACTCCTTTGGTTTTTAATTAAATCAGGTAGGGAAATAACTCTATTTAAAGTCGTTTGTTTACTACTTTATATTTGGTTGAATCCTAATCTATCATATATTCCTATACAAAAAATATCTATTATTAATTTCTATCGTGAGTGCGTGCGGATCCCACCGAATTTCTTAAAACAACACCCAGTAACTGTTAACTACTACCTATGTTCATATAATTATTTACTACCCTGCTTTAACCATGCCTACATGTGATTCACAGCTAGCCATTTACTACCAGAATTGTGGCGGTTTTCGTACAAAACTTAATACTCTTTACATGAACATCCTATCTCATTCTTACGACATAATTGTACTGACGGAAACCTGGCTAATACCGGGGATCAGCGATAGCGAATTTATTGACAATCGGTATGTAGTGTTTCGCTGTGATCGGGACCGCGTTGCGGCGGGGAAGCGGGACGGCGGCGGCGTATTGGTGGCGGTTCGTCGCGCGCTGCGGCCCGCGCTGCGCCTGCCGCCCGCCGGCGCCGATCCGCTGCCCGCCGCGCTGGACCACGTCATGGTGGAGCTACAGACCCGTAGTAACAGCAGGATTGCAGCACCGCTACTCATTTGTGCTGCTTATATACCACCCAAACAACCATCTGATACTTACTCGACATATCTCGATACCGTTTATGATCTAATGTTATCTAATAATTTTAAAATTTTTTTTGTTATTGGTGATTTCAATTTGCCAGACTTATCTTGGAATCCTATTAATGACTCATCAACGATTCACTCGCCTCTTGAAGATAATGTATCGGAAGCCAGTAATATTTTATTAAACTTTATTTCTTTGACAAACTCCAATCAATACAATATCCATAATAAAAACATTAATGATCGCATCTTGGACTTGTGTATATCTGACACTGATTGTTTGTGTGTCGCACCTCCAGACCCTTTGCTACCTGTAGACCGTCATCATCCTCCATTCCTAGTTAATGCTCGATTAGATATAGATATAGGTTCTGTGTCACAACATAAGCGTACTAAATATTGTTTTGAGAAAGCTGACTACGCTGAAATTAACAACAAGATAGAGGGTACTGACTGGCATACTTTACTCTCTGGCGCTAAAGCTGACGATACTGTTATTCTGTTTTATGAGAAAATTTATGAAATTATCAAGTTGCTTGTACCTACAAAAATCGTCAAAGATAGCTGCTATCCAATTTGGTTTAGTCAACCCTTAATTCATATTTTTAATACAAAAAACAAATTTTGGACTAAATGGAAGAAATATGGTAATATTGCTGATTACGAAAAGTTTTCGATGTTCCGCAACAGGTTTAAAACTGCATGTAAAAATTGCTATGAGCGCTATATAAACACCATAGAGGAAGGTATAACAAATGGAAATATTAAATGTTTTTGGAAATACGTTCAGAACCGCAAGGCCAACCAGAAAATACCTTCATCTATGCAATACGGTTCAATAAAAAGCAGCGACCCAGAGACTATCTGCAATATGTTCTCAAATTTTTTTCATTCCGTTTATGAGGATACGACACTTGACTTTAATGAATGGTTACCCCCACCTAGCAGTGACAAGCATAATATACACATAAGCAATCTACACTTTTCCATTGATGATATAACTAAGGAGTTAAAATCTCTTGATTCATCTAAAGGTGCTGGACCTGACGGAATCCCACCTTCCTTTTTAAAGTATACTGCATCTTCTATAGGGACGCCATTGTATATTTTATATAACAGATGCTTGAATGAAGGTGTTTTTCCTAAGATGTGGAAGCTGGCAAATATTACACCAGTTTACAAGAGTGGTCCTATACACAGTATAGAGAACTATCGTCCTATTTCTATTCTGTCCACCCTGTCGAAGCTCTTTGAAAGATTAGTTCATAATGCGATATATCCATTACTACATAATATTATTATACCTGAGCAGCACGGTTTTGTCAAGTCACGATCAACAATATCCAATTTAGTTCTTTTTACTACGTACCTTTTTGATAAAATGGACAGTCGTGTTCAAGTCGATTCTGTGTATACAGATTTCAAAAAGGCCTTCGACAAGGTGGACCATGAAATACTTCTTAACAAAATAGCATACAATGGTATTAGAGGGAACTTATTGCGGTGGTTTATATCTTACGTGACAAATAGAACACAAAAAGTTGTGATTAACGGCTTTGAATCTGAGGCTGTAACTGTTTCCTCAGGCGTACCCCAAGGGTCCATCCTTGGACCATTGTTATTTATTTTGTTCATTAATGATATTTCCGAATGCTTTGTTCATTGTCACTTCTTACTCTATGCTGATGACCTGAAGGTATTCCATAGTATTCGCTCTCTATCCGATTGTCTTAATGTCCAAAGTGATCTGAACAGGTTATCTGAGTATTGCCTGAGGAATAGGCTATATCTAAGTCTCCCTAAATGCAATAAAATGACATTCTCTAAAAAGACAAACATTATCAACTTCCCTTATAAACTCTGTAACACAACTTTATCATCTGTATCAGTAACTCGGGATTTGGGAGTATTCTTGGATTCAAAACTCCATTTCGATATTCATATAGATAAGATTGTTAGTAACGCGTTCCGAATGTATGGCTTCGTTATGCGAACTTGTTGTGATTTCAAAGTCCCATCAACTTTCGTTTGTCTTTATAATTCGCTAGTTCGTCCCCAATTAGAATATGCATCTCAGATTTGGAATCCCCTGTACAATAAGTACATAGACAAAATTGAATTAGTTCAAAGGAAATTCATGCGCTCAATGCATTACAGATGTTTTCATAAAAGTCTGTCTTATAATGTATTAAAATATAAATACTCTTTAATGTCACTTCAATCTAGACGTGTTCTGCTGGATGCCTTGCTCTTCTATAAAATTTGCAATAATAAATTTGATTGTCCTAGTCTCACTATGCATATTGAGTACCGTGTTCCAACACGTCTCCAACGTAGCTGTAATACTCACCATCTTTTTAATACCAATATATGTAGAACCAATGCTGGTAAACGTTCTCCTATGAGACGTATTACATCTACCTACAATGACAAATTTACACACATTGACATCTTGTCCTTGTCTTATCACAGTTTCAGGAGTCTGCTTATTAAAGACCTTTTAGAATAATCTTAATTTTACTTTCTGTTTTATGATAATAGTATTGGCAGTTGGGTAGTGATTGTCGTTTTTTTTTTTAATAGCCTTTTGATCTTTTATTTATGTGTACCCATAGTTTCGAAATCCTCATAGTTATTTGTTTTATTTTTTGATTTTTTACTCTCTTACACTCTGCAATCTTATCTGTGGATAATGTAGTTGGCAGTGTATTATGTATACTCAATTATTGTACTCTTTCTTGTGTATTTTTTCCTGTACATTGCTGTTTATTGTCCCAAATAAAATAAAATAAAATAAAATAAAATAGAGGAAGGCAACCAGTCAAAGTAGAAAAACTAAATTATATAACCAATAAAACAACCGGCAATCGACTAGAGCAGACCAGTCCCCCCAAGCAGCACCACGTTCACGGGTTTGACGTATGACGTACGCAGCAAGCTAAATTAATATAAAATTTCTTTTGAGACATCCAGTTTAAGTGGGTGCCGCCTAAATTGCATAACATAAATATCCCTATTATGAAAATCCATAACAGACTTGCCATAACTTTAAATAGTATAACAATTAGAATCCATAATTTAAAAATAAATACCATTATTTAGCACACTTATTAAAATCCATAATTCTATAATGTTTCGAAATCATAAATTTAAGATATTTTTTGTAAAAAAGAACATAAGAGAAACAGCATTTTTGGTGACAAAAAATAATAATTTAATAAATTTGTGCTGTATTTCTCAAATTTATATTTTTTAATTATTATACATACTGACAGTATTCGTATTAAATTTAGGGCTTTTAGATATATGAGTTTCATGATTATGGATTTTAATCATTATGACATTTAACGATTATGGATTTTCAAAATATACATTTTCAATGATGGGTTTTAATATAGACCCAGTTTAAGTACCTTGCTGCTGCTGATGGTGTATGGCGGCGGCTTCGATCTGCTGGTGAGCTTGCGAGATGTGATGCAGCGTGTTCGCAGGCGCGGCAGACACAGACAGATTGTGCACTATTGCACTGCTCACTGACCTGTATCACAACAAACAATATATGTTATAGACGATTTCTTAAGGGTATACAAAATATAAAAATGTTTGACACACAGTAGACATACTATGCGTGCCAAATAGGAAAAATTAGAAAAGGAGGGACTGACAAGATGGCGTCCTTCCCAGTCCTATTCTTATTTGGCACGCATAGTACGACGTAATTTATTTTACAAAACGCAATACAACACTATAAAAAAACTGTAGGTATGAAATAATAACAAAAAAATATCAAAAACAGTCACGCCTCTTTCCCGGAGGGGTCACTCCCTTCCACTTGCTACGATCCAGACACACTTTTCGCTTCATTAAAATTTATTTATTTATTAGGATATCTAAAAGCTTATCAGTAGACATAAAGAACTAAGAAAAAAAGTACAATACATACATTAATTAATCTCATCCATCATGCAAGCTCGTCGCTTTAGAGCTTTAGATTGACCTGACCTGACTAAGAACGTCCTCGATTTTCGACACATCCCTACGTAATATTATAAGTAAAAAAGAACTCGTGTCTATTTACTACCCTTTCACGGCAAAACCACTAAATAAATTTTGATGAAACTTGAGGTAGAATTGAGCTTGCGGAAGGACATAGGCTACGTTTTACCACGGGAAAAGCTTATAACGCGGACGGAGCCACAGAGGAAACAATATTATTTAATAATGATAACAAGGGATGTTGACTGTATTCAAAATAAATTATGTACATACTATGTAGGAAAAAAATAAAACATATGAAATTACTCTATAATAACTTATGTATGGGCGATTTTTGTCAATTTTATGATTTGTTATTGTAAATCTAAATAAAAATTGTACAAAAACGACAATACAAGCTTGTGACGTCATAAACGATTCCCTTTAATTTTTCATATAAAATATTTTTAACATTTCATAAAAAGAAGCTCTTTTGACTAGCCAGTCAACATCCCTAATAATACCAGGTTCCAAAAATGTATCCACTTACTCTTTAATGAGCACACGGTACTTCATGAATCTCGTTAGAAGCCTTAATAGTTCTGACACCAGGGTTATTGAGGACGGTCAAAGACCTTAGTACATCACGAAAAAGACACTAACACATTTCTACTATGAAATATTTCTCAAAAAATCATAGTTTAAATAGAAAACATAAAACTACACTAACATCGAAAGCATTCAAAGAGAAACTGACTCAATTCGAATTGTATTACAACGGATTTTGGAACAATGAAATCGTAATTTAGAAATGCAGTAACGTTATTGGTCGGTTATCAATCAATCACGCCATAAACTGTTGTTATTGGACGATAATTAATGACTGAGGTATCATCCACGTTACACACAATTTAAAAAAATAAAATTATGAGGGTAGTAAGTAATGTAACTATCTGTTGACTGACAAGTTGCTAATAGAAATTCTCATTCTACCCACAAACGTAAATTCGATTATGTTGAATGTTATTGGTATTAAAAATCACAAAGAAAGATAAAACCTCATTAACTCATTATAGATTTTTAAATACAGTCACAATGACGTCACTCACTAATTACAAGGTTTTGGTCCGACCACAGAATAAATATATTCTGGCCGAACACAATAAGCAACGAGGATCTATTGAAGCGATGCTGCCAGGTCCCTATCAAGCGGGAAATCGCTCAACGCAAGTGGAAGTGGATTGGGCACACCCTGCGAAGAGAGGAGAACAACACCGCCAGAGTGGCGTTCACGTGGAAGCCGCGCGGGAGCAGGCGGCCAGGCCGGCCAGCCCACACGTGGCAACGCACCGTCGAGGCCGAGCTGCGAGCAGCGGGGTTGTGCTGGGGAGATGCGGAGCGCGAGGCACAGGACAGGAAGGGGTGGAGACTTCTCACGAAGGCCCTCTGTACCACTGGGGTACCATAGGACAACAACACAGAATAAATAATAGTACCGACCAAGGCAGACTTTCGTCTTACATTGAAGAACCAGTTGAGACAACAAATACAATTATTTTACGTTGCTGGAAACTACTGGAAAGGTGGTTAGTAGAGTGTGATTTAGTCAATTGTATTTTTGCAGGCTTTGATTTAGTTTTTTAGTTTTCGACACACTGAAGTGTTCCTATAATTTAGTTACTGAGCAATGTGAACAACAGTGAAATCTTTAAGCCCTATTCCCATGTGTGTGACCGCAGGTCTTTTATGTGAATAAATTTATCTTTAAACCTAAAGAAACATTTATTAGTTGTGTCTGTATCATGCATAAATAGGGAATAAGAAAGTGTAAAGAGCACTTTAAGAGTAAATAAAGCTTGTTAGCATCAGATATTTTAACTAATACAGCATCGCCTCTTTAAATTATTTATTTTTTACTTTTCTAGAATATGCTCAGCCAGTTTGCATTTAAATATAATTAAGTATTGATTGATCCTTTTCGTTCTTTAATATCTATATTGGTGTAAAATTTCTTCTTTAATATCTTGTCCCCTAGCACCAGTGTATCCAACCTTACAATTTCGATTCAAATTATAATTCTAACTACCCTATCTTCTTTAATACTGCCACAATAGACGGTTATCTGTCTATTGTGGTATTGCCGTACAAAATTACCCACACAAGTGTAACCCAAACAGTAATCTAACACAAATAACATTCTAGCTGTAGGTACCTACATGATAGGTGTATAATATGTTCGCGCCTACAACCACAATACGGCAAGGCGTCCTATTTTATCAGCGACCAAAATAAACTTGAGGTCAACGACCGCATCAGCTGAGACGCGCCGCACTTGTAATAGTTATAGACAGGTAGATGGATATCAGAGGAAATGGAGTGTTTTAGTACTAATTGGAAAATAGCTGCGTGTGTTTATATGGTGAAACTAACTAGCTGTCCGCCCTCGGCTACGCCCGCATTGTTTTTTTTTATTTCCCGTGGTAAAAATTATCTAAGACGTTAATCGGGGATATAAGGTACCACCATGCAAAATTTCGTTTAAATCGGTCCAACGGTTCCAGAGATTAGCGTGTACAAACAGACGGACAGACGGACGGAACTTTTTTCAAAACTTGTATTTTTGTGTTCAGCTACACTCCCTTTACTTACTTACAGCGAATGCAAACGCAGTGACTATTCGCTGTGTGGTAATGGTAATGGTATGAAGTGTGGAATGTACACGGATTTACAAAATAATTGTATTAACTGCAGCATGCCGTTACGGCCTGCAACATAATTAGTAGAAATGTAGAGTAAGCAATAAACGTATTACTGTATGGAATGCGCTAATCGCACGCACTTGTAATTTGGCAGTTGACCAATAAACATGTCAACACAATTTATTTATATCTTTCATTAATCTACACCTTGGGCGACATCTTAACACCATAGGTAAGAACGGGTTGATTTCCGCAACTCGACGTCTAATGCGCCTTTTTTGCGTATGGGTGGGATTGCTACTCGAGCCCCTATCTCCTCGAAGAACCTCAGCAGGCCTTTGACCTCCCTGAGGGCCTCGGGGATCGACCGAGGTGTCCCGAGGCACTCCAAAAGCACGTGGGCCGCCGTCTCTTGTCTCCATGCATCCTCTGCACAGTGGACTGTCCGTGACACTTAGAAGTGAACAGATATTCGCTGTGTGTGACAGAGGCTTAGGGGGGTATCACTACATAGTATAAAATAAAGTCGTTTTCTCTGTCCCTATGTCCCTCCCTATGTCCCTCCCTTTGTACGCTTAAATCTTTAAATCTACGCAACGGATTTTGATGCGGTTTTTTTTAATAGATAGAGTGATTCAAGAGGAAGGTTTATATGTATAATACATGCATAATATACTTAAGGATAACCCACAATAACCATTTTCCCGTGCGGAGCCGGGGCGGGTCGCTAGTTACATTATAAAAGATCTTTGTGACGCAAAGATTAGAAAGGGACGCAGTTATGCGCAAGAGTGAGCGCGGTGTATTTGTATCTCATTCTAACGTATAACTGCGTCCCTTTCTAATCTTTACGTCAAAGATATTTGATCAAAGATCTTTTATAATGTAACTAGCGACCCGCCCCGGCTCCGCACGGGAAAATGGTTATTGTGGGTTATTCTTGAGTATATTATGCATGTATTATACATATAAACCTTCCTCTTGAATCCCTCTATCCGTTAATCCGTTGCGTAGTTTTAAAGATTTAAGCGTACAAAGGGAGGGACATAGGGAGGGACATAGGGACAGAGAAAACGACTTTATTTTATACTATGTAGTGATACCCCCCTAAGCCTCTGTCACACACAGCGAATATCTGTTCACTTCTAAGTGTCACGGACAGTCATATATGTTTGACAATGTATTATTCCCCCTTAGGAGCAATGTTAGTGTACTCACGGCGTGACGGGCAGCAGGTGCACCAGCTGGGGCTGTGGCGGCGCGTGGTGCACGCCCAGCAGCACGCCGCCCCCGGCCACACCGCCCAGGCCCGTCGGCGACGGCATCGACACAGACACCTGACAAACACACACACACACATTATACAGGCCGTCCCATGGCTATGCCACGCTTTGTTCTTTCATTCCAAAAACATAGTTCTAAAACATAGTTATTTCATGATTTTTTACGTATTTATATTAGATACACGTCATCCGCTGTATTTCAATTTGCGACAGACTTTGTTTACTAACCAGTGACGTCACACGTGTCAGATGACCGTTTTAGGCGTGATCTTCAAAATTTCAACTTTATCATTGATTTTCATTATTAAATACAGTAGATATCTCAGAAATATCAATGTATCGTGCTTATTATGTGATAAAGAATAATTTAATACGATTTCCAAAAAGTAGTCAAATAGCCTATTGGTATCAAAAATTGCTATTGAAATAGTATCGTCAAACTACATTTCATCACGATTTATTACGAAAAACATCGTAAAAGTACTTTAAAAATGCATGTAAACTTCTATATACAAATTGGTTTTTAGTCCCTATAATGCACAATACGATTATTAATCCGGTGAAGCTTGATTGGTCGTACCTTTTCGACACAGGTCAATTAAAAAAAAAAGACCTACAAATAAAGTTTTCTGATTTCTAAATATACAGGGCGTCCCACGGCTATGCCACATGGAGGGAAAGTACCTTAAATATTGTACGTAGAACATTTTACTGAAAGAAGACATTATTTTATTTCTAAAAAACTATTAAAACTGCATTCATACATTTTTTAATTATTGCATGGTTGGACCGGAAATCGAACCCGCTATACGAGAAAAAAAAATATCCTGTAGTTTTATCATGCCAATCGAAAGGCTTCATCATAAGGATTATTTTTTGCTAAATAACATAGTGTCAGAAATAAAAGGAAGACTATAGTACCTAAACTATACCCAAACTATAGCTATATTATCAGAATCATAATGATAGTATTTTTCTTACAATTATACTATTTACTACTATTTCAATTGCAGTTTTTGACATAGTCAAAATTGAATTTCATTAAGGTTTCATAGGGGAGGATTATAGCTTGAAGCACAGGGGTGTTCGGGGGTGTTTTACATAGCGCCTAACGCCATTGACTTGTAGTTGATATTCAGTTGTTATTCAAAAAAGTTAGGTTGTCAAAACGCGTTTTCTGTATGGAGTGACCGACCAGTGACATAGGTTAATTCAAAAGATATTATTATGATTTAGATGGAGAGGAAAGGGCACCAAGTACCCAAGACCACTGCGACCCATAGTGGATCTATTGTAGTCGGCCCTCATAGGCTACATAGCCTCTTTCAAACCGACCGCTTTGAAGAAGCTGACGGTTTTGGTGGGATTTAGGGTTCGGGCTTCATGGAGGGCAAGGTTGTGCGCTCCTAGCACCCGACTCCTCTTATTGACGAGAGCATCGCATTCACAGAGAATTCAAAAGATAATGATAATACAATATTCCTCACCTGTCCATTACTCTGCACTTCAATCTTATACCCGGGTGGCAGGAAGGTGTTAAAGCCAACAATTAGCTCCGGGTGTCCCTTAAACAGGTTCGATACCCGGGTGATGACTCCCGGAGTGTCGATGCTGTAACAAATAATACTTGGTGAGATATTTGCAAGTTACTTGAGGAGTTTAATAATATGTGATAAGAAGTCAGAACAATTATATTGCAGCCATCAGTATTTTCATGGATGTCAAACGGTAATTGATTTCATCATTATTATAGATTCTTTATTGTACACAAAAGCAAAATTATACATTACATATAAGCGGAAGTATACAAGGGCGAGCTTATCTCTAAATAGTGATCTCTTCCAGCCAACCCATTATCGAAGGCTTTGGGTTTAAAACGACGTTATTTTTCATTTCACGATATATTTACTTCTGAAATGACGTCATTAAGTGTTCTGAATGAATAAAATAATTTTGAATTTTAGCTTCCTTCGTCATCAAATTTTCCCGTGGGAATTAAATATTTTCAGGTTAAAAGATGATGATGTGTTGTTCGTCGTGTCATTCCATTTGTCTATTCGCTTTCACTTGAAATCAGTTGAATGGATTGTGATAAAAGAAGTAAGAAGCCGAAAAGAAGAATGGTAACGAAATTTCACTTACGTCTGACTCTTAAACTCCTTCATGATATCCAGAAAGTCGTTGTAGACTTGTGGCTGCGTGTTAAACATGTATTTGACCTGGTCGAGGTATGACAGGGCATCTTCGACCTTAAGCCGTTGGAATTGGGCCGAAAATTATAAGAAACAAAAAGACACTTACGTCTGACTCTTATTTTCAACCATAAGCCGTTGGAATTGGGCCGAAAATTATAAGAAACAAAAAGACACTTACGTCTGACTCTTATTTTCAACCTTAAGCCGTTGGAATTGGACCGAAAATTATAAGAAACAAAAAGACACTTACGTCTGACTCTTATTTTCAACCTTAAGCCGTTGGAATTGGGCCGAAAATTATAAGAAACAAAAAGACACTTACGTCTGACTCTTATTTTCAACCATAAGCCGTTGGAATTGGGCCGAAAATTATAAGAAACAAAAAGACACTTACGTCTGACTCTTATTTTCAACCTTAAGCCGTTGGAATTGGGCCGAAAATTATAAGAAACAAAAAGACACTTACGTCTGACTCTTATTTTCAACCTTAAGCCGTTGGAACTGGGCCGAAAATTATAAGAAACAAAAAGACACTTACGTCTGACTCTTATTTTCAACCTTAAGCCGTTGGAATTGGGCCGAAAATTATAAGAAACTAAAAGACACTTACGTTTGACTTTTAAACTCCTTCATGATATCCAGAAAGTCGTTGTAGACTTGTGGCTGTGTGTTAAACTTGTATTTGACCTGGTCGAGGTATGACAGGGCATCTTCGACCTTAAGCCGTTGGAATTGGGCCGCTCCGCCGGGCGCGCCGGGGGGTGCGGGCGGCGCGGCGGGGGGCGGGGACTGCCGCTGGTGGAGGTTCACCGGCGGACCGATTTGGGGGGGGAGGGGCTGGAACAAAAGTTGTTGTTAGTGTAATAGTATATTTCATTACAAGTGCGGAAAGGCTGTCATTGCAAAGAGTTCCGACAAATGTGGAACTCTTTGCAATGGTAGACAGTCGGAACGAGTTGCAATGACGGTTCCGCACGTGAACTGAACGACTATTTTTAATACAGTTGCGAAAAAATGAAGCAATTTAATAAAATAATAAAAACATAATAAAAAAAAATGACGCCAACCGTAGAATATAAGCAGAGATTTTTTTTCTTCACCTATTCTGGTAGACAAAGGGAACTATGCCCATACAGCCAAGTCTACAAATTTTTTTATTGATATGAAATGAAAATGAAATTTAATAAGATGAATTAAAATGAAACCTAACCTAACTCATTCAATCAAATCATTAAATCTGATATTTAACAAATTAGTAGCTTCTTTTTAGAAATATACGTATTTGCATGAATCGTAAAAACTTCTATGAATTTTTTTAGTAAAAACTATTTTCTTTTTATTAGACATTATTTTGACAGTTGGGAAAGAAAACGCACGAGTGCGGGAAAGGTAAAGAAAAAGCACGCGTGTGTAATAGCCCACTTCCCGAACGCTATACGACCCTGCAATACGCCACTTTTTGAGCAACTGTATTAAAAAAGTTTTTTTGTATTTAAATGTATGTAGAAATGTATTTTAAAACCGGACTATAAAAATAAAAAACCTCGCCATATTGCTGAATGAAACTTATCCCTACTAATATTATAAACTAGCTTTCCGCCTCGGCTTCGCCCGCGTTAACTGTTTTTCCAGTGGAAATGAGGTATTTTTCCGCCTATAGAAAGCTACATTCACCCTGAGTAACATAGGCTATATTTTATTTAAAAAAAATAGGGATCCTTGCTAAAACTTCAATAATGCAACGCAAAGTGTAAAAAAAAACGTAAAATATTCCCAATAATTGAATGGGCTCCGATTCTGTAGAACCGATTTTGGTGAAACTTGGCACAAAGATAGAATAGACCTTGGGAAAGAACACAGGCTACGATTTACCGCGGGAAAATTTCTCATTCCCATGGGAAAAAATGTTACAGCGGGCGGAGTTGGCACAAAGATAGAATAGACTTTGCGGAAGAATATAGGCTAACTTTTACCGCGGAAAAGACATCATTCCCGTGGAAAAAACTACTAACGCGGGTTAGTGTTATACCTTTAGTTTTTTGTTTATTTTTATATTTATATTTTATCTGGCATTTTTATTGTGACTATTTTGTAAAATGACAATTTATTAATAATAAATATGTATGTTAAATTAGTTCTGTATAAACATTTTCGGCACGCCAAGCCTCAAGGCAAGTCTCGGCGCTTCCAATGCTTAGTTTGATATTCCCCTCAGCACTTGCAGTTGTTCAAACCTATTGAGGTAGGCAACGGGACTTGGGGGATATTAAATTCAATTTCTTCTCGTATGGCGCTATTCGTTCTTGGTTATTATGACCTAATCATTCAGACAGACATAATTTATTTGACACTCATAGCAGATACAATAAACAAGGAAAAACAATGGGAACTTAGATAATACAATACAATACAATACAATACAAAATACTTTATTGACACCAAAAAAAAACACAAGGTAACAAATTAAAAATACATAAGGAGTCAAAAGGCGGCCTTATTGCTAAGGTAGCAATCTCTACCAGGCAACCTTAGGGTAGATAAATAGCTCAAAGAAAAGATGAAGCGGGTTTAGGTTTCAATAATGTAACATAAACTACATACTAACTGTCATAAATATAATACTTAAACATAATAATAACATAAGTAATATACATACATATATTACTGCACACAATACTTTACTAATACAAGTACATAGACATTAAATAAACTACATATACATACATGTTTATAATTACGGAAAAGCAAGAGGATTATTATCACCGACTATTCAGAAGAGACAACGTTCAGATAGTGAGTTTTAATCCTAATTTTGAACGATTCAGATGTAGGAGCACGCCTGACCGACTCGGGAAGATCGTTCCATAGGCGGACAGCTTGTACGGTAAAAGAATTTGAGTATGATTTAGTAGAATGAGAGGGCATGTCGAGAGAGAGGTTATTGCACGAACGAAGATTAAGGTTGTGAGTGGTAGAACGAAAGATAAAATTATTCTTAAGATATAGAGGGGAGTTATTACTGAATAGAACAGAATAGAGAAGTGAGAGTAGGTGACAGTTTCTCCGGTGGCGGATTGGCAGCCATTGAAGCTTAGTGCGATAATCGGAGACATGGTCAAATTTCCGCAGACCAAAGATAAAGCGTATGCAGAGATTCTGCAGACGCTCTAGTTTGCTAATGAGTTCAGATGTTAGATCAAGGTAACATACGTCAGCATAATCCAAAATTGGTAGAAGAAGTGATTGAGCCAAGGACACCTTAGTTCTTGTCGGTAACAGGTTCTTTAAACGTTTAAGCGAGCTGTACGCAGCAAAAATCCTCCTGCTAACCTCGGAGATATGGGGTTTCCAGGACAGACAACTGTCAAAAATAACTCCAAGATTTTTGACCTTTTCACTGAACGGAATCCGAACACCGTTGAAAATGATATGAGGTAGGGAATCGAGATTAGTTCGATTCAGATACCAACGACTGCCCAAGACAATAGCTTGTGATTTAATTGGATTTACCTTCAGACCATGAGAGTTGCTCCAATCAGAGATTTTTCCAAGGTCGTTGTTGATTTTTGTAATTGCTTCTGGTAATTGAAGGTAAGAAGCCTGGGTGTAGATCTGCAAGTCATCCGCATACAAATGATAGGACGAAGTAAGTGGGAGCGTAATAGAATTTATGAAAATGGAAAATAGGAGAGGATACCATACCAGAATAGGAGAGGAGGAGAGGATAACCACAGACATATAAAGGGAAGCAGACCATACATTACATACTTAGAACGCGTGGCAACTTTTCACTCGTAGCTTATTTTTAAATTGCCAAATTAATATATTTGTAAACAGTTATTGCGGGTGTTTGTATACTGAAGTACTCTTTCACATTCATAAGTATAGTACTTTACTATTTTTGTTCCAAATATTACCAATTATGTTAAAGAAAAACAATAAAACTTATGTAGCTTAAGTGGAAATTCGCGGCATTCTTTGTATTATACAATTATGTTAATGTCTTTTCTCAATCATGTTGTTGTCTGTTTATGTCTGCTTCCCTTTATATGTCTGTGGATGGTACCGTAACAACCAACCGCTAACCACTATTGTGTTGATGCCTCAGATACAAGTTAATTCTTAGTTTAGGTACCTATCACAGTAATATTTTTTGATTGTTTATATTTTATTTTGTATTTATTTATTTTTTATTTATTAAGGAAAACAAACAGCTTAAAATAGAACATGATTACAATAGTAAATAGGTGGTGCATGAGCCAGTAAAGTGGTGGTGTATGAGTATTCCGATATTTGTATTTAGATTTAGTTTTGATAAATAAAAAAAATATTATTATTATTATATTATTACTTCGCCACCGACAATCTTGACAGCTAGTATTATAACATTAAATTTAAAAATTATGAACTCCCGCCACAAAACCGTTACTTGATCGTTTCAACAACTAGAAATGAGCTGATAATCTTCAAATGGCTGAAGATAATTTTCTTGGATAATAGCTAAGAACACTCTCGATTGTGACACCTTACAAACGAAAAAACTAGATCAAAATCGGCGCATCCGTTTACGAGCTGCGATGCCACAGACACAGACAAACAAAAAAACTCAAAAACTACTAAACTAATTTCAAAAATTCTTTCACCATTAGAAAGCTACATTCACCCTGAGTAACATAGGCTACCTTTTACCGCGGGAAAATGCCTCGTTCCCACGGGAAAATCTGTTAACGCGGGCGGAGCCGCGGCGGTAAGCTAGTCTTAAATAAATGAATTCTGTCAACTAGCTGACGTGCGGGGAGGGTTGTCTCGGGGGGAACACCCAAAAATACCGAATTACATTTTTTCGAATTTGAAAATACTGAATTTGAAAATTACGAAATATTGTAATACCGAAATCTTTAAATGACGAATTATAAAAATTACGAAATTTAAAATTCCTAATATTGTAATCACGAATTTTTATTATTCCGATTGTTAAATACACGAACGTCAAAAATTACGAATACTTTATTGTACGAAAATTAAAACACCGATCTTTTATAATCACGAAAAATTAAAATCCCGGTCGGAAATGTGATAATTCGTGATTTAGATAAAAACTCAATAAAGTTCAAAGTTGAAAGGAAAATAGTACCCGAATCAAAATTTTAATGGGTGCGCTAAACTACCTGATTAGTTATGGTTTTATAATTTAGGATGCATGTAAGGATTTTTGACAAAAAAAAATACAGGAGCGGGTGCGAGCGAAGCGAGCACGGGACTTCTGGGCACCCCGACACGGCTAGGTTAGGTTCGAAGGGTATGACAGCCCGCTCGTTCTGCCATACCCTTCGGGTTAGGTTGACATGAATGCATGCCTGCTTGAATGCTTGCTTGCTTGCACCACGGCTTACATACTTGCATGCTTGCTTCAATGCTTCCTTGCATGCTTGCTTACATGCTTACTTGCATGTTTGCGTGCATGCTTGCTTGCATGCTTGTTTGCATGTTGGCTAGCTGGTGTGCTTGCATGAATTCTCCTATGTTAGCCTTTAACATTTATTCGGGATTTTGATTTTCGGAATATTAAAACTTCGAGATTCGTAATTTTCAATATTCGATAAACTAAAAAATCGTACTTTTTAAACATCGAAATTATAATATTCGGAAAATTGACTTTCGGAATTGAAATAATTCAGTTGTTTGAAAATTCGTTAATTAACTATTCGTCATTTTCACTATTCGAAAATTTTAAATTCGGAATTGTGAATCATTCGGAACTATGAAATTCGGAATTTGAATAATCGTCATTTTCAAATTCGTAAAAAAATAATTCGGAATTATGTAGTGTACTCGTCTCGGGGTTGTGATTGCTCCAAATGTCATGCAGCTTTCCATTGTCAGTACATGGTCTAAGAAAACAAGGTCTTCCATTGGGACCACGTGCCTGAACAGGCTTAGCCTACGTCATTTTGCCTGTTCATCCTTGTAATGCGTGTTAATAGACAAGGATGAACAGCGTTAAGTCCGGTGAAGCTTGATTGGTCGTACCTTTTCGACACAGCATAGGTCAATTCAGAAAAAAATAAAACATTATGCTAGTTCATTATAAGCGTCAATTTAACATTGTTGGTCTTCCGCTCCCCCGCAAGTCCGGTGAAGCTTGATTGGTCGTACCTTTTCGACACAGCATAGGTCAATTCAAAAAAAGGATGAACAGCGCAAAATGACGTAGGCTTGTGTCAGTCACGTGGTCCGAATGGAAGACCTTGTTTTCTTACACCATGGAGTTAGTATATACCTTGAGCCTAAAACTTTCACGGTTTTCGCGCTATATCCCGTTTTAAATCTTAATAGTTACCTTGAGCCTTGGCTGTTGCGGCGGCTGCTTCGGCGGCGCGTACTGGACGCCGGCCTTCATGTAGTTGATGACTGCGGGGGCACCGCCCACACTGCCCACAGACCGCGCCGCGCCCCCGCGGAAACCGCCCCCACCCACCGAGAGCATCGCTGTTGCTCCTGTGGGAGGGAGGTAAGTCAGTGTATTGGTCGATCATAATATTATAACACTAAATTAAAAATTTTAATAACCCCCGACACTAAACTGTTACTTGATCCTTTCAACAACTAGAAAAGAGCTGATAATCTTCAAATGGCTGAAGATATTTTCTTGGATCATAGCTAAGAACACTCTCGATTGTGACACCTAGCAAACAAAAAAAACTAGATCAAAATCGGCGCATCCGTTTAGGAGCTACGATGCCACAGACAGACAGACAGACACACACGTCAAACTTATAACACCCCTCTTTTTCGTCGGGGGTTAAAAATCACTAAAGCCTGACCAAAGAAATAAGAAACCTGCTCTGGGGGCGCCACGTGTATATTTTTACGACTATGGCAACAATTTCCCTTATAAAATTAGTTCCATTGAAATTCCGCAATATGGCGAGGTGTCATATTTCTTTGGTCGGGCTTTAAATAGTATAAAACAAAGTCGCTTCCTCTGTCCCTATGTCCCTTTGTATGCTTAAATCTTTAAAACTACGCAACGGATTTTGATGCGGTTTTTTTAATAGATAGAGTGATTCAGGAGGAAGGTTTATATGTATAATACATGCATAATATACTAAAGGATAACCCACAATAACCATTTTCCCGTGCGGAGCCGGGGCGGGTCGCTAGTAATAAATATATGTATGACATGTGGTCGAGTGGTCAAATACTCGCCTTACGTTACAGAGGTTCTGGGTTCGAATCCCGGTGGGGGCTCGTCGAACAAATATCACTTTGTGACACTTTCCCTAGTTTGCTTAGGACATTGCAGGCTGAATCACCTGATTGTCCGCAAAGAGAGATGATTCCGCGCTTCGTCTTTGGTCCCGGTTACTATTTACGGATGTAATCGTTACATGATCCATGTCAGAAGCCATAGGCGGCTCAATGATTCTGACACCAGGGCACTGGGCGGTCACTCCATAGAGAAAACGCGTTTTGACAAGCTACTTCTTTTTGAATATCAACTGCAAGTGAATGGCGCTAGGCGCTATGTAAAACACCCCCGAACACCCCTGGTAGAGTCCCGCGGCGGTTGCGGGGTGCGGGGCGTGGGGCGCTATATTGGACGGAAACTCATTTTGGCGCGGGGGGGTGAGTGTCCTTTCTGTACGGGTTAGTACTATTATTTTCTTCTGTAACCAGGGTTTGCGGGTTAGGTTAACCTCAAAACCCACACATTAAGTGAAGTGAAGCACACTGTAACGCAGATTGCGCCTACTTTCTACGGGACAGGCTGCATTTAAGCTCGGATATAGGATTTATGAGTACGGAGATTTCTATTATCATTACTAGCGACCCGCCCCGGCTCCGCACGGGAAATTGGTTATTGTGGGTTATCCCTAAGTATATTATGCATAAAATAAAAATAAAATAAAATAAAAATGTATTTATTCGCTCTTTCAGATACATACAGTGCTTATCTATGGGTCTTATAACTGAAGCTTACAATCATATCTGAAAGAGCCTGGAGCCTATACTAAACATGTACTTATTTATTATACATATAAACCTTCCTCTTGAATCACTCTATCTATTAAAAAAACCGCATTAAAATCCGTTGCGTAGTTTTAAAGATTTAAGCATACATAGGGATAGAGAAAGCGACTTAGTTTTATACTACGTAGTGATGTTTAGTTTACACACGAAAAAACAGCAAGTTGTAAAATGTGAAAAGACAATAAAGAGGGACTTACCAAGGATTTGCGGTTGGGCGGACTGCGCTAAAGTATGCATGTTGCTAGCTCCTGGCTGCTGAATCTGGAACAACAGATACGAGGGTCACTCAATCGTCAAACTACTCTGAGAGCAGCCGTTTAGATAATTCGAGGGTATAAAGAATACCACATCATGCTCAGATACGCGTGACAAACATAACCCTTCCTTTCTAGTCGGGTAAAGAGTCAAGTCATTTAGTCTTCATTTCGAGACAGTCGATTTTCAAGACTAGGACTCGTTAGTCACATGAATCCGAGTCCTAAATGTAACTTTATTTGACTTAACTAAGTGATCAAAAGTGTCCAAAAGTTAAAAATAAATGATTTCCTTTCATTTGATTTGATTTCATTCCTTTGTGTCTTTATGAAGAAAATGTTGAAATTCCGCAATATGGCGAGATTTTTCATTTTTTTTGGTCGGACTTAACGTTTGTTACAAACTAAATAATTTTGTAGCAGATCACGATGATCAATTCATTTGATATCAGCCAGATAAAACGTGATAGAGATATGATACAATATCTCGTGACTGTGTGAGGTGTACGAGTAATCGTAATCAGTTTTCGCTGTTTTTTGTTTTTTGTTATTCAATTATTATCGGAAATTATCAAACACTTTCTCGTTTTATCACAATGAAACTACAAATTGTGGGTTTTAAACGTAATTATGGACTTCATTCACAAATCATACTATTATTATAAAGAGGAAAGATTTGTATTTTTGTGTGTGTGTGTATGTTTGTAATGAATAAACTTAAAAACTACTGAACCGATTTCAAAAATTCTTTCACCATTTGAAAGCTCTGAGTAACATAGGCCACATTTTACCGCGAGAAAATGCCTCATTCCCACGGAAAAAACTGATAACGCGGGAGGAGCCGCGGCGAAAAGCTATTCATAAATACTATTAGTATTTTTATGCTTTCGAAAAATACTCGCTAAGGTCTCTAGTAGTTACTAGTTTAAATTTGATTATGACCGCGCCCCCGCCGCCGGGTACGGGCATTGTTACCAGAAGGGTGGATATTTCGATATAGCTGGTTTCTCGCAGCTTTTTGGTAGATAAATGTGAGATAATCTTTTGTCACAGTGCTTCATGGTAGGTTGGTCCGTAATAAAGAATTTAGTAATTTACGTTTTGTTTTCATAAAAACACCGGCTCAGATATTAAATGTGTAAACTAAGACTTGAGCCAAAAAATGATTCAGCTACAACTATAAATATCCGCGATTAATGCCATGCAAAAACAGACCAAACCACGTGGAGAGTTGTGGTCGAAAATACTTTGTAAACAGCTCGCTGCAGTCGGGCACACGAAAACTTGGTTTATTTATTGCGAAAACATGTTGATAAGTTGTAAAAGAAATGTGTCGCGAATTATATGTTGAGCTGTAAACGACTGTATAGTAGGTAAGTGTTTATTATTGTACAAACACGTTGGATAAGCATTTAGGAGCGTGTTTCCGGTTTCCACATTTCTTTTCGCTAACACATTGTAATTTTCATTATCACTTTAAAATTTCGCCTCCCGTACTGGCACAACGGTCTCTGAGCCACTACGCCATCGACGCTTTTAAAAAAACGCTGCTAAATGACTCCTATCGTCGGTGGCCAAGTGGCTAGGGGCGTTGACTTCCATTCAGAAGTTCGCGGGTTCGAACCTCGGCACGTACCAATGTATTTTCGATTTTCGAATTCTTGTGTACGTTTTTCGGCGCTCTTACGGTGAAGGAAAACATCGTGAGGAAACCTGCACACACTTGCGAAGTAATTCGAGGCTTGTGTGTTCGTGACCAACCCGCACTGGGTCAGCGTGGTCGACTTAGGTCTATTCACCCTGGTTTCAGGGTAGGCTCGAGCCCCTCGGTGGGGAAATGTATGAGCTGTTAATGATGATGAAACGACTCCTATGTCCTTTACCGCATCAATATTGATCTGTTTATACAATATACGCGCTAACGAAGTTATTATTGCAATGGGCTTGTTTACGAACGTATACACCGACGATAGATACCTACAAGCTACAACTGATAAGGATAACCTGTTTACAATGTTGTCACTGGCACATAATTATGCACACATAGTAGGTGCAGTAGACAACACATGCGGCTGGACATGTTGACCTTGCAAGCGCCCATATTCCGTAGCAGTAGGGGTGAATTTCGTAGCGCGAATGTCCAACCGCATGTGCTGGCTTTTGTACATGATAAAGTGTGGCTATTCACCTGCTGCGTATGGACCTGAGAAACAGGCTGCGGCGGCATCGGCGCCGGGTCGTCGGGCCCCAGCCGCGGGACCGCCGTGCGCTTCATCATCGCGACTCACAAGCCCATCAGTTCACCTGGAAACAAACAAAACACAAGTTAACCACAGAATCACTGGGCGGTCACTCCATACAGAAAACGCGTTTTGACAACCTACTTTTTTTTTTTAATTAGAAAAGGAGGGACTGACAAGATGGCGTCCTTCCCATTCCTATTCTTATTTGGCACGCATAGTACAAGTCAATGGCGCTAGGCGCTATGTAAAACACCCCCGAACACCCCTATTAGAGTCCCTGAGGCGCCTGCGGGGTGCGGTGTGTGGGGCGCTATAACGGGCGGGGAACTCATTCTAGCGCGGGGGGGTGAGTGTCCTTTCTGTACGGGTTAGTACTGTTATTTTCTTCTGTGCAGAGGGTTCAAAGCCCATACAGCCTAGTCTTTTGTAAGTTTCATTTCTTGTCACAGGCGGTATCATTGAAATGCAGGGGTGGTCCTTATATTCCAATGACATCGGAGTTTTACGCGGGGTCACAGTTCGATGCAGAAACCCAAATAGTAGTCCCTACAGAAGCTTCACTTGGCGACATAATTCAAATAAATAGAAACCCTAGCTCCGTTGCAATAAAGTGCAAAGACGAAGTTGCTGCATCTCTTTCTCTCGCGTATCGCGCTACTCTACTAACACCCAAAAAATAAATTATAATTTTGTAAAAATATTTTGTTTAGATGCAACGCCTGTGGAGTCCCTTCCGGCGAGTTCTTCTCCACAGAAGACAGCCAAATTGTGAACTCGCCAGAAAATAATATGCAACTGACTTAACTAAGTGATGTAAATCCTGAAGTTAAAATAAATACTTTAAGCTTTTTGAACACCAGGGCTGTCGTCTTTAAAAAATAAAAAAAATGATTGATTAACTTCTACTTTTCTTTTCATTCATACATAAATCATAACATAATCATACATAAGGTTGCCTGGTAGAAATTGCTACTCGGCAATAAGGCCGCCTACATGTACAATTTCGTTATTTTTTTGTGAATTTACTGATTCTATTATTTCTAATAAAGTATATTCTATTCTATTCTAAATCCTGTAATATAATCTGTATAAACATTTTCGGCACGCCAAGCCTCAAGGCAAGTCTTGGCGCTTCCAATGCTTAGTTTGATATTCCCCTCAGCACTTGCAGTTGTTCAAACCTATTGAGGTAGGCAACGGGACTTGGGGGTTTTAAAGAAAAACTTACCTAGTAAAATTCTTCTTGAAAGAGTACAATCTTATCTATTTAAGTTATCAATGAACTATATTGTATTTGACCACATCATTTAAAAATATGTTAATACTTGCTTACACTATTAATTATTATAATATTGGCTTTATTACAGTAGGTTACATCACTCAGTTAAATCTGAGAAAAACTGCTTGTTTATCTGCAATAGTGGTAGTACGAGTACTCATGAAACTGCACAGCTTTCCCTAAGAATATAGGCTGAAGTTTCAAAAATAATGTTCAACTTTTCATATTAACTTGAGTTACGTAACCAGCCTCTTTGTATGACAAATTGAATCGGGAAAAGTTGTTCAGTTTTATGAGTACCACTATATAGCAGATAAACAACCAGTTTTTTAGTGTATATTTAAGTCCTTTATTTGCTTGATTCAGCAAGGCACTTATTCAGAATTTTAAAAACCTGTATTAAAGTTTAGAGTTGCATTTTAGTAGGAAGTGGCTTTATATAAAATGTATAGGTATTATACTATGTATAAATTATCCAGATCATAGATTTTCGTCGTATGTACTTGATGGTAAAGGTAAATAACCTTTTTACCAAGAGGAATTAAACAAAAACAAATTATGTTTCTTTATAACTTTATGTTTGAAACCCCGCCAATGCAGAGTGTAAGACCAGAATGACAATGAGGTTAAGACGGTAAACAAATAGATATATTAGCATTTTCTTTATTTTCCTCAAAGAAGAATATTCATAAAGCAACAAATAATCATGAAAAAAGATCACTTCACAAAGGGAGATTTTCTGACAGATGGAAGATTTAAAAAAAGACGAGTGTTTTATAATATTACCCTATATGACGCTAGTAAAATAATGAAGTCACTGAGCTTCATTAGACATTTGCTTAAGAAGTTTGCTATAAAAATTGTGTCAGTGAATCCGCATAGGTACATATTTCATATATACCGAAAATATGTCAGTGTGTAATTCTGACATGCAATCTACAAAAAAAAAAACTTAGTAAACAAAAACAAGATCAAAATAACTTGATGATCATCAGAAAATTCTCAGTCCAATAAATATGAAGCCAAGACCGGTGCTTGGCCCTGACCAGAATTCAATGCATAACAACAAAAGTGTTAGACTGAATTAAACATGTTCGATTTAGATTGAATTATAAATTATAAGGTAAGTAACTGATCACAAAGTTGTACAAGCCTTATCATTATACATTTTTACATAGGTAGTAAAATTCTATGAAACTATTGAAATTTGCAAATTTTTCTTTCCAATCTTCATCAACAGTTTTTAAAACATTGCCTCCAGTGGGGCTTCTTATCAAATAATGTTGTTTGTTGTTGTTGTTGATGCGGGTTCAAGTCCCTGCCCAAGCTCAATGATTTTCATTCTTCGCTTGTGAGCATCAATAAAGAATATTGTATCGTATTGATTTATGTATTCATTGCACAATCATTACCTACTGATTATGTAGCCCTCAAAATGAGATTTTAATTCTGGGATTTGCAATTTTTGACCTTCATTTTTTTGTGTGAATCGATAAAATGACAATGTAAAGATAGACAGACAGTAAAACCAAATTCTATATAGGTAATAAAATTGTTTAAAAATCTGTACATAGAAAAAAATGCTAAAAACAGAGTCAGGGGGATGCACGAAAGAAGTAATAGAACATGTCCAGATTTTTTCAATTCATTTGTTTATCTGTTTATATGTGTTAATCTCCCAAACTGTTGGCCTGATTAATTAAAAGGTATTTGACATCTCTAAGTAATAAATAATAATGAATAAATCTAAATTAATTATTTATGATTGCCAACTTTTAAAGCTAGGTGTAAGTATCAAATTATGCATGCACAGAAGTTTCTTACATGAATTGCACAGGAAAATATTACTGGAAGGGTGTTGCGGATCAAAAACATTGGTCAGAGAGTCAACTATTTTTACTAGCACAAGTCACTAGAGAAAATGAGGTTACTAACTTTTTAGGTTATTTTTATGACGCCACTCCTCACATTATGTGTTCGGCAAGAATAAAAAGGAGAACTCACAAAAACAAAAAGCGATCAAAGGGTCAAAGATGAATATCAAGACGTTCACGGTTTAGTGATTCGCAGACCTCAAGCCGAAACTATCAACATGTGATGTGGCGTGTGACGGCAAACAAAGCAAGCGCGTGTTAAACAATATTACGTAACAAAGATGAAAATCCTCGCATAATAAATGTATGTGTAAAAGACCTACCTTTACGGTACGAAAGTAGCTAGCTAAGTTAGTTCGAATTTGGAATGCTTCGGACTCCGGAGCGAAGCACCCACACAGGTTTTCCAAACCGGTCTAGCACCACCACCGATGACACAAACTCGTACTTATTTATAGCGGAAAAGGTACACGAATCGATAAAACCGCTGTTATATACCTTTATAGATTGGAACTGCAACGAACGAGAGCCAACGCCGCCCGTATTCTATCATACAAAACTTCTCAGAAGAAATACAGAACGAACAGACAGACAGACAGACAGACAAGACAAAACTGTCATTTTCATTTATCCCGCCATTTTCTTAACTTTTTTTTCATAATCGTTCAGAAATTTAACCCTTTACCGCATACAGTCCCATATTTGGCACACGACACTTACTGATTGAAATATTCGGATCCACTCAACCTTTCTTCTTAGACATTCATTATTTGTATACAGTATAGTGTATCCGAACTTATGATAGCAAAAATATTTCCCATCATACTCTCACAGTGCTTATTTTTCATTCCAAAGTTGAAAATTCGGGATAAAGAGCGTTTTAGAGATTTCTGATCGGAAAAAAATAGTTTGCTGTGAAATTTATGGCGCGATAAATCTAATTTATAGTAAATTTTGTAGAAGAACGTTCCTTTCGCATAAAACGAGCAAAAAATTAAGTATACTCATCTAAAAGACAGTTTTTTATCCATTCAAACATTGTTCCAAATTTGGAACACCATGCAGTTATGTCAATTTTTCTTTGGCAAATTTGGTACAATATGCAGTAAGGTAGTTTTTTGTGTCTGGTCAAATTTGGAACAATGTGCAGTAAGATAAACTAAAATTTTTGGTATTCAAAAATTACTGCTACATCTTTGAGCTGTTAACGACCACATCTTTAGGCGATCCTATATTAAAAGTTGATAAGTTTTCTATGCATAATCATCACATGTGGTGTCAGATATTTTAAGTTCTCTATATGGTTATTTGCTTACCGACCGACTTATTTATTATTTATTACTTGCTAGACAACACGAAGACGCATGGGAGAAAAAATAATGTTATTCCTGACGAAAGAGATGACGTAAATCTATCAGACAAAGATTACCAGGATCAGGTGCATGACCCTTACTGCATGTTGTGCCATATGGCTAAAAACTACGTTACTGCATGTTGTACCAAATATGGTACATTGATGTTAGTGGGACTTTTCTCGGTTTCCCAGGTGTTTTTAATTTTTTTTTAATTTTTCCTATGTTCAAAAAAATATATTTAACCATGTAAATTAATTCGAGCGAAATCAAAAAATCCGTGCGGTAAAGGGTTAAATGCGTTCCAAAACGAATATTTTTACAAGAAATACAACTACGGATCGTTCCAAATTCTTCAGTGCAAGGCAGTCTCTCTCACGAAAACGTTATTATTTCCACAATGAATCATAGCGAGCGGATCTCATTCGAACAAAAAATTAACGTTGATCGAGGATAACAGTCTCTCAGATTAAAGTAGTAGAGTCCGGTTTGCGTTGGTGTAAGTGAAACGGGGACGGTGGCGGCGGCAGCGCGGCGATATTCGTCACCGACGTAGAAAATGGCGACTAAATACCAACAATTACATCGCACGCTCAACACCATTACTATCAATTTAATTTAAAAGAAAACAGTTTTTTACATAAGAGTATAATTTATTAGCTGCCAAAATGTATATCAAGTAGTTTAGTACTTATAGTAGGTACTTATCTGAACTAACGGAGATAACGATTCCTATGAGCGACCTAATAAGAATTAATAAACTGGTACGTACCGTTGAATCAAATGTTGTAATACAATCAAAGCTTCAATATTACGCTGAAAACGTCTTTTGCAACTCAAAAAACTATGATTTAACAAGGTTTTCTGATAATAACGCGTCACTGCACGCTCCGTGCGAGCACATTCGTGCGCCTCCAAATAGCGCAGCGGCGCAACTTTTCCAAGCGCGGCATCAACACGGTCAGGTGGGCGAGGTTGCGACACTGCCATAGCGCGGTCTCTTTCTTCAACCTCTCACTCGCACCACCGTTTATCCGTCTCACTCACACTCGCGGCAAAACTAGGCTGGGCAAAAAGGGGCACTCGCGGAGCCCTCCGCGGACGAACGTCGCGCACCAAGCTGCGCGGCCGACTGAACTAGCTACCTTCAATGCTACCAATCTCCGTGTACAGAGGAGTTGATGTCGAACTATCGAGCATCGAGCCGAAGCCCCGCAGCGAAACGGCAACATCGCTTCAATAATAGCGGGCGGACGTGCCGCGATATGAAATGCCACGACCGACGAACCTCCTCCGAGGTGGTGGACCAAAACAAATCTCCTTTCTCTAAAATTATACAACAGTTGCGATTGAGAGCGCAACTCAGTTATTCTTCTAATTTTGCCGCCAAAACATTTCATTTAGGCGCTCTCTAAAATAGGAATGCATTTCATTTAGTAAGCGTTATCATATCATATGATATAGATGGAATAGGCTTCACACACGTACAAGTTAATAATATTCGTGATATGAAACTGGTAAAATCAATTCGATTTGATCAAAGTGAGCGCAGAGCGAGAAAAAAAGATTTCACACCCTTCACCCAACATAGGGTAGAGTTATAAAGATCTATGTATACTGTATAACAGGTTGTCTTGACAACAAACGTGTGGGTAAACGTAATTGAGAAGGGAAAAGCCAGGTTACTGCAAAATTCAAAACTATGAAACAAGCACAATAAGCTTAACAGCTACTCAATTGGGAAAAAAAGGATGGACGAAAATTTTATTGTTTGTTTATTGAGATTCCCAAAATACTTTGGAATAACAATAGAGTTAAGAAGTACCGCTATGAATAAATTAAAACTGATAATGGATGTTAGGAACTTCTCCCTCAGACGGCAAACCAATTGTGCAGACTCCTGTGCCCTAATGAAAAAAATAAATAAGCCATGACTTTTTGCATATTCCGTGGTATTTTTGTGGTGAAGACGAAAGTTTCGCTTATCTAGTGCTTAGATAGATGCCAATTTTAATACTTGGATTCTAGAATGCTATAAGATTCAGAGTAAAACTCAAGAGAGAGTCAAGAAAAGCTTTCGTGTGTTCGTAATATTGATATTTTTAAGAAATCAGATAGCCATTTGCAAATAATAGCAGCGCGGCGGCGGTGCATGGTGCATCCCAATATGTAGATGCGCTAGAACTAGATGATCATCAAATGGTCAGTCATAATTAACATTTTTGGAATTCAACATGGTGGTCCGGAAGGATTGTGGAAACTAGAGGCAGATTAGTTTTAAGGCTTTTCTAGGTATTTTAGGAAAGACAGAAACCAGACAAAGGATAGCTGGCAGTCTCAGTAAGGTAACGTATTTAGAACTAAATTTCATGGGTAGGCTCGAGCGTCTTGGTGAGGACAAATATGGCACTTTTTCCACAATTCTGAACTAGGTTGACCTTTTTCCTTTCTCAAATAATGTATTAGGTTCAGGTGCAAACTGCAAATTATTTGAAAAAGTCAAAGAGTTCAAAAATACCGTAGACTTATAGTAGAATCCATAAAATATTACTGCTTCTTCTTAACGCTTTTAAAATATTACAAATTAATATGTAATACGTTCTCTTTATTTATGAAAGTATACCTACCTGTTCTTTAGCTTCATGTTTCAGGGAAAAAATGAACATAAATAATTTTGATCAATGTATCGAAAAGACTGATAAGAAGCTAACTTAGCGAAAATAATAAAAGCACGAGCTTTTTTCAAATACTTAAGATTAATAAAATAAAAATTGATCACTGATGAATCAGCTCCATTTCGTCTTCTGATGTGGCGATGACACTGAGGTCTTTCTTGCCCTCCACAATCATATTTGGTTCTTTTTGAAGCCAATCCTTGAATTTCTGTTGTAAATTTTCACCATCTGCTGAGATTATCATTGTTTCATTTTAACTTTCAATTTTTAATTCATTTATTTAAGTGTTGACACATTAAGTTCTACAAGTAGATCAATAGGTACTTGATTTATTTATTTTCAAATCATGTTATAAATAGCTAGTTGCAAGAATTATATAATTTTCAATTAATTCATTCAAAATCAACTTTTTTTGTCATGATTAATCAAATTATTAACAGCAATTTTGAATAGATGGAGAAAAAATAATAAGCAAGAGATGAAGCAAAAAATATATTATAATATATGTATAGTGTGTGTGTGTGTCAAAGTAACTTCTATTGCAGTATTGTCATATTATCTTCTATAACACAGGATTATTAGCTGCATTTCATTTCTTGATGATGTTTTAGAAAGAAAGTCCTTGAGTGTGTAGGTAAGCTTACATTTTAATTTAATTATTTATTATATGTCAGCCAATTTTACTGTTCTTGCCAAACAAGGTCCAGATAATCATATTAGAAAATAGGTAGTGCAGAAAGGGGCTGGTCAGGCAAGAGCAAACCAAGTTAGACAAAATCTACAGAAATTATAGAATAAGGAGGAGACGAACCGTTCATATCTTTAGCTTATTTTTATTGAGTACCTAATTTAAACGTTAATTCCAAACCCACCGAAAGACTTTCAGTAAAGTGAAATAAATATTTTAACTAAGTAAGTTTTATCTCACCATTTAATATTTATAATGATGTCCCATGAATCACATTTGATTCAAAAGCAATTTTTTGTACCATTTTTATGAAGTTCATGAATTATATTATATGAGCAAATTATTAGGCAAACTTAGAATGTATTTTTTATGGACGTAGCCGTAGAAATTAGGTTTTTAGTATCGGAACGTGTACGGTATATCATCATGTTGACAAAAAAAAACAGGTGACGTTAGGACCTGTCCTGTATGGGGACAGGGAACCTGTTAATTCAGATCGATACAAAACTTCCAATAATATCTATAACACAGAAAATGTGAACTGCTATATTGACTGACACTGTTAACCTTGTTACATGTCCATTAACAGAAAACTAGTCGAAGAAAATGGCACTTAGCGGCGCGCAATCGACCTAAATAGTAACTTGAACAGGTTGAGGTAAACAGACACAAAAACTGCTTATACCATTACCGTGGTTACTAGTATCGAGTGACTGTCTGAGATCAGGATGAAAACAGCAATAAGGGAAATACATCGATCAGACCAAAGTAGCCAGACAGAAAGGCGCAATAATAAATAAACCCTTCAATACGAACCGCAAAGTAATACGATAAGAGATATGGAATTCCACAAACAACTCAGTCTCCCATTATATTTTTATTTGATTGTTTGCAATCGTTAAAACTTATAACGATACAAGTAACGCCATCTGTTGCGAAGAAAAAGTTCCATTCGGCAATCACCGTGGTATCTTGCGTTGTTCTCTTGTAAATATAACATAATGAGATTGAATAAGTAACGCAATAGACATTTGCAAAGCAGTTATTTCCTTACCAATGTTTACTAAACGATAGAATAAAACAAAAATAACATTAGGACACTTCTCTCAACCATACAACAACATGAGTATAAATATAACAGTATGATAAAATAGAACGTTATCCTTTATGAATATGCAGTGTTTACAATTTGGGTGAGGCTTGGATGTCAAATGACGTAAGCCAAAGCGTACTTCTACACATCTATACCTACAGACTCGCATCTATAGCTCTATAGCAAGTAGGTAATCACAACGTTGCTTCTCTTTGTGTGCTCGCCGAATATACAGCAGTGACGCTACAGACTATAGTATTAACCCCAATTAGACCATCTATGTGTGAGTGATCAGATCACTGATCACACGAACATAAGCCGAAACTTAATTAAAGCCTAAACAACATCGTAAATAATAACACGAAATACATTTTATCGTAAGTATTAAAATCCATTGTACAAGCGGAGGATACGAACGTATAGCCTTGAAATTTCTTATCGAACAAGTGACTGCTCACAATTACTGCGCGCGACGTTGTCGTTCCGCGCGCGCTACTGCGTCTTAATTTTACAAGTGGCCGCCATCTTGTTTCGATTTATCACAATCACATGCAAGCACCTCGCGGATGATAATGAGGCTACATTTCATTTTATCCTATCAGATCTATTTACTGTGATAAAACTCAGATTGCGAGATGTCACTTAAGTACAAGAACTGTACAATGCAACATTTTGCTTATGAGCTGGTTCTACAACAGCTGTTACGTAACCTGAAAGAAAGGTACCTACGTGTCTGTCAATGCATTCCAGATTTCCATGTATATTCGCGCAGCATAGGACATTTTGATAGAAGTAGATGTGGATATGCGAGCAATATGTGTCTAGATGTCTCGATGAACCCGATTACAACAGATAGAGTATCTATGCACAGCATATCCATACCTATGTAGGGAGGACAAAGTGGCGGCGCAATATGGTCATAGGATACGTACATTGAGCGGGTCGGGAGCCGGCGTCGGGTGCGGAGCGTACGCCCCAAGGTCCCAGGATACCGCTCGGGCCGACCCACAAATAGTTGCATCACAAATTCGAACATTTTTAACAAAAATTGCACGGTATCGATCACGCACAGCCGCCATTTTGAACCGACACTGAACGCGGTCGACCGAGCGAGCGACGTTGCCACGTCGCCACGTTTCCAATCCGCACTTCTATTTCTGGCTCCCTCCCCCCCGCGCCGTGACGACTGAGGTCGCAAACAATACGACAAAACATTCATGACTTGAATTCAATCTGCCACTTTACAATCTGCAGAGATCCGAATGCATAAACATCTAGGTGGCTCCGAGCAGGTCTAATTAGTTAGTGCCTGTACGTACATACCTAACTAGTGATAAGAAGCAACTATAGATTGCTATAAGTATTATGTAGAGATAGGTATATCGGTCGAGCAGCGCCCGGCTTTCACCGAGGCGAGGCAAGCGCGCAGGTCTCAGCCGACATATGCCATTGGCCACCGCAGAGATCGATAGACAAACAACGACGAGGACGCGCCTGTACAAACTACTGTCCACTTACGAGACGAAGCAGAAAGGTATAATTTCGTTCAGCAGTGACTATAAACAAACTACCGAGCGAGCACACTCGCGTCCTCCACGTAGATTCATACGTACGATACACACGACTACAAGCTTGGAAACGACGCGAGCGGGCGGCGAAGCGCGCTCAGCGACACGAATGTACGTACTATACCTACAACATCATGTATTATGTTATGGCACTTTTCTAAAGTCGAAATTCCTTTGCCACGGCTCACCCCGCGCTCCCTATCGAAGGACAAAGGGCCGATTTCACACATAAAACAAAGGGAAAGGCCGGCACAAGAAAAAAGCGCTTTCTGTTACTCACAAAATTAACTTTTTATAACAAGTGATTGAGTAGACGTTGCCAAGTCGTCCGATTGCCGTAGAGAGCGAGCGGTCAACGTTATGAAATTAACATTTTCCGTTCAAACACGCTACAACATTATTTTGATAAGAAGTAGATAGGTAAGTATGTAGGCAAAATACGCCAAGTTATAGGTGTGTATTATGTAAAAATGCGTCGATTATGAATAAGTTATATGGGCAAAATGTTAACTACAAATTGTTTTTTTGTGATAAGGGATCTACTTCTACTGAGAAAAGCGTTTTAAATCAACAAATTCTGCTGGTAATAAGCTATAATAGAGAAAGACGCAGTCTGTCAGCCACTCACTTACCTATAGTTTTGCTTGAATATTGCTTCTTTCTTCGTAATATCACGAAACCGCCACTACTCCGCAAGTTAAACAAGGATTTTATGGTATTTTAAGGACTTTATATGATTTGATATTCACAAAAAAATTACTCATAACGCCGAGCGCACGTCTGTCGCGTTGACAATACGAATGCGAACTGTTGGTTTGGGTCTCGTCGGTTGAAGCGAGGGGCGAGGGAGAGGGGAGGCGCGGCGGCGGCGGGCGGAAAACCGGAGAATGGGCTTTGGGGAGCCAGAAAGGGCAAATTCTTATTAATTAAACACAAGCTTACATAACATTAAACTTAGTCAATACTGTACGGTAAATAGTAACATATTTTATTCTTTGTAAATAATTTCTTTTTCCTAGAATATTCCGTGTCATTCAATTCATTAGTTTTTATCTTGAGAATACAATTTTTAAAATGGATGGATTGGATGGTTGATTGATTTGATCATGTCATTTTTATTTGATGCATTTATTTTTCATAAACATAATGTTCACAACAACACCTTTTTTTGTATAACTTCCATTTATTTAAAAATAATATTATGTATCCTAAACTTAAAAGAAGTATTGGTCTACCAGAATCTGATGGCAAAAAGGGAAAGACTAAATTGACGCTAGCAAGGTTTCTTCGACTTTTTCACCACCTTCTAAAGGAATTTGAAGCCAAACCAAAAACAATTCCTAGACATTTCAGTTGACAGACAACTTTTTTTTTGTTTCTATATGAAAATCGAAAGAAAAATCGCTATTTTTTTAATATTCTGGTAGACCTATATATTTAATTTACGATACTTATTTTTATTATGTACAGAAAAATACATGTCTGCTCTGAACATGGTTTGCTTTTTGGCGGTATTTGTAACCTGATTAAATTAAAATGTCCCCTAATACTCAATCGCTGTTGACACATTCAGTTTTACTTTATTTAGTAGTATTATAAGTATTAAATAGATGACCAATCCTGAAACGTTCTGTTTTTTTAATTTTTGATCGGATAATCGGTCCAATCAGCGACTGGTTCGTGTATTTGACAGAACAAGATAAACTTTTTTACACGTCGAGTGATTTTCCGGCATTTATTATCGAATTTTCTTCGAAATAATAAGTTTTTGTCTTTCAAAGTATTACAGACGTGCTATTAAAATGCGCCTCACAATTTTTCTTCTCAGCTTAATTGTAATTTTTGCACTGTGTTCAGCAAGAATAGACCCTAAAAACTTGAAATGCTTAGGTATGTGTTTTTTATCTATTTTATCTAATTTTTATATGAATTGTGGTGGATTAACTTTGATATAATTAATTCCAGTTTGCCGAACGACCTTCGAAGAGCTTGACAAGGCGATATTAAAGGTGGACAAATGGAAAAAAGTCGACGTAAGTTAGCTGTAACTTTTGTGTCTAATCTTACAATAATATAATATTAATCTTGTGTTTAGGCACGATTTTACAAGGCGAATCATATTATTTCTACCGTATTTAGAATCTATACAGCTCTTATTTCATATAGTCCGTTCATGTTCATATGAGGAAACACAATTTAAACACCATAAAGTATTTTCTAAAATATAATTTTGGTAAAAGTTTCTTTTGGATAGGTCATGAAATCAGACAATAAATTGTCCTTTCACTATATGCCAATGTGTCAGTTACGGCCAAGGCCAATCGTGGCCAAGTGGCTACGTCCTCAGATCGCGGGTTCAAATCTCGACACATCAATGTGTTTTAAATTTTAATTTGTACGTATATTCGACGCTCTTTTGGTGAAAATATGTGTGTAAATTTGACCAACCTACTCTGGGCTAGCATGGCCTATTCACCCTAATTGTCAGGATAGACATTCGAAGTGTCCACATAGTTAACGATAGTTAGGCAGGTATCTAAATACTACGTTCTGTTTGAGTTAGTTCACATTCAGCACTTTAAAATTGGTTTCCAGGTAGGAAACTTCAGGATGGATGCAGATGGCAACACTATGCAAGACAAGGTGCCGGCTCACCGGTCTGCGGTCTACATCTCCGAGCTGATTGATGACATCTGTGAGTAATAGACCGACAAAGATTTAAATAGGTTGTAAAGGAACTAATGCCTTGTGAAGCGAGCAGCGCCACTAACGTTTAGTTAGATCCTCCACGGACTGTATAACACTAGTCTAGGGAAGGTCTACTCCATAAAGATTCTTTCCACTTCGCTTTACAGACCGACAAGGTTCCAATAAATGTGGCCTGTAAAAAAACTAACGCCTTGCGTGTTGCTCACTATATGTTTGACAGTCTCTTATTTATTTAGCTAGTAGTGCCTGAGGACACTCATTTAGATCCGCCACTGTTATATTCTGTAATAATCTTGTTTTGAGGCATTAATTCATGCAAGTCTTGAATTTGGACTCTAATGGCCAGTAATGCTGTATTGCATCACACTACTAATAAGTAATAATAATACTACCGTTTATATTAGTTTATATTAGCATCATATTTAGCAAATACCATAGTATACGTTGATTGAGAAATCCACATTAAGTAGTTAAACAATTTTGCTTTTACTAGGTCAGCTATAATAAGTCTACAACACTTAACTACTCAAAGAGTCATAAAGTTTTTATGTTCTTGAAACAATCAATTAAAAAACGTATGATGGGTCTGATTCTAATTATAACGCTGTAACTTAAATAGTACTATTATTTATACACACATTTTCACGGGTTTTCTCCACGATTTAGTTTTTAAATTGAGCTTACCGATATTTCAACCGGGACACACCGATCATGGTCACGGCAGAACTGGCAAAAATGTGTGTACCTAGTACTATTATTTATTCTGTTGTGCAATTAAGATCTGCGAAAATCTAATAAATGTTTTTTTTTTTTTTTTATTGTGGTCAAGTAATAGTTCTCGATACAAATAATTAAAGAGTAGGTACACAATACAGTTTAAGATACAAGTTTAAGAACACCGACGGAGTCCCGCGGCGCCTGCGGGGTGCGGGGCGTGGGGCGTGGGGCGCTATATCGGGCAGGAAACTCATTTTGGTGAGTGAGGGTGATTGTCCTTTCTGTACGGGTTAGTACTATAATTTTCTTCTGTGTTGCAGGTAAGAAAATGGATGACTACGTGCGCGTATACTACAAGTCTAGCAACAAGCTGGCCATTATGAAGCTCATCATGGACGACGGGAAGATGAACGCAGAGTTCTCCAAGACCAAGTTCGTTACCGATGACGATCTCAACAAGAGCCTCGAGTATTACGTGAGTACAACTCCCACTGTTGGGTATTTCGTGAGTAAAACTCCTACTGTAGCAAAGTGGCCGGAGGGGAGTATTCGTGAGTAGAACTCCCGATACAAGGTATTTCGTGAGTAAACTTTCATTTTAGGGTATTAAGTGAGTAAAACTCCTACTGTAGCACAGTGGTCGGAGGGGAGTATTCGTGAGTACAACTCTCGATACAGAGTATTTCGTGAGTGAAACTCTCATTTTAGGGTATAGAGTAAAACTTCCACCGCAGAGTATTTCGTTAGTAATACTGCCACTGTGAGTAAAACTCCCACTCTAGAGTATTTGTGAGTAAAACTCCCATAATGACCCTACAGTGGGCCGTAGGGTCATTATGGACGACGGGAAGATGAACGCTGAGTTCTCCAAGACCAAGTTCGTTACCGATGACGATCTCAACAAGAGTCTCGAGTATTACGTGAGTACAACTCCCACTGTTGGGTATTAAGTGAGTAAAACTCCCGCTGCAGGGTATTACGTGACTTAAACCAGGGGGTTTCACTCGCGAGGTATGATCGGCCGATATGCCGGCCCAGCCGGCAAAAGACAGGGCTATCTAAATCAGTTCGCGGTCATTCGTTCGCCGTGCCGCACGCGCGTGTCGCTTTGTTCCTATACCACCGCGCCGCCGTCGCCGCTCGCGCCGCGCGAAATGAATCCAAAACGATGCTGCTGTGTATACACGGATGCAAAAACAAAAGGAAAATTTTTGGTTCGGATATGTCTTGTTTTATAATTCCGGAAAAAAAAGAAAGCTAACTATAACTAATTAGTATTGGCCATTGTTATATTTTCATTAGATAGTCTGCAATACAATTATAGAGGTGAGCATTGAAAATAAAAACCTATATATTATGGTAGGTAGGTATTTTATGGTAGATTCAGTCATGAGCAAGCTAAGCTGAACACTGGAGTAGTAGCATTTGTTCGAGTAAAAGGCGCATACTCAATAACTTCATAAATTAGATGTTTTATTTTTTCAAAGACGACAGCCCTAAAGGTGTTAGTAGAGTGGCGCGATACGCGAGAGAAAGAGATGCTGCAAATTCGTCTTCTCAGCGAGCACCGTGCGATCTGAATTGCACTTTATTGTAACAGCGAGCTATGGTTGCTATTTAATTGAATTATGTCGCCAAGTGGAGCTTCTCTGGGACTACTATTTGGTATTCTGTGCCTTAACTCACTGTAGGTTATTAAGTGAGTAAAACTCCTACTGTAGCAAAGTGGCCAGAAGTGAGTATTCCTGAGTAAAACTCCAATTGCAGAGTATTAAGTGAGTACAACTTCCGATACAGGGTATTACGTTAGTGAAAGTAGTCAAAGTAGATAGTAGAGAGAAAATGTGTTATTATTACAGTAAAAATATTTCCTCATTTTCAGTGCGAGCGAATGTTTGAGGAGAACGAGGACGAAATTACGGACTTGTATAAGAACCGGCCGAAAGACGATGAGATGCCGGACGCGCTTCAAGAGGTACGTTACACTTCACTGCCATTGAGTTACACTTCACAGACCACAAATAAAACATGAATGATTAAAAAATGGGACGGCAAAGCACCGTTCAAGCACCTCTTTTGATTTTGTTATAAGTTTGACGTGTGTGTCTGTCTGTCTGTGGCATCGTAGCTCCTGAACGGATGCGCCGATTTTGATCTAGTTTTTTTTGTTTGCAAACTGACACAATCGAGTGTTCGTAGCTATGATCCAAGAAAATATCTTCAGCCATTTGAAGATTATCAGCTCTTTTTTAGTTTTTGAAAGGATCAAGTAACGATTTTGTGTCGGGGGTTATTAATTTTTTTAATTTAGTGTTATCTAAGAACTTGCTCCCACCGCCAGCCATAGAAAGCAAAATCTGTATCAATCAGTCAAAACATAAGTCTTATTTATGAGACGGCGGCGTTGTGTGCTCGATTTGGTAAGTCTTATATTTCAGACCATAGCGGTTAAAAGGTTAACAGCTCACATATGTCCCCACCGAGGGGTTCGAGTCTACCCTGAAATCAGGGTGAATAGGCCTTAGTTGACCACGCTGGCCCGTTACACTTTACAGCCATTGTTTACAACATATTGTCTTTTGTCTTTGTCTTTGACCACAGATAAAACATGAACGATTCAAAAATGGGACAGCAAAGAGATGCTCAAGCACCTCTTTTTAACCCCCGACGAAAAAGGAGGGGTGTTATAAGTTTGACGTGTGTGTCTGTCTGTGGCATCGTAGCTCCTGAACGGATGCGCCGATTTAGATCTAGTTTTTTTTGTTTGCAAGCTGACACAATCGAGAGTGTTCTTAGCTATGATCCAAGATAATATCTTCAGCCATTTCAAGATTATCAGCTCTTTTCTAGTTGTTGAAAGGATCAAGTAACGGTTTTGTATCGGCGGTTATTATTTTTTTAATTTAATGTTGTGCTACAGTGAAAATACAACCGTAGTAAGGTTTTTATTAGTAAAAAACAACATATTACATTTTGAATCCAGTGCACCACGTTACCGCAATGAAAATGCGACTGTAATGGGAGACAATAAGGTTGTAATTAGAAGGCTACACATGTGTGTCAGACGGTCCCAAGTCTTTAATGCGCTTTTGGGCTCAATTCTGCGTGACCGCTAAAATATCTAAATTTAAGTTGTTATGTCTCTTTCACGTTCTTACGAACAAAAAGGGACAGGTGATTGCCAACCTACGTTTAGACACGTCAAACATAGATTTTACGCGTAATTTAGCAGGAATTTAAAAACATCCCGACTAAATTAAGCTGAATTTGACAGCTGCGCTGGTTATTTTAAGTATCATTCATTCAAAATTAAATTCATTCTACTCCCCATCCTTTTCGATTCCCATATGAATAAAAGAGACCAACAACTTAAATTTAGAGAATTTAGCGGCCACGGCAGAATTGAGCCTATTGTAAGACGCGCTAAATCTAGAACCTGTTATAAGGCTACTTTTCCACCAGAGCTGTGCGAGGTAGCTAAGCGGTATGCGAGGAAAAAATCCACCAATAGAATCACTAAGCTAGGAAAATGAAGTGATTCTATTGGTGGATTTTTTCCTCGCACACCGCTTAGCTACCTCGCACAGCTCTGGTGGAAAAGCAGCCTAAGCCTATGCTATGGTCACAGCACATATATGATGACCCCCCGAGAGCTTGGAGACTCACTTATGGTGTGGGTTACCTCACAAACCCTGGTGTCAGAATCATTGAGCCGCCTATGGCTTCTGACATGGCTCATGTAACGACTACATCCGTAGATAGTAACCGGGATGGGCTTTACGTGCCCATAGATAGTCGGTGAAAAGAGCGTCGGTGGCCAAGTGGCTAGGCCCGTCGACTTCCGTTCCGAAGTTCGATGGTTCAAACCTCGGCACGTACCAATGTGTTTTCGAATTTATATGTACGTTTATTCGACGCTCTTACGGTGAAGGGAACATCGTGAGGAAACCTGCACACACCTGCGAAGAAATTCAAAGGTTGTGTGTGAAGTTGACCAACCCGCACTGGGCCAGCGTGGTCGACTAAGGCCTATTCACCCTGGTATCAGGGTAGGCTCGAGCCCCTCGGTGGGGACATATATGAGCTGTTAACGAGATAGTCGGTACAGAGGCAAACAAGATACATGCCCTCTTCTTTCTTTTCGGACAATCAGGTGATTCAGCCTGCAATGTCCTAACCAAACTAGGGAAAGTGATATTTGTTCGACGAGTCCCCATCGGGATTCGAACCCGGGACCTCCAGGGGTTAACAAAGCATCACGTACAGACTAATGCTCAGCTAGGAAAAACCTTCTGTTTAATAAGCGTTTTGCCGAATCGAAACTAGTATTAAAAAGGCCAAAATCTAAGTCTCGGCATAACTTATTGGCTCCCTCGCAAAAGTAATTCTATTCTATGAATAAATTAGTTTTGAGTTTTTTTCTTCAGTGTTGATGATGATAATTTCCAGATCTGCTTCAACCACGCGCGTTACTGCGAAGACTGGATGCTTCCCGACGAAACTGACACCACCTGGACGGCTGAGATGGAGAGCGAATACGTCAAGGTAAACCTATATATAATAAATACACCGTGAAATATAACTGGATATAATAATAATAATAACATAATAATGACAATCTTTATTTCTTAATAATTTGTTAAAACAATACAGTGGTCAGTGCCTCCTTTTAAGCAAAGCCTGTGTTAGGAGACACTGCTCTTCCTAATTACACTGTAATACAATTAATTACAATTACTGGTTGTATATCCGCAATATAGTGGTAGCACGTGGTAGTAATATAGTGATTTAATAAAAGCCACTGTTCTGTATAATGCAATAGAAACCTGCTCTGGGGGCGCCACGTGTATATTTTTACGACTATGGCAACAATTTCCTTTATAAATATGGCGAGGTGGCTTTACAATACAATATTCTTCAACCCAGACAACTCCCACTTAAACCCTTAATGTTTTTCACGCAGATCCACGGTCCGGACCCGTACGGTTTCGGCATGGGCGGCATGGGAGGCATGGGAGGGGGCATGCCCCCCGCAGACCTAGCCGAGGATATGGGAGGTGAGGCTGAAGACGACGAGATTGAAGCTGAGGGCAAGGATGAGTTGTAGAGCCACTATAAACAAGTAAAAACAGGCCAGGATAAGGTGTGTTCGTTTAACGGTCCCTATAATGTACAGGCGGAGTCCTAATAATGTACGGTCACGTTCATAAATCCAGGCGTGTCACGTGCACCTATGCTTTAAAATTGACTTCTTTTCCATAAGCATTCAGAATTTATCATTTGAAGTAAAATATTGAGACCCTTACCGTATACGTAACACACAAAAATAAGAATAACAAGCCTTTGGGATAAAGTTATTTGAAAGTGTAAAAACACGTGATATGACTGCACTTATGAACTTGACTGTACATAAACCGCTCACTGAAAACAGAAATTATGTTTGTGGGTTTCAAGGTTAACCTACCTCACAAACCCTACTTGGTTATAATAAGGAAGTGTCCTAAAAAAATCTAATAAGTCCGCCAGTTAGATTACTAAAAAATAATGTACACATATTTTTTTGTCTGGAAATGAAAAATGCCGACGATACAGCACTTTGAAATTTCCAGTGACGACACGCCGCCATACAAATTGTACGGAAAAAGTGACGTCATAGCACTCTTCTACATTTTGATGCGATATATCTTCGTCAAATTGAAAAAAAAAAACGTGTTCAATATTTTTCGATAATCTAACTGACGGACTAGTTAGAATTTGTTTGTTGTTTTTTCCAGGACACTTCCCTATTCTTTCGTGTAATAATATCTTTTACATCATAATTGAGTTAATTTGAATAATCTAGTGACTAGAGTTGACTAATACTTAGTTATTACTGCATCAGAAGAGTTGTGACGATTTTTGACATATTTCTGTGTGTACATTATAGGGACTCCGTTAAATATATACATCAGCAGGCCTACTATGTAAGTAGCGACAGGCTCGAGAAGCTGTCAAACGCGACATATTGACAGCACTACTATGGCTCTAATGTCACTATGTCGCGTTTGACAGCTTCTCGAGCTTGTCGCTTCTTACGTAGTAAGCCTGCTGGGATGAATTTTTCAAATGTACAGAGGATACCTACACTGTCTTTTTGGGTACACTTCTTTAGGTCTTTTTAGGACACACTTTGCGTGAATATTTAAAACACGTACAACGCGAAGTGTAACTTTTAACTACATTTTTTACTTATTACCAATCTTATATGGAATGGAGTATAGTAAATTCGCTAAGCATGAATATCAAATTTGACTTAAAATTTACACATTTTTGTTCCTAAAACGAAGTCCGTGCCTCGAAAGAAACTAGTAAAAGAGATAGGGTTTTACAACTAGAGTTATAAAAAATATGTATGTCAGCGTAGCACGACCATTAATATATGAAGCACTAATGGACTCAAGCGATGGCGTCGCGCGACTGACGTGGGTATAATAAATCTTAGTCGCGCGACCTAAACGCATGCTATGTTCTGTCAAAAAGAGTTGAAATTTAAAAAATAGCAACACTGGTGTCGTCTCATTTTCACGATCAATTGGTTGGAAAGGGACGGAACTACAGTGTTGCTACTTTCTAATTTCTCTTTTTTGTCAGACTGTAAATCCGGACAAAAGTTCATTAATGTTTTTCTTTTCTTGAAAGTTGTTAAAAATAATGTAACGCCAAAATGTCTGGCAAGGTCACACGCTCACCCCGTCTTCTACTACGGTATGCCAAATTACGTATTTTGCGATAATTTCCTATAGTTTTATCGTATCGTTTGAAAAAAATGTGCGCATTTTAAGCAGGTTTCAATGACCTTTTGTTCGGATTAATGTGAAACAAACCATAGTTATAGATTTATAACAGGATGGATTTAACGTCTCTAAACCTTATTTTTTCCCCTTATGGTGGTTATTTGATTGACATTTCCATCGAGAAAAAAAAAAAGATGCTCATAATAAGCTACGTTTGGTGGTGCATACAAATATGTGCTTTAGGTAAAGGAGATTAGGGTCAGTATCCCATGTAGAGTGTGAGTGAGCTTAAATCTTACACCAGGATTTGCGGTACAGTATGTCACAAGGGCAAAACATTCAGTTTGAATATTATTATCTATTTATATTTATTGTAACGAATATTTATTAATTTAAAAAAAACTTATGATGGATTTTTGGTACAGCCCATCTAAATCTTTATTTATTGGGCACGATTCTACATATTACGCTCTAACTTAAATTAAGAACGAAAAGGGACAGGTGATTGCCAACCTAAGACACGTCAAACATCGATTTGACGCGTAATTTTGCAGGAATTTAAAAACATCCCGTCTAAATTAAGCTGAATTTGACAGCTGCGCTGCTTATTTTAAATATCGTTCCTTCAAAATTAAATTCATTCATCTCCCCATGCTTTTCGATTCCCATATGAATGAAAGAGACCAACAACTTAAATTTAGAGATTCTAGCGGCCACGGCAGAATCGAGCCCATTTACCTGACTCTGGCAAAGAAGGGTTATGTTTTTAGCAATATGTATTTCTAGCGTTATATATTTTTATATTATTATCTGCATGACTTTTTGTAACGATACCATGACACGGAAATTAATAATAATGCATTTATCATGTCCTCCTATTGCATGTTGCGCCTTTTGGCAAACAAAAATGTACTTAATATTTTTTTTGTATACGTAAATTGTTTAGCTTTGATGACAATAATTAAAACAATGTTTTTCTAGTTAAATAGTAGAATAGAACTGATGCAGGAATACGGAATAGTTAAATAATAAATTATTTGAGATAAAATTCTTTAACAAGAGAAGATTATTAATATTATTAACGTGATTTAAAATTATTCAGATTTTAATTAATTTTAGATTTGGTTTATATTAATAATCAAGAAGTTGATAGTAAATTAATATTTCTGTTCTTTTCTTGTTATTGAAGTTTTATGAATAAATAGATGGAAATTAAATGTTGTTTACTAAAACAATATGTTGATGTTTTTTTGCGCAATAAGCAATTTTTTTTGAGCAAATTGACGTCCCCTCCAAGGGGTCGCGCCTGCTCTGAATGAAGCTTCTACCGTACTCTTGCGACAGCCTCAATAATTTAATTGAAAGGTTAAAAACCTGATTGATTTAAAGGTCATAAAATGATTTGCAATTTGAAATCAGTCATCGAGATAGAATTAATATTTTGACTAAGTACCAAAAATTTAAAGAAATAATTCTGACACGAAAATTAATAATTTAAAGGATTTTTTTGGTACTTAATTTAAAAATTGATTTCCAACAAGCTCAAAAATAATGTGCCTTAATTTTTAAGAAATTTTAATTTATGTAAAACATCTAAACTAAATTAATGTACGGTCTGGCAAAAAGTCGTGAACAGAATTTTTTTTATTTATACTCTAAGGTCGTGAAATTAATAGGGGCGCCACTTTTTACGGTGTTGACATTTTATATCATGCTGTCCAAGGGCCTGTCACACTTTGACAGAAAAAGATAGTCTTATTGCGATTCCTAAAAGAGGAAATAGAAAAGATGCATCATGTTTTGTCTCTATCACCGACCGAGCATTTTTTCATTGTCGGGTTATAGGCACACTTCATATCATATAGTATACTAGTTAATTTATTGTCGGGTTATAGGCACACTTCATAGATAGACTCAATGTATGTCTTTCTCTTACGCCCGGTCGCACGGTGGCGAATCTATAACTACTATACTATATCTATGATGCTGTCACGCTCTAACTTTCGGATATTTTTGAGAAGTAGATTAGTTCCGTTTCACGACCTTTTTGCCAGAGTTTAGTTATAAATTAAGAGATTGTGATCCTGTAAGTTTTCATACAAAAAGAAGTAACGTTAGGCATGTATCACTCTTTTTTTTAGGTTTGATCGGACGATGTGCCCCCCGAGAGGTGATAGATAGCACTCAACGTGTTAGTAGGGAGGCGCATCTAAAGCCTGACGAGAAAAATAAAAAACCTGCTCTGGGGGCGCCACGTGTATATTTTTACGTTTAAGACAACATTTTCCATAATACATTTTTTCCATGAAAATTTCGCAATATAGCGAGGTTTTTATCTTACTCGGCGGGCTTAACAACACTTCGAAAGAAATGAAAATTGGACCATTTATAGGGAGAAAACCGTTATCGCTCTTGTATGAAAACTTACAGAAACACATTTAAGTTGTTTTAGATGCAATAGAGATACTTTATGTCAAACAAAACCAATTATCCATTACCAAAAATTAATAGTTTAAATATCTGTGGCATAAATTGCAGTAAACACAACCACCAACTTATCTGTAGAGTCTGTTCAATAAGTCAGTTTACATGGGTAAGTTACGAAAAATCTTCTAATTGTTTGTCTGAAAGAAATTGCTACTTTAGGAATAAGGCCACCTATTGATTATTTTTTTGTGTTCACTTTACAAGAATTTGACAGCAAGAAGGGAGTTGCCAGAATGCGATTTTTAATTTCTGCTAAAATTGCCCGTGTAAACTGACTTATTGAACAGACTCTACAATGAAGCGAGGCGCTACGATCGAAAAGGGTGACCAACCAACCAATTAACCAACTTATCTGTGACGTGTAGCGTGTGTAGCCCATATTAAGATTCAAAACGGGATAATTACCGTGATATTTGTTTTAGTGAGTGCCCGATATTTCGATGCTGTTGCATGCACCATGATCACGGGACGATCAGTCGTCAACAACAAGTCCGGTGAAGCTTGATTGGTCGTACTTTTTCGACACAAGCTTAGAAACTGAAAAGCTTTTCGAAAAAACTCAGTAAACAAACACACACACACACATACACACACACACACATACACACACACACCCACACACCCACAAACACACACATGCACACGCGCACACACACACGCACACACTAACGCTAACATCATACACACACCTAAAACCATCTGAATACGAAATTCGGCCATCTATTCAATTAACTTTTTTATTTTTCTGTTATACTTGTTGTTGTAACACAGTCAGTAGTAGCAATAAGGGGAAGGCACTGAAGCTTGTAGTACAAACTAACGCAAGCTTCAGCGCGTTCAAGAAAATGTACATTTTGTGATCTTATATATAAAAATGGATTGCTGTTCGTTAGTCTCGCTAAAACTCGAGAACGGCTGAACCGATTTGGCTAATTTTGGTCTTGAAATATTCGTGGAAGTCCAGGGAAGGTTTAAAGGTAAAAAAAAAACGAAAAAAAAAACGCGGGCGTATAGCCGCGGGCGGACAGCTAGTTACAAATAAATATTATTATTATTATTATTAGGTCAAATAAAAAGAAAAGTCTTGAGTTCTACTTCTACCACTACAAATACCACGGTAAATATTCCGTTTTAAATCTTAATAGTTTTGAAAACAACTGTGAAAGTTTTAAAAAGTATAAAGATAAATTCTTCGGCAACATAAAAAAAAACTTAAAATTTCAGCTAGTACTGACTAATAAAGCCCGACCAAAAAATGGAAAACCTCGCCATATTGCGGAATTTTGATGGAACTAATTTTATAATGGAAATTGTTGCCATAAACATAAAAATATACACGTGGCGCCCCCAGAGCAGGATTTTTATGTATCTGGTCAGGCTTTACAACCAATCACTAAAATCAAGATACTTGGTTTTGTTTGAAAATATTATAATGCATTCCAAAATTAAAGATTGTGAAAGTCAATTGTTGTGAATATTGTGTGATTTTAATGGGTATTAATAAAATATGGTTGTTTGAAGTCATTAGTTTTATTTTATTGATCTCATAATCTAACTTATTTTTTCTCCAAATAGAAAGATAAATAAATAAATGAATAAATATGTGGGGACATCACACACACGGCCATCTGACCCCAAACTAGGCAGAGCCTGTACTATGGGTGTCAGACAGCTGATATACATACATATATAAATATACAACATCCAGACACAAGGCAAACACAAGTGCTCATCACACGAATGTTTGCCCTGGGCAGTGTGGGGCAAATCAACTAAATTTTCAATCAAACTAATCAATCATGACTAATTTAGTCATGATTGATTTAGTCATGATTGATTTAATCATGACTAACCATGTTAGTTGTAACTCAGTATAAATATAGTATGTACTACGTACATACAGTAGGATAACTTAGCGGTTTTCTGGGATTGAACGAATGAATGAATGACGTGCTGTAGGGTTGAACACTGCTTGTTTTTCTTGACCACTTGTTAAGTTTGCAAATAATTACTTTAAAGCCTGACCAAAGAAATATGACACCTGCTCTGGGGGCGCCACGTGTAGGTATATTTTTACGACTATGGCAACAATTTCCCTTATAAAATTAGTTCCTCTGAAATTCCGCAATATGGCGAGGTGTCATATTTCTTTGGTCGGGCTTTAAAGTTTAAAGTAAAGCCTGGCCAAATAAATAAAAAACCTGCTCTGGGGACGTCACATTTATATTTTTACGACTATGGCAACAATTTCTCTTATAAAATTAGTTCTATTAAAATTCAGAAATATGGCGAGGTTTTTTATTTCTTTGGTTGGGCTTTATTAAAACGATTTACTTTGAATATAACAGCATTGAAAGAGACTATATTTCAATCCCCCGTGCTCTATAGAAGAGAAATATATACCTACTGAGTCCGATTACTTTAAATAATAATAGCTCAAGGTCACGACTCCCTGTACTACAAGAGAAGTAGGTAGGAATATTCTTATTTACCAGTTACTACGTTTAAAAAAACCTCAAAACACGAATATACAAATTGTAAAGAATAATCTTAATAATAATCATAATCTACTTACCTCACTGACACACTTGGTAATTTAAAAAAATATTGATTTCTTGATTAATTTAAACATCCATACACGGAACAATATTTCATGTTATTTGGCATTGCTTTTATTATTTGTTTCTCTAAATCACGCAAAAAAATATTTAAATTTTGATTTTACGCCCGTTCGAGAGAGTGCCACAACCCTGGCTGTTGCAGCCCGAAGTAACCTGAGATTTCGAAGCGCGCCAAAATGACACTTTTGTATGGAGTTACACTACGGTATACGGTGGTTGTAATCATGATTAAATCTACAAATCATCAATCGTTAGTTGTAATCATGACTAATGATTAATGCTTCTAACAAATGTATGCTTCTAACAAGTGTGTATGAAATGTGAATGCCTTGTTTTTACATCGCACTTAACTTTTGATCTAATTCATTTATATAATATCATCTTATTAGCGTCCTGGGAGCCAAAAGCGCCATTTAAGAAAAGTGAACTGCGAAATGATTCATAAATTGAATTCTAAGAGAACCGCGAGCCGATTCGTATTTAACGTAAAATGGTCAATTCATATTACAGTTCACTTTTACTTTTGACTTTATCTTAAACACAACAGAATTGTTACCTAAAATAATATAGGGTATGTTCGAAATTGAAAATATTTTTTAACTAAATTGAAAAAACAAATTTTTTTGGTTCAAAAAAGGATGATGATGTTTAAAATAAACAATCATAAATGGTCAATCATGATTGATGATTAAGATTGAAACTAATCAATCATCAATCATCATGGCATGATTGATGACTAACAAATCATTAGTCATCAATCATGATTGACGTAGTTAATCATTAGTCATCAATCATTAATCAAACTAAATTTCGCCCAACACTGGCCCTGGGCGGGATTCGAACCCGAAAGCTACTACATAATTAAAGACTGGCATGGGGAAGCCGTTGAATGCGTGCTGTAGTGGCACAGAAGAAAATAATAGTACTAACCCGTACAGGAAGGACACTCACCCCCCCGCGCCGGCATGAGTTCCCCGCCCGATATAGCGCCCCACGCCCCGCACCCCGCAGGCACCGCGGAACTCCGCCGGTGGTGTTCGGGGGTGTTTTACATAGCGCCTAGCACCACTGACTTGTAGTTGATATTCAAAAAGATAGCTTGTCAAAACGCGTTTTCTGTATGGAGTGACCGACCAGTGTAGTGAGGTTGATAAAAAAACAACTTTGTAATTACAAAAATATTGTATTTCGAATTGAATATCACATTAGAAATAAGGCAAGCGTCTTACATTAACTTACATTAACCATTTGCATTTTCATTTATATTATTCACAGGTATCGTTAAAATACATAACATAATTTTATCTTCAATCAATTTTATATAAACATTTTATAACAGTTCTAGCGATATAATTACAGTGTATAACCTTAGTCGTTCTCAAACAGTAGTTATATAATGTTACAAAACATTGTATAACACATCAACATTCTCAAATTGCAAAGAATATTTATGTTAAACCACATAATAAATAACAGTACTAGGTAGTTAAACAGCGTTTTTAGATTTTTTTCTGTATTGAGAGCCACCCAAAGTAAAGCTTCTTAAACATTTTAAACAACTAGAATAGTTTTGAATGGAATGTTGAATAACAGCTATGTAAAGCCCGACCAGAGAAATAAAAAACCTCGCCATATTGCGGAATTTCAATGGAACTCATTTTATAAGGGTAATTGTTGCCATAGTCGTAAAAATATACACGTGGCGCCCCCAGAGCAGGCTTTTTATTTCTTTGGTCAGGCTTTATATACATGTACCTACTGTTTTTAATTAAGTGTGATAAGCTTAAGGATGTTATAATAAGTACTAGTTGCATCCTTAGATTAGCTGAACAAAAAAGGCGCAAAACAAAATGTTTTATTAGAAAAATGAGTCATTTTGAAAAGCACTCATTGAACCAATTGAATTAAAAATATCTATTTATTTAACCGAATACACACACATATGTCTAAAAATAAAATCAAATGATAACTTATTAACAGTGTGAATTAAAGAATAATGGCATTATGTACAGCGAGCAAAATAATAAATTCGTTACATCGAACATTTGGAAAACATAATATAAATTTTTACACCTAATTAAATGTTACTTGACTTAACTTATAAAAAGGAATAATTAAGTATTTACAGTCTGACAAAAAAAAGTAGAAATTAAAAAGTAGCAAAACTGTAGTGTCGTCTCTTTTTCCCGATCAATTAGTTGGAAAGGGACGACAATACAGTGTTGCTACATTTAGATTTTTACTCTATTTTGTCAGACTGTAAGTATTGACTTCGAGTCTGTATTAAAAAGTAAGATATTTATATAGGGTGTAACTTTATTTGCGCACAATATTTTATTCCATTCGGAAGTTCGCGGGTTCGAACGTAGCAGTCGCCCCCTGTGGACCCTGTGGTACTTATTTGTGTATAAATGGGGTGCCCCTTAAATTGCATAACATAAATATCCCTATTATGAAAATCCATAACAGACTTGCCATAACTTTAAATAGTATAACAATTAGAATCCATAATTCAAAAATACATACCATTATTTAGCATAACTATTAAAATCCATAATAGGCCTGTGTCAAGGGTCAAAATAATTACATTCTAGTTAGTCCGTATTTTAGAATATAAAAAAATATTGGACACGTATTTTTTCTTTTTTCGATTAAACAAAAAATAACAAAGATATAGCCCATTAAAGTTACGTGTGACGTCACTTAGTGCTATCAAATGTAGCACGGTGTGACGTCACACGTTACTTTAATGGGCTATATCTTTGTAATTTTTGGTCCGATTTACAAATAAAAAAATACGTGTCCCTTATTTTTGAATAATCTAAAAGACGGACTAATTACATTTTTTAAGGACACAGGCCTATTGTATAATCTTTCAAAATCATAAATTTAAGATATTTTGGTAAAAAAGAAGATAAGAGAAAGAGCATTATTGGTGATAAAAAATAATAATTTAATATATGTTTACTATATTTGTCAAATTTATATTTCTTAATTATTATACATACTAACAGTATTCATATTAAAGTTAGGGCTTTTAAATATATGTATTTCAAAATTATGGATTTTAATCGATATGACATATATCGATTATGGATTTTCGATATATACATTTTCAATTAGTATGGGTTTTAATATAGACCCGTATAAATGTGTTTCGTCTGCCTCCACAATATCATTGGTCCCGCCAATCATGTGCCTCGGCCACTTCGCATACCTCCAAAGTGGTAGACCTGTATAGCTGTCTTTTTTGTGACGCCCACTTCCAATGCCGCTTGCGTGACTTTATCGCGTCGCAAAAAGTGCAATATTAAACGCAATATGTTTAATATTGATACGTTACTCCTTTAAAAAAAGGTGTTCTATAACTTTGAAACTTGTGCTAACTTCCAATTAACAATTAACCAAAGTGGAACGATTGACACGCATTAAATTGGTAAGTAAAAAATCAAACGTAGGTATTTATGAAAATACCTCTTTCCTGATATGGGGATGTTGCCGTAATACTTATCTAATTTTAGCATGCAACGATCCCTAGCTAATGTAAAGGTGATCAAATCGTTATTTAGTGCACCTATATTACCGCTAATATCAAATGAATAAAGATTAAAAAATACGGTTCTGAATTAAAGACATTCTAAAATAAGGAAATGAACGCATTCTTCTCTTCATTCTCAAATGAACTTCAAAATTTATTATTAAATCGATTAAGTAACATTTTAGGTCCTGTTTTCTTTTTCTATTTAATTGACCTATGTTTGAGTCGAAAAAGTACGACGGATCAATGGAGAAAGAATTTCGTTCGAAAGAATGTCGCAGCGCTATCTGAACCCCATCTTGTACCCCCTATTCTTTTCCGCGTTCATCGGGCGCCCACATCTTCGGCAATTTTGCGTGAGAGATGGTATAAGCAGCCACGCCTTAGCTGCTGCGATGGCTTGCTCCTCATTGATTATTGCCCAGGCAAAGTTCCACAAAGTCATGGTCTAAGAAAACAAGGTCTAACCGTTAGACCACGTGACTGACACAAGCCTACGTCATTTTGCTCTGTTCATCCTTGTCTATTACACGCATTCGACAAGGATGAATAGGCAAAATGACGTAGAAATGACGTAGGCTCGTGTCAGTCACGTGGTCTAATGGTTAGACCTTGTTTTCTTAGACCATGCACAAAGTGAAATTTCGTTCGTTCTTGGAATCATTGTTCTCTTCGATTGAATAATTTTATTAAAAAAAATAATCTTACACCTAAAAAAATAAAAATAAAGATAAACTACGAACTAAAAAGTAAAGAAAAAAAGTAGAAGTGGCCGAGGCGCATGACCGGGAGATGATTGGCGGGGCCAATGACATTGTGGAGGTAGAGGAGACTTAATAAAATAAATAAAAATGTATTTATTTCCATAATTTGCACATAATACACAGGCGGAGACTTCCCAGAAAGTAATCCAGAGGATACTTGTGGTGGGAATGGCTCGCAACTTCACTTGTGAACAATTTTAAATACAGAGATTATGAAAATGACATCCATGCTACTAGACTTATTTATACTTAATACACAAACAACTGGGGGCGACTCTACAGCGGGAGACCTGGTCATTAGGCTGCATAAGCCGATTCGTTTAGGTGCAGAATGTCCAAGTTGCAAAATGTCCAGGTCGCAAAAGGTTTCACAATTTAGTACTCGTTACATTCGATACATTCCACTAACGTGGCACGCGTGGTTTTCATACTGACGGAGGGAGATCGCTGTCTAAAGTTGTTCATATTCATAAGTAGAATCATTCCCCAAAGATTATTATTCAACCAGTAAAATTTCAGGACTTTACAAAATATCATACGAATTAAACCTAATTTATGACTGTATTAAAAATGAATTGCTAGATTAGTAATACTCTTAGACAAAATTAAATTTAAAAATATATATTAAGTAGGTAATTTAATATTTTTTTACACTTTAACAAAATATGTACTAATTTTATTGTCATTTGTTTAAAAACCCTGTTATAAAAGATTTAAGAGAATAATTACATTGAGTCTTTCTTCATAATAAAAAGAAACCATCCTACTAAGAGTGATTATTGGTTAGCACCTGATTTGTTAGATTCTTGTTTCGCCATATTCTCATATCGTCAGAAAGCTACAATTTGAAACCATGGAAATATTACGGCTTTGCGTAAGCCAAATGTAGTGGATTTGTGAAAATCCATAAAGTAGCAACAGAAAGTCGTATGCGAGACGAATTCTAATTATTGTAAGGGGTAAAACTGTTGTCTCGTCTAGATATGAATCAAGGTTAAGTTAAAGCGGCATACAATTCAGGAAAATCTTAATAACTAAATCAGGTACTAAACTGATTATTTAAGGGGCTCCCCTATGTTAAGTGGCGCCGCCGTCTGTTAAAAAATAATAACTCGCGAAGTATACATTTTTTATAAAATCCGGTAGGTCATTTTCAAGTTGGCGTGCTATAGTATATATAGCGGCCATAAACTGTATTTATTATAGTCCGCTGTAGTTACAGATAGAAAATTTGCTAAAAACGGCCACTTTTGGCAAATTTTCTATCTGTAACTTCATCGAACTCAAACTAACAGAGTTGATGGCTTCTATATATCCTAAAACACCAAATCTTTAAAATGACCTACCGGATTTTTGAAAAACTGTTTACTCATAGAGTAATTATTTTTTAACGGATGGCGGCGCCACTTAGCATAGGGGAAGGGGAGCCCCTTAAGTCATTTATTTATAACAGGTTCTAGATTTAGCGCGTCGTACAATAGCGCATTGAAGACTTGGGACCGTCTGACACACATGTGTAACCACCTAATTACAACCTTATTCTCTCCCATTAAGGTAGCCATTCGAACCCAGCGTCACACTGACGCTGCCCCACGATAAACAATAATGGACTTACGGTAATGGATTTAAGGATGAATTTACTCAAAAGTGAGTTGTCGCGACGACACAGACACCGGGAACGCTGCGTCACTGTCGCATGCATCCAAAGTCCACCTTAAATACATCATTTTAGAGCCCATTATTCTTTTTCGTGTCGCGGAATCAAAATGTAGTATGTGATTTTTACTAAATACAGCCTTAGTCTTTCTTACTATGGTTGTATTTTCACTGTAGTCCCATTGAATCGTTCATGTTTTATCTGTGGTCTGTTATATTATAAATCAACGATTGAAGTACTTCCTCTAAAAAAAGGCGAGATGTATGTATGTATAATATCAAAAATCTCCATGCACTAAACACTAGGTACATTAAAAAAACACATTCTTGAACGACATAATTATGATACATTACCTAGCATTGACTGCAATGTTGATGATACCAACAGATTCGACAGTTCGCTCATTGGACAAAATACGAAATTAGACGATACGCTTTTTGGACGTAAAAACGTAATTGACACGTAGAGAGAGGGATGACACAAAATCTGTGTGCAAACATTTTTCATAGCACGTTTTCATACGTACTTTATAATATTCCAAAAGTATAGTGTGTGCTAGCAGCATTGTTTTTGCAACTCTCCGTGCGGCATCGTGTGTACGTTCCACGCGGGTAACTCCACTCTGCCATCGTGTGTCGCCGCTTCTTCTGTGGGCGTGCCTGGGGAAACAATGATCATTTTAAATTTATTTTTTCCACGTGAAATTTAACTAGTTGTTTATTGGCAGTACTCATGAAATTAACAACTTTCCCTTTTTACTTTTTCTAGCTCGGAGAGAGCTAAACGCTGTTTTTCAGTCGATCCTGCTCCTGTTCGTCGACCAGGCAGGCTCTATCAAATCTGTCACATGCGTCCTTTTACGGAGTCGTTTAAATAGTAAATAGGTAGTTATTTATATTATATCCCGAACTAAATCACACTCACCACTTCACAAAGGCATACAATGAATAAACGAAATTCTAGAAAATGATTCCATCATCGATCTATTTTTCACCAAGAACCAAAGTTTTTAGCCTCGGCTAGTAGGTACCTAGAAAAACTAACACCCTCAACAACTGTAAGTTATGTACAATGTACTATTATTTATTACTTATCTGACTGCATTATTAAATGTCATCATGTTTGGCTTAGTCTGTAAGTGATGTTATATTACAAATAAATAAATAAATAAATTTCTATTTGGATGTAAATACCAGTGGGTATCCTGTCGGGGTCGCCTTCGGCCGAGTCGTAGGAGCGCAGCGAGGAGAGAAGCGTGCTCTGCGACAGCTTGAGGAGCTCCGAAGCCGTACTCACGAACACCTGGTCTATACCCTGGACACAGAACAAAATAATAGTACTAACCCGTACAGAAAGGACACTCACCCCCCCGCTTGGCACTCCCCCCCGCCCGATATAGCGCCCCACGCCCCGCACCCCGCAGGCGCCGCGGGACTCACGGTTTTAATTAGAGACGGAGCCCCTCAGGCGTGGTCCGAAGCTCCCTCGAGCCGCCCCTAGACGCGATGGTATATGACTTTTTTTGGGGTAGTCTTCCGCTCCCCCGCAATTCCGGTGAAGCTTGATTGGTCGTACTTTTTCGACACAAGCATAGGTCAATAAAAAAAAAAAAGTTCAAAAAGTACGTTCAACGAACAAAGTTCCGCCGGTGGTGTTCGGGGGTGATTTACATAGCGCCTAGCGCCATTGACTTGTAGTTGATATTCAAAAAGAAGTAGCTTGTCAAAACGCGTTTTCTCTATGGAGTGACCGCCCAGTGCCCTGGACACAATAAGATCTGTAGGCTTACTACGTAAGAAGCGACAGGCTCAAGAAGCTGTCAAACGCGACATATTGACGGAACTAGTATGGCTCTAATGTCACTATGTCGCGTTTGACAGCTTCTCGAGCTTGTCGCTTCTTACATAGTAAGCCTACTGGTCACGGTAACTCGCGTTACCAGCGGATAGTATATTTCATCCGATATTTTACATTCTAACTAATTTTCTTTTTTTGTTTACTTTTTAGAACTTTCACAGTTGTTTTCATAACTATTGAGTGCTCGATATTTCGATGCAGTTGCATGCACCATGATCACGGGACGACTGAAGAGAACTTGCGGGTGGCTGCCATGTTTGTATCGAAATATCGGGAACCCTACCCTATTCCCTATTGCTTAATTAAAAAATATTATTTCAAATCAACAAAATATAATGATTCTTAAAACTTATATACAATATAACGTCAAGCTCTATAAGATATAATGTTCCAGCCAACCTACTTGGAAAATGCGGAGTTAATCGTCCCTGTAGCGAAATGTCTCTTGAACATAATGTCCTAGTGACAAAATGTCTCTTAACCATAATGTCCATATACGGAAAAGTCCTTTTATCATAATGTCTATGTAGCAAAATGTCTATTTATCATAATGTCTTTATATCGAAATGTCCATTTATCACAATGTCACTTACCTTGTCGTGTAAAGCGGAGGTCTCGCAGTACAAAGCGCCGATGGAGGCCGCGTACTCAGCCGCTTCGCTCGCGGCCACCGCTCGGCAATCGGTCAGGTCGCATTTGTTGCCAACCAGCGATAGGACCATTGGTTCCGGGACGTTGCTGGAATATATTCTTTTATTGATTCTTACAGAGCGAGCTTTAGTGGCCAGGTGGCTAGGCCCGTTGACTTCCATTTTGAAGTTCGCGGGTTCGAACCTCGGCACCACAGAACATTTAAAAGAGGTTAGGGCGGCGCTGTGGACGGGGCCGGCGCGCCAAGACTATGAGCAAACGCTCATACTCCACGCAAAGACGCGATCGCGCTGTCTAACTCACACATAGCTATAAAAATGTACATCGGTATGCGTGCATGCGTATGATTCGTTTCCATTTGAAATCGCGTGATTGAGCGGCGCTATGATTGGCTAGATTTGAAATTGCAAATATGTGCGTAAACTTCATGCATGCAGCTTTTGAAACCTTTAAGAATCAGTTCTCTTCAGAGGTTGAACAACTATCTTCTGAAATTGTTGTTTTGAGAAGTAGTGTGGAAACTGTTGAGAGTAGGGTAAAATGTCTCGAAAATGAAAATATAAAATTGCAATCTCTCTTGTCAAAGAATGCCACAAGCGGTATAAGCTCTCAAATGGAATTAAAGTTTGGGGAGACAATCCTAGAGCTGCGAAATGAAATCAATGATCGGGATCAGGCCGCCTTAATTAATGATATTGAAGTTTCTGGGATTCCCGAGTACCCGGGAGAGTCTACTGAGCACATTATTACCACTATAGCTACTTTACTAGGAGTGAAGCTTCTTGAGCAGGATATTGTAAGCGCAATGCGTGTTGGGTCTAAGCAGGAAAACATTGTTGGCTCGAGTGGGAGAGGGGCGGCGCGTCCCCGTCCGATCGCAGTGCGGCTCGCGCGCCGCGCCCTTCGCGATCAACTTCTCAAGCAGGCGCGTGTGCGTCGCGGTAAAACCACTACCGCTGATATAGGCCTGCCCCCACACGCTGCGCGTACTTTTTACCTTAATGAGCGGCTTACTAAAGTAAATAGAATACTCTTTGCTAAGACTATGGAAGCCTCTAAGAATGCAAAACCAAATCAATGGAAATACATCTGGACTAAAAACGGCCGGGTCATGGCGAGACGCACGCCTAATTCCACTGTATACTACATCCGAGATCAGCGGGACATTGATCGCATTTTCTGCGCAACCACGAACAATCCGGACAATGACCAGCAGTTATAATGTTATTGTTAAATTTGTACCTTTTATGTATTAATTTTCTTACTTTTCTGTGCACATACTATTTATTACTATGGAGGAATCAGCTATGTTGCTTAATTTATCATTATTTCACTACCAAACATAACACTTTTATAATATTATCTATTTTAATATATTATATACTATCTACTACAGATCACATTCAAAATTGTTACGCCATTGCCTATTCCCTAATTAAATTCATTTACCTAATACAATATACCAATAATGCCTTTACTCAGGACAGCTTGTTTATAATATTAAAAAATGGTTAAAACAAAACACTTTTCAATTAGTCTATTTAATGCTGGTTCTTTAGGTACAAAACATGATGAGCTGGTGGTTGCAGTAAGCCGCTTATCCCCGGACATCCTTGCCATTAACGAAACTTGGTTACGGGCTGGTCAGGAGGGCCGCGCGCCTACACTCCCCGGATATAAACTTAGACATATACCGCGGCCACCAAGCCGTGAGCGAAGTCGCGGCGGAGGGGTTGGCTTCTACATTAAACGAGGTCTTAACGTACGTACTTGCCCCCACCCCCCGCCAAATACTCATATTGATCAAATGTGGGTCTCGTTAAACTTAAACTGTACTCGCATACTCATCGGTACGGCTTGGCTTCGCGTAGAGACATTCATTGATGCAATTACTGAATCTTTAGCCTCTTTTACAAATTTTGACCGTATAATTCTGGTAGGAGATTTCAATATAAACCTTTTAGATAAATCCACATCTAGTTTTAAACAATTAGACGACTTTTTTCAATATTCTCAATTAACTAACTACGTGACCCAACCTACTCACTTCACATCACATAGTGAATCGTTAATCGACTTAGTCTGCACAGATGCCCCGGTTGCGAAGGTGGATGTGGATCATATCTCAGAACTTGGTGGACACGCTATTGTTACAACCCGTTTTAAAATAAAGAGAAGTAAAATCCCACCCAAAACTATTCAATTTAGACCTATAAAGGATATAACTTTAGAAACATTTAATAAGGATTTGCTTAGTTTTAAAATGGAAGAGATACTGTCTCTGCCAAGTATAGATGATATGGTAAATACTTATACAACTCGATTAATAGAATTATTTGATCTTCACGCGCCTCTTAAGACCATCACCATTCGTGATCGGCAACTGCCTTGGCTGACCAGCAACGTGCGATACCTCATGCATCAACGTGATAAAGCAAAAGCTAAATACCACTCGACCCGCCAGGATGAGCATAAACAATACTATAAAGATTTAAAGAATACTGCTAAGATTTGCCTCCTCGCCGAACGCAGTGCGTATTTTCAGCAAAATATTAATGCTAATATCAAAAAGCCTAAAGTTCTCTGGAAAAATCTAAAATCGACAGTCATTCCGGATCCTAAGAAACACCAAGAACTTCCACAACATCTGCTTGAACCGGATAACATTAATTCACACTTCCTAAATGTACCCGGTGGCGAAGGCGTAACCATCTCTGACCTAACCTATTTCGAATGGACTAGGGGTGTTACTAATACTTTTAAGCTGCAACCGGTATCGGAGGATGTAGTAGGTAAAATAATTCTTAATATAAAATCTAACGCTGAAGGAGTTGATCGTTTATCCAGAGATATGGTATTATTAACCTTACCTCAAAATCTACCCATCATTACTCAGATAATTAACAAATCAATTACTTCTAACTCGTTTCCCACATTATGGAAGACAGCTATAATCCGACCTATACCAAAAAATAATAACCCCAATGAATTTAAAGATCTTAGACCTATAAGCCTGCTTTGTTTTCTATCGAAAATCTTGGAGAAAGTTGTGTATGATCAGGTGATTAAATATTGCGAACTTAATAATATTCTCCCTGATCTGCAATCAGGTTTCAGGAAGGGTCGTAGTACGGCTACGGCTTTGTCAGAAGTTGTAGACAACATACTCTCGAATCAAGATAAAGGTATGGCTACCATATTAGTCCTTTTAGATTACTCGCGAGCATTTGACGCAATAAATATATCGTTGCTACTGTCAGAAATGGCATATTACGGTTTCGACAGCTCAGCAATTCAATGGTTCCACTCATATTTAGATGGTCGTTCTCAGCAAGTAGTGATTAAAACCTCAAGCGATTCGAGCCTAGTTTCTCACAAATCGCCGGTAAATAGAGGCGTCCCGCAGGGATCCATTTTAGGCCCTCTGTTATTTATCTTATACACGGCTGATTTGTCTAAAACAATTAGAAACTGTAATTTCCATATCTATGCAGACGATCTTCAAATGTACTTACCTATCTGTAAATCTGACATAGCGAGTGGGATTGAAGCTCTGAATCAGGATCTGGAACGTGTTGCACGTTGGTCAGCGAGTAATGATTTAGTACTTAACCCGTCTAAAACAAAATACCTTGTTCTTGGAACTCCAAAACAAATAGAAAATATAATTACCCAAAACCTTAAGATCACTATGCTAGGGCAAAACATCGACCGTGTACAGGAAGCAAGAAATTTGGGCATTCTATTGGACGGTAATTTGCGATTTGAAAACTTTGTTCTTGAAACCGCTCGCAACTGCTTCTATCGGCTCAAAGTCCTATACAGAATTCGAGATTTCATTTCGATCGATCTACGTATTGCGCTCTGTGAGGCATTAGTGTTGTCAAAACTAAATTACTGCATCACTGTGTATGGCCCTTGTTTACTTGCCAGGTCTCAAAAATTGATTCAGCGAATACAAAACGCATGTGCTAGGTACTGTTTTAAAATACCACCACGCTCTCATATATCACCACTTAATGTCTTCCAAGATATTAAGTATGAAAGAACGGCAGCAACTCTACACAGCAACCATGTTATTTGGAATCATAAAATATAAATGTCCTGAGTATCTTTATAAGAAACTTGAATGGCGAACGCCTCGGAATACCGATATCAGCAACATCAGAACCTGTGTCCCACCCCTCCTCATACCGCAGCATAAAACAGCTGCGTTCCGCGGCAGCTTCAGATATAATTCTGCTAAAATTTGGAATAACATACCTCCTCCCATTAGGAATACCAAGTCACTTATGCATTTTAAAACACTATTAAAAAACCATTTAATACATCTATCGTCTAAAAAAGCAAATTATGTCTGAAACTGCGTGTATTTTGGTTGCTGTTATCGTCTTAATAAATGTTTATTTTATGTATCATAATATTATGCAAGTAATACTTAAAACCAATACCTATATTAATATGTTTATATTCATCTGTACAGCATCTGACTCACTTTTGGCATCCTAAAACACCTCCCAAATACTTAATTACACTCATATACCTATATATATACACACACACACACACACACACAAACACACACACACACACACACTCACAAATACATGCATAACACTCACACTGTTAAATTATTATTATTCGTTCGTTTCTGTGTCGCCTACCGCTAGCTCACTAGGTTCCTGGCAGAATCATCAGCGTTACAGCTTGCTGTGACAATATGCTGAGCCAGCGCCTTTTTACTGTCACACACAGTACACACTACAACATAGTTGTCTCATTCATATTATGCACTCTCAGTACTACTCAATATTACTTTTGTGCTTTCAGTCATATTTTAGCTGTGAATCATAATCTGTAAGAGTTTGTTAGTTGTATTATTACTTGTTGTTTGCTGTGTATTGTATGTTTACAGTGAATAAATGAGTTTTCTATTCTATTCTATCTTTATTGAAGTACAGATGTAGTGGAGGTGAAAGGTGGGGTGGAATCGGCGACACCGGATTTCATACGGACGGCGCATTATCGCCATTCTAACCTCTTTTAAATGTTCTGTGCTCGGCACGTATCGATGTGTTTTTAATTTTCGAATTCATATGTACGTTTATTCGACGCTCTTACGGTGAAGGAAAACATCGTGAGGAAACCTGCACACATCTTCGAAGTAATTTAAAGGTTGTGTGTGAAGTTGACCAACCCGCACTGGGCCAGCGTGGTCAACTAAAGCCTATTCACCCTAATTTTAGGGCAGGCTCGAGCCCCTCGGTGGGGACATATGAGCAGTTAACGAGTACAAATATATACCTTAATTTAAAATTATAAATAAAAAAAATCGATATAGTGGGGACACCTCACGTCACGTACTGCCATCTGACCCCAAACTAGGCAGACTGTACTATGATTTCAGACAGCTGATATACATACATATATAAATATACAACATCCAGACACAAGGCAAACACGTGCTCATCACAAGAATGTTTGCCCTGGGCAGGATTCGAACCCGCGCTGTGCTTTGTAGGCAGACGTACTACCAACTCGGCTACGGGGCCGTCAAAATTATATGACAAACATGGTCCAAGAAAACAAGGTCTTACCTTTGGACCACGTGACGCGACACAAACATACGTCATCATGCTGATCATCCTTGCCCATTAACACGCATTCGACAAGGATGAACAGCATGATGACGTAGGCTTGTGTCAAGTCACGTGGTCTAACGGTTAGACCTTGTTTTCTTGGACCATGATGACAAACCTCTGTAATTCCCGCACCCATCCCTTGATAGCTGTGAAGCTAGCCGCGCTGGATATGTCGAAGACTAGTAAAGCAGCGTTTGCGTTGCGGTAATACATGGGAGCCATTGACCTGAAGCGCTCCTGGCCAGCTGTGTCCCACACCTGGAATTAAACGTGCAGAACAAGCATTAAAATAACATTAAATAATAATAAAAAAACTCACCACAAAACCGTTACTTGACCCTTTCAGCAACTAGAAAAGAGCTGATAATCTTCAAATGGCTGTTAAATTACTTTGCGTCCTGCAGCGCCATCTATCCAAAGCTTTCTGAATTACCGAGATTGATGGTGGTACAGAGGCTACATTCAAACTTATGTCAACTTGCGGAAGCACGCTAGCGCCATCTAGGCACTGAATGGCTGTATTAATAAATCTCCTGAAGAAGCTGCAGTATTTTTCCTTGTTCTCAATATAATATAACGCGACCATAATGGCTGAAGATATTTTCTTGGATCATAGCTAAGAACACTCTCGATTGTCACACCTTACAAACAAAAAAAAACTAAAATCGGTGCATCCGTTTAGGAGCTACGAACGATGCCACAGACAGTCAGACAGACACACACGTCAAACTCAATTTGAGTATATTGGAAGCACCGGATTATTATTTGGATTATACGGATTTGACGCTTCTGGATTTAGGACACTATTTTCTCGGCTTTGACAGCTACTTTGCTGCTAAATAATGTAGAGATCAGCTTTTAAAAATCTGATGTGGCTCCTCAATCCTTACTGACATGATTTTCTTGGATTGACGGCCTTTATGAAAGACAAAAAGAAAACAAAAATTCCTGACGAGGCAGTATGGGCTAAGGTTCCCTTCGCCTGTCCAGAATGGACAAATAGAACAAAAAAAAATAACACCCCTCTTTTTCGTAGGGGGTTAAAAAGAAAGGGATATTACCTGCAACTTGACTCTGGAGTCATCAACGTTGATGTTGCACGTGAAAAAAGAGGCGCCGATGGTCGGCGAGATGTGCTTGGAGAACATCTTGCCGATGTAGCGGACCACCAGGCTCGTCTTGCCCACGCCTGGACAAGCAGAAAGGTAACGTAGTTTATTACTTTCTCAATAGATGTCACCTGTTAGCGTATATTTACTATACTAAAGACCAGAGGAATAAGACACCTCGCCATATTGCGGAATTTCAATGGAACTAATTTTATAAGGGAAATTGTAGCCATAGTCGTAAAAATATACACGTGGCGCCCCCAGAGCAGGTTTCTTATTTCTTTGGTCAGGGTTTACTAATTTCCACCCCGCGGCTCCGCCCACGTTAACAGGTTTTCCCGTGGGAAAGAAGTATTTTCCCGCGGTAAAAAGTAGTCTGTGTTTTTTTTTATGTATGAGCTATATTATTGTAAAGTTTCATTAAAATCTATCCAGTAGTTCCAGAGATTAGCGTGTACAAAGAGACAGACGGACTTTTTTAACAAAACTTGATTTTTGTGTTCAGTTACACTCCCTTTATCACCTACAATCAGTTTTTTGAAAAACAAATCAATGTACAGACACGCCGATTCTTCAGTTTTATTATAGCAGGTATAGATAGATAGATAGAAGATAAATAAATCGACGCGAAAAATGAAAATCATTGAGCTTGGGCAGGGACTTGAACCCGCACCTCCTGGGCTACCCGGGTGGTACAGGCGCATTACCATTTGTACCACCAAGTCTCCGTACAAGCCCAACAAATTATTTAACGCTTCACACACACACACATAGTAAAGAAGCATGGTCTTCTACTCGGACTGTCAAGCTTGACAAAAGCCTACGTCATCTGCTGTTCATCCTTGTCGAATGCGTATTATTCGACAAGGATGAACAGCAGATGACGTAGGCTTGTGTCAAGTCACGTGGTCGGAGTGTTAGAACTTGTTTTTTTAGACCATGAAAAGAAGTTGCAATCGAACGATCCAAAAATGCAGTTTTACGTTAGACGAGCATAAATCTGTAGAAATCGAGCGATTTTAGTTGCACGAACGATGAGAAATAGAGCTCCGTAGCTATAAATACTTTACTTTTATCTTGTCGTAAACTCATACGTATTATATACGATTGTTACTATTATACAACGAATAATAACAAACACGCAAGCAAGTTCGATACTATTAGAAAGTTAACGATAGTAAATAATTATTTATGTTGTATCATATGTTTATTATGTCTGATACACCTGATAGGCCTGGCGAATAGGTATAATACGAGTTATATTTTTCCATTCACAAGATAAGATTATAAATAAACTTCTAAAGTAAAGTCTTAACAAGAATATAGAGATTGGAATACACAGAACATTTCACAAAGTTAAATTCAATATAAATATCCTTATCGTCATTAACAGCTCATACATGTCCCCTCCCCACCGAGGGGCTCGAGCCTACCTCTCGTCAGGGTGAATAGGCCTTAGTCGAACACGCTGGCCCAGTGCGGGTTGGTCACGAACACACAACCTTTGAATTACTTCGCAGGCGTGTGCAGATTTCCTCACAATGTTTTCCTTCACTGTAAGAGCGTCAAGTAAACGTAGGTACATATGTAAAAAATCTTCTCTGTGGCTTGAACCTCCAAAATTGTATTCATAAAGTAGGTAAGCGACCGCGGCCATTGTCACGAGTTTACGATGCTATAGACAAATAATAGCAATATGAAAAATATTTGTCAAAATAATTTAACAGACTAATAAAATAATTTTATTGAAGCATCAAACCGACCCAACACATTCCGATCTCTACAATGTACCTAAAGTTCAGATATTTTTGAATGAGTTTTTGTCTTATCTTTATCTCGAGTATTATGTCGTTATGTCACTAAAGCTACCGAATTATGCTGTTCCGATAAAGTTGAATTATTGATTTATTGATTAAATTCCGATGTAAAGAGGCGAGGTCGTAAAGTTCCAGGAAATTCCGTGAATAATACGAGTAAAATATTCCTGCAGTTGGCACAGCATAGCTGAGTGGTAAGAGATCCGGGTTAAAATCCCGGGGGGCACTCATGAAACAAATATCATTTTGTGACACTTTCCCCACTTTGCTTAGGACATGGCACGCTGAATCACCTGATTGTCCGAAAAGAAAGATGATTCCGTGCTTCGAAAGGCACAGAAGCCGTTGTTCCCGGGCTACTGCCTACGGATGTAGCCTTTATGCCATAACAGTGTCACAAGAGTGTCTTAGGCGACTCAATAAATGCAACACCAGGGTTTGTGAGGTAGGTTAACCTCGAAACCCGAAAAGCAACCAACCGCAACAGTACTCAAACAATAATAACAGTTTTCAGGCATTCACCTCCCTAAAATAAAATAAATAAATATGTGGGACATCTCACACACGGCTATCTGACCCCAAACTAGGCAGAGCCTGTACTATGGGAGTCAGACAGCTGATATACATACATATATAAATATACAACATCCAGACACAAGGCAAACACAAGTGCTCATCACACGAATGTTTGCCCTGGGCGGGATTCGAACCCGCGACCTTGTGCTTCGTAGGCAGACGTACTACCAGGCTACGAGGCCGTCTAATAAGACGATTGAGTTAATTTTTGGTGTGTTCAGTGGTTGCGATAAATGGGTCTTGCGGCTTCGCTGAGCCGAATCCAAGGTCACCCCGCCACCTGATGCGAAGACAATACTGTGCTGGGTTCTCGGGTTACATGAGCAGTGGAGCGACAGCCATTATCGTAGTCTTGTGGAGGATTAGAATAACAAAAAATTAAAACCCCCGCCACAAAACCATTGCTTGATCCTTTATACAACTAGAAAAGAGCTGATAATCTTCAAATGGTTGAATCATAGCTAAGAACACTCTCGATTGTGACACCTTGCAAACAAAAAAAACTAGATCGAAATCGGCGCAACCGTTTAGGAGCTACGATGCCACAGACAGGCAGACAGACAGACAGACACACCCGTCAAACTTATAAGTGTATAACGCACCCCTCTTTGTTCTCGGGGGTTAAAAAAATATGTACGTGGGTGCGTGGGGACATATCACACACGGCCATCTGACCCCAAACTAGGCAGAGCCTGTGTACTATGGGTGTCATGCACACATACATAGCTGATATACTTACATAATATGTAAATATACAACATCCAGCCACAAGGAACACACACAAATGTTTGCCCTGGGCAGAATTCGAACGAAGTTCATGTGCTTTGAAGGCAGACGTACTACCAGTCTACCAACTAGGTTACGGCCGTTACGGGTCCGTCCTTACTTCTATCTATTGTATATGTTACAGGAAATGTATGAAATCCAGGAATTGTATACAATTCCTAGGAAATGTATACAATTCCGGAGCTCGTTAGGAAATGTATGAAATAATGTTACAAAGATTATTTAATGCACACATATCCTAGGAAATGTATGAAATTCCTAGGAATTGTATAAAATCCCGAACTTGTACTAGGAAATGTATGAAACTAATGCTTTCTGTGAATAAATTGAACAAAGCTCGCTGTTAAACTGAGAATCATTGTTAAACTGACAATTTGAATGTTTTCCCAAAGCTCTCGTTGCAGTAATGCAACAATCATACGGTTTACCGCAATTATATTTTAATATAATATATTTGTATGCCTTTTAGTTAATTAAACTTTAAAAATCAGCTATTTAATATTTTTTACAGCGTATCTAGCACATAAACTATAAATAAGGCTTGTAAAGCTCAAACTTTAATTTGATAAGTAAACAGTCTATCGTTTAAGTAAATAATACGCCACAATGTAAAAGCAAAAGCCTTTTTTTGACTATGTAAATAAAGCCACTCAAATAGCATAAAATATAAAATTATTAGGGCTTGCTAAAATTGAACTATTTATGGCTATTATATAGGCACTGAATGTTTGCGCAAGCGTTCGCCTGATCGGTTGACGTAATACCACAGGTGGGACACTCCAAAGGACCAAAGTTGTTCTAATTTTTATAACAGACAACCACCAGATGTAAATGAAAATCAAAGAAAAATAGTTTTTAGGCTTCGTCGAATACCATGCAACACCATTCGGCGGAGTTTGGCGGCGCACATAGGGGTATTTGAGCCAAAAACTTGGACATTGGTCGAAAGTAACGAAATTGAGATTTCCTTTACACAGTTAATGAAAATCACTGACTGATTGTTCAGGTAATCAAAAAATATTTATGTTTCGATAAAAAGTGTAGAGAATTTTTGTCTATCGCCTGTAGTTTGAGTGCTTTATTAAATGTACGTGCAGTAACGGCGTACGAGCGATTTTAAGTGTTATCATTTAATTTTCATTTTATATGAGTTTAAAGTGGTTTTATAGGTATGTTTACATAACAAAATGTAACACCGGGTATGTGAAAAACTATTCAGTACAAAATATTTTAGGTTTTTTGTTTGGTAGTAACAATATTTTGAATTTGCGTAACTACGTTTTTCGACATTATGATTTATTTCACTTGGTTTCGAGTCAAAAGCCTAAAAGTTCATTGCCCCACCTTCCCCCACTGATTTTCTTTTTTTATCTAGTAATCGAAATCGTCTTCATTTGTTTCGTTAAAAAACTAGCTGCCAAAAAGTGCCAATAGAGTATATGTATATTTTTATTTCAGTTTCGAATTTTACCAAACAAATTTAACTTTGCGGTTTTTTTAGATTTCATTTTGATTTTTACTTACATTTTCTTCTGGGGTGAAAAATATGACGCGGAAATATGTATTTCACATTAGCAAGGAATAGGGAGACCTAGATTTCTCAAAAAACTTGATGCAGTGGAGAGTAATAATATTAATAAATTATTTTTGACCAAAACCAAAAACATGAATTTTCTTTGCAAATTTTCACGTTTGTAATCTGAGTGTAGGTAGGTTCCTACATTTCCAATTTAGGATACTTCTAAAAAAATACAAAATTCTTTTACGGACGACCAACAATTTGATTTTTGCGGCTGAATGGAATTTATAAGATTTATTTTTAAAGATTAAGGTGATTAACAACCTATTGTTGTTTTAAAAAAAATATCTTTTGTTCTTTTAGAGTATTGCCTCCTGAACTTACTTACACTCAGATTACAAACATGAAAATTTGCAAAGAAAATTCATGTTTTTGTTTTTGGTCAAAAATAATTTATTAATATTATTACTCTCCACTTCATCAAGTTTTTTGAGAAATCTAGGTCTCCCTATTCCTTGCTAATGTGAAATACATATTTCCGCGTCATATTTTTCACCCCAGAAGAAAATGTAAGTAAAACTCAAAATGAAATCTAAAAAAACCGCAAAGTTAAATTTGTTTGGTAAAACTCGAAACTGAAATAAAAATATACATATACTCTATTGGCACTTTTTGGCAGCTAGTTTTTTAACTAAACAAAAGAAGACGATTTCGACTACTGGATAAAAAAAGAAAATCAGTGGGGGAAGGTGGGGCAATGAACTTTTAGGCTTTTGACTCGAAATCAAGTGAAATAAATCATAATGTCGAAAAACGTAGTTACGCAAATTCAAAATATTGTTACTACCAAACAAAAAACCTAAAATATTTTGTACTGAATAGTTTTTCACATACCCGGTGTTACATTTTGTTATGTAGACATAACTATAAAACCACTTTAAACTCATATAAAATAAAAATTAAATGATAACACTTAAAATCGCTCGTACGCCGTTACTGCACGTACATTTAATAAAGCACTCAAACTACAGGCGATAGACTAAAATTCTCTACACTTTTTATCGAAACATAAATATTATTTGATTACCTGAACAATCAGTCAGTGATTTTCATTAACTGTGTAAGGGAAATCTCAATTTCGTTACTTTCGACCAATGTCCAAGTTTTTGGCTCAAATACCCCTATGTGCGGCGCCTACGGGATGCAGTGAGTGGAGTGATATCGGGCGGGGAACTTATTTTTGTGCGGGAAGGTCAATATCCGTTCTGTACGAGTAGTACTATTATATACTTCTGTTGTAACAGCCTCCCCTCGCTCCGCTTTCCCCGCTTACCCATTGACATCTTGAATGTATTACATTTCCGATTGCCATTTAGGAAATGTATACATTTCCTAGGAAATGTGTCTAATATAATTTATTTCATACATTTCCGGGCGAATTTAGGCATTGTATACATTTCCTAGGAATTGTATACAATGACGGATTTCATACATTTCCGTTAACATATACATAAGAGACGCTGCTGGTCCGTAGATAAGTGTGTGGAGGCAAAGAGAAGATCTTCCTCGGGGCATGGTGGTGAGCCCGGGGACCGCGGTCCAACTGTACTTCGTTGGAACTTGTATTTGTTCAATGTCTTGCGAAAACTCTGATAGCGCGTTTCAGGCCTCGGCTTCTAATTGGTCGCTCTTCTAATGACGTAGTATGTGACGGTTGCTTGCTGATCGTGTGCGTATCGAGGTTAACCAACCTCACAAACCCTGGTGTCAGAATTATTGAGCCTAAGGGGCCGTCCATTAATCACGTGATCTTTTTTAAGCATTTTTTATGCCTTGGTGATACGTGGTGAGGTTTAAGACTACCCCCCACCCCCCCTCAACATCACGTGTATTTTTAGTACCTGCAAAGCATCTTAAAATTTTTAGAAGATTATCTTTAAATACAGGTAGTAGCAGTATATAGTATAACCTCATTTTATTCTGAAATTAAGGACTGTGATAATAATGCCTAGACAGAAAGGTTGCAGGTTGTTTTTGATTGGAAAAAATAAATACACGTGATATCTTACCACACCCCCCCCTCCCCCCTTGTGATATTTCGTGATTTTTGTCAAGCCCCTCCCCCCCCTTTCAAGCCTCACGTGATTAATGGACGGCCCCTAAGGCACAACACATGGCTCTCGGGAACATGTTGACCTTGAGAGCGCCCATAATCCGTAGCAGTAGCGGTTAATTTTGTAGTGCGTTTATCCAGCCGCATGTACTATCTATGACAGGAGTGATGAACGCACCCAATGGAGGTACCTATTACACTAAATAATATCAATACCCTAAATAAAATCTAGACATCAAAAGAATTATATTAGGTACTTAATTAATTCTTACTACTTACTTTCGATTTAAATTGCTGGTATTCTGCACATACGTCATTTTGTTATGATGACATTTCGCGACTCAAACATTTCACGAATTCTGTCATTTTGCTAATTTCGGCATTTTGCGTCTCTGACATTTTTCAGATCTAACTTTAAGCTTATAAGCTTTTAACCGTGTAAAAGTGAAATAAAAAAATATATATATCTTTATTTCATTTCAAATAGTATTAACTATAATCTAAGGCACTTAGGGATTATCTCTTGACAAATTATCGTTTTATGTCTAGAACCAAGACCATCTAGGCCATTCTAGACCAAGATAGAATTCTAGAGTCTGGGAGTTATCTAGAATTCTATCTTGGTCAGACCGGTGCGGTGTTAAGCTTTAAGTCCTTAAAAATTACTTTGTAGCCTAGCTGTAAATAATTTTGTACACTAAAAATAATACTATAACAACCAAAACATATTTAGTTTACATTAACTGGAATTATTGGTTTCCTCGACACATTAATAGTTGTCAATTAGTGTTTCCTTGTTTTGTGCAGTAATATTGTGGAGTGAACTTAAAAATAATACAAATACAAATACAAATATTCTTTATTGTCACCAAGAAACACAGACAAATAACACATACAAAGAAAACATTAGGTTTCAACAGGCGGCCTTATTGCTAATGTAGCAATCTCTTCCAGGCAATTCATAATAATATCAAACTAAATAAAATATAGTGTGGTAAAGCTAATATTATTTAATTCAAGGTTAACCTTATTTATCATATAGGGTAATACAAGAATTAATATGTTTGTATAGATAGTGTATAATCACATTGTAAGAAAGCTATTTGGTGAATCAAATTGATAAGATACCATCACTGATCTTGATTCATTATTGGGATGGAAATATTAGTAGAACTTTATTTTTTTCAGGATTAATGGTCACAAAATTATCATTTTTAAACAACTCATAGTGCTGTCTTGAAATTAGGGTAACTTATAGACCTCAATTGGTGGCATCCACTGCATAATGGTTTTTATTAGTATTATAGTAGGAAAGAAATAATACATTATAAAATTACAACTATAGGCCATTAATAAGCTGGTTTGAATATAGGTGGTAACTAAGGTATGCAAAGATAACATAACTTTACATTTTAAACTAAACAGGTTTAATTTGGTCATCATTCAGAATAATTAAGGTATAATATTATTGGTTGGTAGGCCTAGGAATTTCGCTAAGATTACCTAGATGAATGATGAATTAATAAGGAAAATATAGTTTTAGTAGGTACTAAGTATCATTTCAATAAAACTTAATAAAAATAAAAATATAAGTGTGTGCTCATGAAACTTTTCAATGCCAATTATATTTTGAAATATTATAAACCGTTGCTATTTAATGAGCCGAGATTTTTTTGGGTCTACCTTGCTTTTAGTACCTGCCATACAAGTCAGTTTATAAATCCATGTAACAGAAGTAAAATTAGCTGTAAAGAAACTGTTTCTTCAGTTACAAAACGAGAATTATGTACAAGTTTTACAGCCTTAATATCCATTGTAGCGTACACGACGATAAATAACGTATTATATCACAAAACAAGTATTCAGATAATTTTCTTATAAATACCTTGCGATCCCAGAACCACGATCTTCGCCTCAATAACTTTCATTTTCATAAAATATATCAATGTCTAACATAAACGAAACTATCACCTCTTTATTTACATCGTTTTAAAAACTTTAAAATAAATAAAAATAAGAAAATAAACAAAGAAAACGTAAAATATTTCACTACAAACACGTCATTCCTCTCCTGGCGTAAAAATGACACTAAATATTATACATATAAATGAAAAAGTCATCTAATCTCCATAGAAAATACATACTGAAGAAAGTATTTTCAATCGAACTGGGTTATAGCTGTCAAACGGGTGAGTTACCGCGACATCTGCTGATGTTTTTTAGTATTATTATTTTAACTTTTGTTCACTAGGTGGCGTTTCGTCAATTAGTTATTATAAAAATTAATAGATGGCATTACCCATTTTAGTTATAATCCTCGACAAAAGATGACGCTGGTCATTTAGTTTCTTTATTAAAATACAGATGGGGCTAAAATTAGTTTATCTATTGCACAATAGATGGTGCTCTCCGCCAAGAGAAAAACAAATTGCCACGGGAAAAAAATGTTAACGTAAGCGGAGCCAAGGTGGTAAGCTAGTGCGCTATAAAAATATTTAGTCATATTTCTAAAGAGCATAGAGTTCTAAGCAGAGAAATCGTACCAGTAATATTATTATTTATAAGTCCGTACACTACAGGTACGTGAGATGGCTTAGATACCTACGGTGAGATGGCTTAGATTAAACAATATTATATTGTTTAATGTTTAAAAGTAAATCCAATGTCAGGCACTTTCCACGAATCGTTGTAGTGACTTGCAAACTAAACGGACCTATAAATAGGTACATTCTGGATCACTTCTGGATTCTGGTTAAATCACTGCAGAAGCGCAGTTAGGTGACTAAAGGCTCTTTGGCAAAAAAAACCCTAAACATTAAGGTTTGGCTGTCCGCCTACGGCTAAGCTCGCGTTGTTTTTCGACTTTTTTCCTGAGGGAATGAAATACTTTCGCGCAATTCGATCGTTTATCTTATCATACATCTATGTTCGCGCAGTAAAAAGTAGCCCTAAGTCTCTATCTGCAAAAATAAAACAGATTGATTAGTTTCAGTGTGAAAGTCAGACAAACCAGCACACTTAAGCTTTACAAAGATTGTAAACAGGAAAAAAGCCGATATAAGTAAAATTTATCGAACCTGCTTACAAACTTCAAAATTTCAGCCCAATTATACCTGGGAAGTCGCTGGAAATTAACTTGCAAGATTTGACGACAGACACGCAGACACCGGGGCAGGTGAAACAAAATAAAAGATTGTAATAAAAACGTTCTTTTTAATCATAATCATAATGTCGCGCTCTTAAGATGCACGTTTTGAATACGCTGACATAAAAGTAACCCGGTTCACACCGCGGTTTGATTTGGAGCAGCTGTGAGGAGACGGAGCTGATAAGGCTTATCACCATCATCACCATTAGTGTCAGTACTACAGCTGTTACAGCCTTCATTCTTCTTACGTGGTGGATCTGAAAAAAAAAAGAACAAGTTTTCATGGAGGATTTTCATTTTATGAAGTAGCAGGATTTTGGTACATTGCGCGTAGAATAGACGGCCATTATAGGCGGCCAGTAGTACGCAGTTAGTCCAGCTAAATCAAAACTAATCAGAGACGGAGGCGTCGTGTTGTTCCGTATCAACGCTAGGTTAGGTTCGAGGCTCCCTTGAGCCGCCCCAGACGCGTTGGCTTGGTACATGACTACTCTGGGGTATAGAGCCTAGAGGCTCGTGTCAGTCACATGGTCTAATTGCAAGACCTTGTTTTCTTGGACTTGGTTATACATATAAATAATTTGAATTTGAATCTATGTAACGTAATATACTTAACACAAAGAACGCAAAACTGACCACTTGACCGCGTGACCGTGTGATAGGACCCTTAGACTGTGTTTCGAAGCCAGCATTGTACAATTTTAAAAAAAACAATATTCAAAAAGTTTATATTCGAAGTAAGGTTTTACAAAACACGTTTCGACGTCGAGGCGGGTTAACAATTTGGCAGTCTTCTGTGGGGAAGAACATTATAATTTAAACGTACACAAAATATCAATGTATATACATACTTATATTAATATTACATGTCAGTTAAATATCACCTCGGTTGATATAACCGAATGTTACAAAATCGTTTTAATTCAATGATCATAATAGAATAACAAAGTAAATTGAATTTCCATAATAATGTAATAAATGATGAGGTTAACTACAAATGAATTTCTGGTTTGTACCATGGCCATTGAGATTCTTCCACCAGTCACGGCCTAGTTGGTAGTGCGTCTGCCTTCGAAACACAGGGTCTTGGTTCAAATCCAGCCCAGGGCAAACATTCGTGTGATGAGCACTTGTGTTTGCCTTGTGACTGGATGTTTTATAGGTACCCTCTTACATTGAGTATGTATTTATGTCTATCAGTTGTCTAACATCAATACTAAAGCCTGACCAAAGAAATAAGAAACCTACTCTGGGGGCGCCACGTGTATATTTTTACGACTATGGCAACAATTTCCCTTATAAAATTAGTTCCATTGAAATTCCGCAATATGGCGAGGTTTTTATTTCTCTGGTCGGGCTTTACCTACATACAGTTACAGACTCTGCTTAGTTTGGGATGGCCGTGTGTGAGATGTCCCCTTATGTTTTTTATTATTAATCACTTTCTTGGCCTACTTTGCATACTCTTTGGCATTTTCAACATTTATTTATATTTCAATTTCAATGTAATGTGTAAACTGTTACTAGCGTATACATGGTAAATAGCTATCTACATTGCTTAATGATAGTTAACCAATTCTACTTTCTGAGTAATGGTGGTAATGACGGTCGTTTTTTATCTTTTACACCAGAAAAATGGTTCCCAAGTAAAAAGATAACTAGCTTACTTGTCCTAACTATATTTACCTACAATAACATTAAATTTAAAGACACTTTCAACAACTAGAAAAGAGCTGATAATCTTCAAATGGCTAAAGATATTTTCTTGGATCGTAGCTAAGTACACTCTCGATTATGACACCTTGCAAATGAAAAAAAAACTTTCAGGCTCAGAAACTACTGAACCGATTTCAAAAATTCCTTGACTGTTGGGAAGCTACATTATCCCCGGGTAACATAGGCTTCATTCAATTTTTTTTTAATATAGGGATCCTATCTAAAATTTTAATAATGTAAGTAACCCAATGGAGTAAAAATATACGTAAAATATTCTTAATAATTGAAAAGGCCCCAAAACTACTGAATCGATTCTGATTGAGGCAACGATAGAAAATACCTTAGGAAAGAACAAAGGCTACCTTTTACCGCGAGAAAATTCCCCAATCCCACGGGAAAAACTGTTAATGCAAGCGGAGCCGCGGCGAAAAGCTAGTTTACAAATAAAATGAAAGAGCGACCTTTATAAGGTCTCCTTATACATTTACCCTTTTTTAAATTAGGTCTATTTAATACTAAAGATGCGCTATGTTAATTTACTACATCTATACTAATATTATAAAGAGGAAAGGTTTGATTGTTTGTTTGTTTGCATCGAATAGGCTCCAAAACTACTGAACCGATATCAAAAATTATTTAATTGTTAACAAGCTACATGATCCCTTAGTAACATAGGCTATATTTTACTAAAACATTCTTTACAATTGAATCGACTCCAAAACTACTGAACCGATTTTGGTAAAACTTGGCACAAAGATAGAATAGATCTTGGAAAAGAACAAAGGCTACGATTTACTGCGGGAAAATTTATCATTCCCACGGGAAATTAGTTAAAGCGACCGACTTTGTTGGAGTTGGCACAAAGATAGAATAGACCTTGCGGAAGAACATAGGCTAACTTTACGGCGGGAAAATTCCACACTCCCACGAGAAAAACTATTAGCGCGGGCGGAGCCGCGGCGGGAAGCTAGTAAATATCACTACATAGTATAAAATAAAGTCGCTTTCTCTGTCCCTATGTCCCTCCCTTTGTACGCTTAAATCTTTAAAACTACGCAACGGATTTTGATGCGGTTTTTTTTAATAGATAGAGTGATTCAAGAGGAAGGTTTATATGTATAATACATGCATAATATACTGAAGGATAACCCACAATAACCATTTTCCCGTGCGGAGCCGGGGCGGGTCGCTAGTATAAAATAAAGTCGCTTTCTCTGTCCCTATGTCCCTATGTCCCTCCCTTTGTACGCTTAAATCTTTAAAACTACGCAACGGATTTTGATGCGGTTTTTTTTAATAGATAGAGTGATTCAAGAGGAAGGTTTATATGTATAATACATGCATAATATACTGAAGGATAACGCACAATAACCATTTTCCCGTGCGGAGCCGGGGCGGGTCGCTAGTATATTATATATCTCACCTGATCTGTTTGTTTGTTAGTCGTATAAAATCCACGTCTTGCACTTCTACGCTACTCGTTAAAGTGACATTACTCTCAAACCAAACTGACCTCTATATAGCCTCTATAAATACATTCTGGTTGTGTCACAAACTGGTCTGGTAAGACCTTTACACTAGACGACACGATTGAAAAGCTTTGATTAATGAAGTAACTAAATATGTGGTTACATCTCCCATACGGCCATCTGACCCCGGAGCAGCAGCAATCCTTTATGTTTATAACAATGTTAAAAAAAACATGAGGAGGTTTTTTTTTGTAAAATATAAGTAAGTAAGTTAAACACTATAATACTATCGTGTGGCATATCAAATGAAAGGGCTTGTTGTAAGGATCTCAAATATATATTTTTTTATAAATGAACGATAAATAGTTGGGTAAATCTTTAAGAAAATGCGTGAAAAATTACCATTCCCCCCCTCTTATCTCCGAAACTGCATTTACACTTCAAAATTATCCTAACTGTTCGTCTGTATGTTACGCTTCAACTTAAAAGACTTAACCTATTATCAAAATTGCAGAAGTACTAAGATTTATATAGGATGCGTGTCATAATAATCTAGTAATCTCTCTACCTACCTACGTAATGGGATTTGTCTAGGTTCTGGGCCAAAATTATCTAAGGAATTTGTCATCGACACGATAAGAAGAAGAAGACCTACGTAATAAAACTGTAGAGGTCGAAAATCTGTACCTAGAAAGAAAATGCTAAAAATCGTTTAAGTAAGTGATATAGAACATAACCAGAATTTTTTATTTTTTTTGTTCCTCTGTTTGTCTGTTTGTACTTCTTTTTAAGATCTTCGAAACTGTTGGACCGATTTAAATTAAATTTTGCATGGTAGGTACCTTATATCCCCGGTCAACATCTTAGATAGTTTTTACCGCGGGAAAATGTCTCATTCCTACGGGAAACTGCACGGAAAAGTAAATAAAACAACGCGGGCGTAGCCGCGGGCGGACAGCTAGTACCGTAATATCACAGGAAAAGATAACCTAGGCGCATGGCGTCATGGGCACCTTTGTGCCGAGAACGGCTCGGGGAGGGTTATTTGATTGATATTTTCCTTTGTCACAGATAATATAATACTAGTTACACTAGTACCTTTGTTTTGTTTTAATTAAATGTTTAATTACTTTGACTTTTGTGGATTAAATAAATATTAAGGCGCAGGTGTGCAAGTACTACTTATTGAAAGTTTATAATGTCGTGTCGTGTCGTTAATTATAAATGAAAGTAGCTGTCGGCATCCTGAATATTTTTGTGGTTATGACCTTTCGATGTTTTGGTTCGTCGACGGATCTTTGACATTCTTTGAATGTAATCATGCGCATCTCGATAAAGGCTTGATTATTTCTTTACTGTTACGGAGGTTCGTGGTTCGAATCCCAATAGGGTTTGGTTTCTTTTTAATTATCTTTTTTTTAACTGTTTACTTATCTGAGTTTTGGACTTCTTGTAATAATAAAAAAAAATGTCTCCTACTTCCAAATATAAACATAAAAAATTATTGATGTTTGTTACTATTTCTAACAATAAATACTTACTGGATGGATTTTGTTAAAATTGTACAATGTCGGGTATATAGTTTTTGTTTTTATTTTATACTTATTATAAAAAAAAATGTTTGTTAAGTTTGGTTTTGGTTTGGTTTGGCAGGAAAAGGCACAGGAAAGGGAGTCATGGAGAGAGAGGAGAGAGGCCTTTGCCCAGCAATGGGACACACGACTTATAGTACATGGAAATCGTACCATAAAAGGGGTCTTCACTTGCATCAAATCGGGCAGTTCTGATTTTTTTATATGTTGTATGTAATGAGGTGGTAATGACAAATATAATTTTTCCACCTCGAAAGCCTTCCGGAACATTGTAAAATTCATGAAAAGCCATTAAATTTTTGATCATTTTTCAGTTTTTGCCATTTTTTACCACCAAGGACCTGTTTTACGGTAGAAGTCACTATGAATTCTTTTAAAGTAGACTAAATTTGCAACAAAATGAGAATAGTTGGGTCTCGATAAGCTGAATAGTTTCAAAGATACAGCTGTTCAAATGTTTGCAAAATTTCTTAAATAATACAATTTAGAGTTTAGGGTGTCTGTCAAAAATATTTTTCTACTAAAGGTGTGCTTTTTATTAAAAACTTATAATAAAACTCCTGTGACGACCTCAACTTCAACCTCCACATGCAAAGATAAGATAATTTCCCGTGCTAGTACTATTATTTAGTCTGTGCCCGTGGTAAAAGTAAGCCTGTGTTCTTCCGCATGGTCTATTCTATCTTTGTGCCAACTACGCCCGCTTTAACAATTTTTCCCGTGGGAATGAGAAATTTTCCCGCGGTAAATCGTATCCTATGTTCTTTCCCAAGGTCAATTCTATCTTTATGCCAAGTTTCACCAAAATCGGTTCAGTAGTTTCGGAACCTATTCAATTTATTAGGTACTATATTTTAGGATTTTTTTTACACCTAGGGTTACACTATTAAAGTTTTACTAAGGATCCCTATTTTTTTTAAATAAATAAAATATAGCCTATCTTACTCAGGGATCATGTAGCTACTCAACAGTGAAAGAATTTTTGAAATCGGTTCAGTAGTTTCGGAGCCTATTCGATGCAAACAAACAATCGAACCTTTCCTCTTTATAATATTAGTATAGATAATGCTTATTTCATAAGTCGTATTTCATGTTGTTTAGTCACCTCAGCAACTTTGAACAGATGTAGCTAGGGAACTATTAGATCTTAATAGATTTATGCCGTGAAATAGGTCAATAATTGACCACATTGACAAGATCTTGTAAACACTCGCAAAATTTTTTTTTTGAAATTTTGCAGACATTTGAACTGCTGTATCTTTGAAACTATTCAGCTTATCGAGACCCAACTATTCTCATTTTGTTGCAAATTTAGTCTACTTTAAAAGAATTCACAGTGACTTCTACCGTAAAACAGGTCCTTGGTGGTAAAAAATGGCAAAAACTGAAAAATGATCAAAAATTGAATGGGTTTTCATGAATTTTACAATGTTCCGGAAGGCTTTCGAGGTGGAAAAATTATATTTGTCATTACCACCTCATTACATACAACATATAAAAAAATCAGAACTACCCCATATGATGCAAACCAAAATGTACCAATTCCATGGACTATTATTAAAATTAAGAAAAAAATATCTTACATTAAATTTGTAATTAATTAAATTAGATACAAAAAGTTTTGATTATCCTAACCCTAAGCACATCACGCCGCAAAGTAATAAACGAATCCAAGATGGCGGTAAGCTATCCAATATGTCTGATTTCGCGCCAAAACTCCTCCATTACAATCCTGTAAACTTTCCCCGTCTCTCGTACGTTTCACCCTTATTCCTGTGGGATAGAGTCGGTTTTTGTTAGCTACAATCAGAAGTCACGGGAGTTTCGCAAATCGGGGACATTATGGAATTAAGTTGAGTTGGAAATATATAGAATTGTTAGAAACACATATGGACTTAATATTACTAATATTATTATGTATTATTAATCGATAATTATTATTATGTATTATTAATTGATCCGTCAGGCGCTTTAAGCGCGTTTACATCGTCTCCGTGATGTTTTTAATCGTAAAAATAAAAAGTGAGCTCTATTGACGCTTATTCAATATAATTTACTAGTTTGAGATTAGATTTGAGTGTGCAAGTGTTTGTGACTCTTTGTAACTAGTATTGAGTGAATAATTAAGTGATAAAAGATTTTAAATTAAGTGCATGAATTTCAACATAAAACATGGACATTTGTAAATATTATTTATACAGAAAGTGACATTAAGCAATTTGTTCTGGACTGCACTCCTTCCTAACTGGTGAATAATTGATATTTTTAAATTACTCATAACAACGGTTTCCATACCAACGAACATACATCAAATTGTACTTTGGACCCACTAGATTTGTATGAGAAATGAGAGTGCCTGAAATTTAGTTTATAGCAACGCCGCTAATTTTAAAATAGCAAAGCACACAAATACATTTTTTTGTTGCTTTAAATATTGGTAAGGCAATATTATTAATAATACATCTCCTAATCAAACTTCTTTAAGTCTTGGTTAAAGCTAAAGCGCCCTCGTCCAGTACCTACTCGCCAGCTACACAAAAAATATAACAATGGATGATCCTAAAGGTACGAAAAACATCCGCAAGCGAGCAGTAACTTGCTATAAATGCAAACTTGTGACGCAACAAAGAGATGCAGTCAAATGTTCGGTATGCAGTATGAATTACCATTTTGCTTGTGCCGGCCTCTCTCAAAAACTTTATCAAATAATGGAACGGAAAAATTCTTGGAAATGCAAGGCCTGCGTACAACACCATAATAAAGCAAACCATGTTACTTCACCTTCACCTTCGATTAATATTACAACGCGGAAAAAACAGCCTATTATGACTGCTTCAGAACAAATCGAACCAAAAACAATCAACGTAGATCTTACTATGGCCAGCAATCTGGTGGATCAACAGTTGTCTGACGTCGAATCCTCAATTATTATTACAAATAATAATATTGCTGCATCACCAAGAAGTAATAATATATCACGAATCCAGGATTCTCAAATATTAACCGAGGATGACGAAAACTCTTTGGATGATTCAATATCAAGTATAGAAAGGCTATCAAGGAGTATGGAGATCAACACAGATAATACGGAAGATTTAAAGGAAAAAATAATGGAATTGACATCTAGTTTGCTTAGCACGGAAAATCAATTGGAAAATACCATCTTGGAAAACAATGAACTTAATAGGCAAATAATTAAATTGACGCGGGAAATTACGTTATTAAAGACACTTTGTAAATCACCACAAGCCATACACTTTAATAATTTAACTGAAAGTACTAAAAAGAAAAAAAGGCGTTCTATGTCGCATGTTTATGACGTATTATGTACCACACCTGTGAAGAAAACACAGGTAGGTGTGGTGAATACATGTCATGCCTCTGACTCGACAGACAATTTACGCATTAAATTAGAGACACAAATTTTAAGACTACAGGAAGAACTCTTAACTTCTCAAAAAAAAATTGACATGTTGACAAAACAAATAGAGTCTTTTAACATCCAACACTTATCAGACGATAACCCCAAAATAAAGTGTTTTAATAAACCGTCTTTCACTACAAAAACCTCTCCAGTACTCTCTAATCCAACAGTAGAGCAAAGAGTGTGGATCTATGGAGCTCAGAAATGTGTTGGATTACCATTAGCTTTGACATACACCCGTGAAGGTACAAAATACGAAAAATACCAGATATCGGGGCTCACGAAACCATTTGCCTCAACAAGATCAATTACGAGTGAACTTCAAAATTTAAAAACTACATCTACGGATAAAGTTGTGTTATCAGTAGGAGAAAATGATAAGGACTATGAGTCTGTTATAGCGGATCTGCAAGAGATTTTTTCGGACTATGCTGATACTACGTTTCTTGTTATAACACCGACAGTAAATAGACATTTTGACTTTAATATGTTTAAAAAAAAAGTTGAAAGTGTTTGCAATAAGTTTAAAAATTGTTACTTTGTTGAATTGCCTGTAAAAAGTAACAAACAAATAATTTGTCAAAAAATAAATATGACCATAGATTATATTGACTACTCGAGAAATTACTTAGATGTGAAACAACTCAAAACTCTTATCGCTCACCGAGAGCAAATAGCTTCATCATTGCAAAAGCGGAAACTTGAGCCGAAGAAGGGAACAATTCCTTTCTACTTTCACAAACTAAAAACACCTAATGAGAGCTCTCTAAAACGGAATACGGAAAATGTGAGGAAGGGAACAATTCCTTATCACTTCCCCATCATAAATAAAACAAATAAATGTTTTCGTCACTAAAAATACCCCTACTCAATTTAAGGTACTACACCAAAACATAGCTAGCGTGCTATCAAAAAAAGAAATCTTGGAACTGACCATAGATGACCTGAAACAAATAAATAATGAGCCGGATGTTGTCTGTCTCACAGAAACTTTCGTAAAGAAAGGCAATGAAAACTTTATAAAAATTCGGAATTATAATCTCATGGCTGCATTTTGTAGGAAAAAATCTAGGGGAGGTACATGTATCTTAGTAAAACAAGACTTGGTTGCTAAAGAATTAAATTTATTTCACGAATTCGCTGAAGAAATATCTTTTGAGTGCTGCGGAGTCGAAATCTTACATACCAACTTAATCATTCTCTGTTTATACAGAACGCCTACATCTAGCGCTACTTACTTTCTGAATAAATTAGACAATATTTTACATGAAATAAATAAACGATATAAAAATAAAAAGAATGTTATCATAGTTGGAGATTTCAATATAAATACTCTATCTCCTGGACAACATACAACGCACCTACAAGAACTAGCTCAAAATTATAATTTAAACATACATATTAATCAGCCCACTAGAAAGGACTCTTGTATTGATCATATATTGAGTGATATACCTATGGCTTTGGGAGCTGTGCTGCCTCTTCACTTATCGGACCATGACACTGCTCAAATGCTTAGCTTCCCAATAGAGTTGAAACGTTATCCAGTTGGCTTTTATAAATTTAAACGAGTCTACAGTACTGAAAACATCAGTAAATTCCGTGAATGTCTACAAGCATTAAAATGGCAGGACGTTTACGAGGCTAGCGATCTTGATACGGCTTTCGATAATTTTTATGATCATTTCTGCTTATTTTATAAACTGTGCTTTCCTAAAATTAAAATAAAAGTTACATCTAGTAAAACCAAACAAAAATGGATAAGTAGGGGTGTGAGGTACAGCTGTAGAACGAGACGATTTTTAAGGTACAACTACTACACACAAAAAACTGCAAAGGCTAAGTATACGTATCAATCGTACTCACAAATTTTACAAAAATGCATCTTTGGTCTTAAAAGAAACGCTAACATTAAATATGTGACTAGTAGTAATAACAAGTGTAAGGCTACATGGAATGTCATTAGGGATGAGGTGAGTTCTTCCAGTATGAGCAACTGCATATCGCAGGTCGCGGTAAATAAAACCATAGTACGAGATCCTGGAGAAATCGCTAATATTTTTAATGAACATTTTATTACAACAACGGAAAATTCAAATAATAAATGTACAAATCATTTAGGGAAAAATCTTTCACACTCTTTGTTTTTGAAACCAGTTTCTGAAAATGAAGTAAAAAATGTAATAATGTCTTTAAAGAATACGAAATCTGAGGGGTATGATGAGATAAGCACAGTTGTATTAAAAGCAAGTGTGACAGAATTGCTAAAGGTAATAACTTTTCTAATAAACTTATCTTTCTCCACGGGAACGTTTCCAGAATCGTTAAAGCATTCAATTGTCAGGCCACTTTATAAAAAAGGTAGCCATGATGACATCAACAATTATCGGCCAATTACTCTTATACCTATTTTATCGAAGATTTTTGAAAGGTGTATGTTTAAACGCTTAATAGACTTTTGTACTAAATTTAACATAATTTCAGCCAATCAGTATGGTTTTCAAAAAAATAAGTCCACTACTTTAGCAACTTTTCATTTATTGAGAGAATTATTAAGCAACGTGAACAAAAAGAACCTTACAAGTGTCCTGTTTTTCGATCTGTCTAAGGCATTTGATTTAGTGTCCCATGATCTACTACTACTAAAACTTGAGAAGGCTGGTGTTAGGGGGCTTGCTCTAGATTGGCTTGCTTCGTACTTAAGTAAGAGAAAACAATGCGTCAGTATATCAGCCTTAAATGACGATAACGAAATGACTGAGAGTTATTCAGATTGGAAAGTAATTAGGCAGGGAGTACCGCAGGGAAGCGTTCTCGGTCCTCTATTATTTTTATTATACGTCAATGACATTCCCAATGTCATAAAACATAAGAGCATCTTATTCGCTGATGATATTTCCGTCATAGTTGCATCAGACAAAAAAACTTGTAGTATTGGAGAACATGAAAATGACATAAATGATACCATTAATAAAATAATTAACTGGCTTGACATGAACAATTTGAAAATTAATTTGACTAAAACAAAATACATACAATTTAATAATTTTAGAAATAATCATATTAACATGAACATTCATTACAATAACATAAAGATTGAAAGTGTGGATTACACTAAGTTTTTAGGGATATATATTGACAAACAGATAAAGTGGAAAACGCAAGTTGACGAAGTATGTAAAAAGTTGAACAAATTCGTGTATGCTCTAAGACGTTTAAAAAATGTAACGAATAAAAAAACAGCCATAACTGCATACCGTGCATATATTGAATCAGTTCTACGCTATGGTGTACTAATTTGGGGTCATAGTACAGATATAGGTAGAGCATTTGTCGTACAAAAAAAGTGCATCAGAGCGATTTGTGGTATCTCTCCTACAGAATCGTGTAGACCGTTTTTTGAAGAGCTCTCATTACTGCCGTTACCATCTTTATATATCTACGAGGTTTGCGTTTTTGTAAAGAAGCATAAAGAGTTGTTCAAGAAAGCCTCGGATATTAATGGAAGGAGTCGAAGAAATCCTGATTGTCTTATATATGACCAAACTCCTAGAAACGCGACGTATCACAAAAATTGTTTAGCAATGTGCGTAAATATTTATAACAAACTTCCGTCTAGCTTAAAAATACTAAATCTGACATTATTTCAAAAAAGACTCTTTGCTCTTTTAAACTCTCATAATTTTTATACTGTTAATGAATTCTTAGAATGTAAAAAACTATAATGTAGTATTCTATAATGTAATGATAATAATAATATATAATGTAATAATGAATGTATTGACTCATGTATGTACCATGTATTAAATTTGCATGCCTATTTATGTGGCGAAGCACGCTTGTACCAACATGTTACACAATCTTTATACTACCGTGTTTTAAGCAAATAAAGACATTTCTATTTCTATTTCTATTTCAATAATATTACTACTGCTTACCAGCTCCTCTCTAGGTCAGTACGGAGATCTAAGTTGTTTTTGAGGTTAAACGTACAAGGGTCAAACAGGAAGTTCTTAGAAAATCAAAAGCTGAGCAAACTAACTAAGTTAATAGTTTTATTAAATCTTTTCAAAATCAAAGTCTATCATAACCAAGGATGTTATAAGGACTACAACATCCTTGATCATAACTTTCTTGTTGACTTAAATGACATCGGAAGTCATACAAAATCATTGCATGAAAATTTTCTCGCGTTAAATTCATGCTGACGTGTTACCTCCAAATCGTTAAATAAATAATAATTGACAAACATATTATACTCAATAATATTAGCAGTGTTCAATTTTTAAAATTCTAACTTATTTTTTTATTAGATTGATTACAAGTGGCCAGTTCTAAACACTTTTTTTTTAATTGATCTTTGCTTGTGTCGAAAAAGTACGACGGATCAAGCTCCACCGCACTTGCGCGGGAGCGAAAGACTCTACCCCAAAAACAGTCATATACCGGGGCGGCGGCGGCTCGAGGGAGCCTCGGACCACGGGCTAGCGCGTTGATACTGAAAATCTAACAACTTTCAGTTTGACCCTCGTAGCATTATTTATTTATTTTCCGTTGGAAAAAAAAAAACATTTTAAAATAAATTGTTCACAAAGTAGGTGTTATGTTAGCTCTAGAAATATCCAAAAACTCCGCCCAGAAGAAATCCCGTTGTAGTACCCTCTAAAAGTAGGTATTTGCATGAAAAAGCAGTTCCCATACAAACACGGGCTCCAGTGAACATCAGTGGAAAATTATGCCGCGGGTAGCGCGTAATGTGGTTAACAGTCGTTCGCATTTAATTAATTATAATAGCTCTAGAGAAAATAAGCGTCGGTGGCCAAGTGGCTAGGGCTGTTGACTTCCATTCGGAAGTTCGCAATCGAATGTGTTTTCGATTTTCGAATTCATATGTACGTTTATTCGACGCTCTTACGGTGAAGGAAAACATCGTGAGGAAACCTGCACACACCTGCGAATTTTTCAAAGCGACCAGCCCGGGTGCGCACGGGAAAATTGTTATTGTGGGTTATCCTTAAGTATATTGTACATGTATTATACATATAAACCTTCCTCTTGAATCACTCTATCTATAAAAAAAAACCGCATCAAAATCTGTTGCGGAGTTTTAAATATTTAAGCATACATAGGGATATAGGGACATAGGAGGGACAGAGAAAGCGACTTTGTTTTGTCTATGTAGTGATTACGATAAATACTTATAGGTTATTTAAAAGAATAACACATAGGCTGACTTCTACTTCGGGAAAATAACCCATTTCCACAGGAAAAACTGTAAAAGTGGAAGGAACCTTGGGGCAGAATACGCGAGCGGAGCTAGTATAGAATATAAACTGAATAAAATATAATAATATTTAATATAACAATACACACATTGAAAAAGAATGTATGAGTGAATGTACGTTGATTGTGAGTTTTAGAGTTTTTTTTATACAGGACTAGCTTTCCGCCCCGCGGCTCCGTGGGAAAGAGGTATTTAAAAAAAAACTCTCTGTAAGAACCATCCTTGGACTTCAACAAACATTTAAAAAAAAGAATTGGTAAAATTGGTCCAGGCGTTGTTGAGTTATGCGCTTACCAACACATTTTGCGATTCATTTTTATATTATGGATAGATTATATATAATTACTCCACTCCATGAAGGAAAAAAAAATCCACGCGCGTAAAATTTTTCTTCCTTCATGCTCCACTCCCTTTAACAGCTTGCTTAAAACTGTGAGTCAACTTACAATTATTTGGTTGGACAAATAATTGTCAAACGGCTGCGTGCGACATTCTACATAACAGGGATCGAATCGGCTCCACTCCACCAAAACGGCGTGACGTCATCAACATTAATTAAAAAAGAATGAACCGCAAGATTTCTTTTTCTCTGGCCCTAGTAAACTTCCATTTGTGCCAATGTGTAATTTTTCGATTTTTATATACAAGATAAAGAATAAATAAATCGCCACCGTGCTGTGAAATTAAATCACCACTAGCGCTCTATCTCATGAATGTTGCATGCGGGCGGGCAATAGATGGCGTTGTCCACAATTTACGACCACTCTTGCTGTAACGATCGCTTTGCTCGCTCTTACCCGGCTTTTAGCTAAATTACACACATTTTCTTGTTCTCTATAGAGCAAAGAGTAAGAATTATTAGCTGGGTATAGATGAGACAGTACCTACTCTACTAATAAATGCATGAAAATTTGGTGGATGTTTTGTTACTCCTTTACACAAAAAAATACTAGATATAGATTTTAATAAAATTTTGTAACCCTGTATCTTTTACAGCAGAATAAGCAAATAGATTATTTTTACCCTAAAAATACTCATTCCCATAGAAATTTAGCTCAAAATTTTCTTCAAAAAGGGTAGCAAATCATTTTACAGCTATTAGTGGCTTTGAAAGTAACAAGTTGTCGTAATCCCCAAGCTTGGCAGGCAGATTAGGAATTACAATAGGGGAACGGTGCTGCCTATTCCCAATAATTCTCATGTTTTACTTTTAATCAGCTCGTAACACATATAAAGGAAAATTCAGGTTAAAAGGGCCACTTTTCGCAATTGTTCCATCTTTAATGGCTTCTATATATCCTACAGAACACCGTCTAGTTCCTCGACGTTTTAGATTTTTTTGAAATATTGATTATTATTCGAGTTATTATTTTTTAAAGGGTGGCGGCGCCACTTAGCTCCTGTAGGTAAGTTTATATTAACTTAAGTAAGTCACAGAATAAATAATAGTACTTAAGTCGATATTTTTATGCTAAGACTCGCATGATAATATTTTGTAAGCTCTACATTCAAAATAATCTTTGCAAAATTCTTGGCACTGGCAGCATATTGCCAGCAACAATCCTGGTAATTTGGCTAATGTGTCATAAACATTTTCCCGCCAATTTGTTAGGCTGAATGCGCGTTTTCCTTTGCTCGGTGACGCATTAAACGATATTAGGAGCCACTCTTAATAATATTTTCTACGATGGTTATTGAAGTTTGTTATTATTATTAATATTAGTTTCCATCTAATAATCGTTCCTAGTTTTGTTATTGACTTTGTTTCGCTAATCATTTATATACCTACTGCAGGCAAGCAATAAGTCCGCCTACCTTTTATTTGCCTACAATACCACCAAAATTCGTAATATGTCTCAATCTTTTTCCTATAATATATTCCTTTTATAAATTGAGAAGTCTTTGTTCAGTAGACACAACTATTGGCTTTTTATTTTATTATATTTCCTTTCCATTTAAAGCAGACCAGAACGATAAATAGGTAAGTTGCTCTGGGGTAGCCATATTATACTTTTTGCTTTTTAACCGACTTAAAAAAAGGAGGAGGTTCTCAATTATTCGATGCGTATTCTCCTTCACGATGTTGTTTTTGCGAAGTTTCAATGGAACTTATTATTTTTCAGGCTTTATGTATTTCTCTTCACTACATAGTATAAAACAAAGTCGCTTTCTCTGTCCCTATGTCCCTATGTATGCTTAAATCTTTAAAACTACGCAACGGATTTTGATGTGGTTTTTTTTAATAGATAGAGTGATTCAAGAGGAAGGTTTATATGTATAATACATGCATAATATACTTAAGGATAACCCACAATAACCATTTTCCCGTGCAGAGCCGGGGCGGGTCGCTAATTTAAAATTAACTACAAAAGCCATTCATTTCTTGAAGTAGCTATACTTACAGTACATCAAAATCATTAGTGCAACAATTTAGGTACAGGTACAGTAAAGAACACCCCAAGCTGAACACTTTTTTTATTCGAGCTTCAAAAACGTTTTTTTTTTTTTTTTTTTTTTTGAATTGACCTATGCTTGTGTCGAAAAGGTACGACAAATCAAGCTTCACCGGACTGGAAAAAAAAAACGTTATGATAATTTTCTTCAAATGTCCAATTAGACTCCGTCCCGCGAAGGGTACGGGGTACCATTATTAGTATAATTCCTTGGCAGTACAAACACGGCGTCCCAGTATCGAATTACTATTCGGCGGCAGCTCGCGAGAACAAACGTTCAAATTGCGCGCTGAACGACGCTTCTGTTGGTACTAGTGGACTAGAGTGGATATGACCAGAATTAGTTTATTTTTTAGATTTTTAAATTGCAATAAAAATATTATTTTGCCGTTAAAGTTGATGGATATATGAATTAAAATTGACGAAATAGGCTAAGTTGGACTTGCGAAAGCTATTGCCTAATTATTAATGTTTTTAAGAGAGCTGAGAATTCTTAGCCTACTTAGATACCTATTCAACTAAGCTGAAATAGGAAAAATTGTGATAAAGACTTTCCCTGACAAGGCTTGCCTCTGCCTATTGAGAACTTTGAAAACTTATTTTAGAGCTGTAATTTTTGTTGTACTCGCGAATTCTGTCATCACGGATTTTCACTTACAACTAGGCCTGCCCTTCGCTGAATACATTAAAAATTTATAGGGAAACTGACTATCACTCCGTCAGCACCGATTCATATAGGTATATTTTTTTAATAATGCGTATTATAACTAGGTTGATTCTCTATCATTAGGTATCAGGGGCTTCTTCAAAAGGTTTATTTTTCTCAGATTGATTATGCTTTTATGGAAGATTTAATGTACAATCGTAAAGCTTGATAATCTGTAGGTAAAATAATATAGGTACGAGTAAATCCAAAACCGAATTCCGACAAGACTCTGCTCCGACAAGACACTGCTCCGACAAAATATAAAACCTAACCTAACCTACTGAACTTGTTGGAGTATAGTGTCTTGTCGGAACAGAGTCTTGTCGGAATTCGGTCACTAAACCAGATACGAGTAGGTATATTAAGCATAATGCCACAGCATTGGCATGCTTACTTATCCTAGGGGTTAAACCTGCCTTACAAACCCTGGTATCAGAATTAGTGCCTTCTATGGCTTCTGACATAGCTCCTAAAGCAAAGCATTAGCAATTGCCTGAGAAAATTCCATCCGTTTCAAGTAGACCTGCTAATGCTGCCCACGATATATGTGTGCATATGTGTGTGTGTGTTCACAATATACAGAACTGTAAAATTGTCAGAGACAATCTCCGACCGACCCACTTATTGTATATAGTTCCAAGAAAACAAAAGGGCATGTCCTCTCTATTCCTGTCGCACCACAAACGAGCAATCAGCCAGCGATCGCCGACACGACAATACCCCTCCCGCCTTGATTCCAAATTCAATTTGCACCAATCAGCGAGCGGCGTCTTCCCGCCTTCTGCCCCGTTGGCTAGCCGCCGGACGTGACGTCAATTTTATTTTTATTTTAGGTGCTTTTCAGGGAACCATTCTCTTTTTAAAGCGTTTCAGTTGATTTGCAGTCGGTTTGAGATGTGAGTCGGTTTGTTACGGATAAAGTATCTTTATGGTGAAATCCTTTTAGGGATCTGTTTGCCAAATAAATTGGTTTCAGATTTTCTTTTTTACTTATCAAAAGCTAGCAGTTTTGATGTTAGAGAACCTAAAAAAGATCATGATTATTTCGGAGATGAGATTTGAAATAGTTTTTTTTTCTATATGCATTACGGTTTTTATGCGTAAAACAAAAAAAAGAAACGACTTCATTGAAATTTTTTTTTCAATGAAGTCGTTTCTTTTTTTTAAACTAGAAAAATGAAATCCTCTCCATAATGCGGAATTTCAGTGGAAATCATTTTTTAATGGAAATTATTACCAGAAACATAAAAATATACACGTGGCGTCCCCACAGCAAGTTTTTTTGTCAGGCCTTTTTAATCTGAAAGCAGAAAATCACATGACGTACGTAAGTGACCGTAAAACATAGGAATTACCTATATTTTTTTTTTTTTTCTTTATTTCTAGCGGCAGTCTATCCCTATAATAGTAGGTAATAGGTTAAATAGGTACTAGAGTTTAGCTAATGAAAGTAGACAATCGATGAAATTGGAAAACATTGTACTGGCAACAAAGTTACATAGAAAAAAAAGTATCAAATTAGGTAAATCCATGGTCTAACTAAGAAAACAAAGTCTAACAAGAAGACCACGTGACTGACACAAGCCTATGTCATTTTGCGCTGTAGGGTGGGGTAGGCATCAATGGGCCAAGTGCACACAGTGAGACACTAAGTTTATTCCAAAACGCGACATAGCCGTTCAGCTTGTTTAATGTCAAAGGATGCGCTTACGACCGCTTCCCTCCCTCCCCACTTTCTGGCGCGACTCCACAGCAGACGCACACGATACAAACAAATTTTGAATTTTGTGGTCAAAAAGTGAAAAAAAAACCTTAGTTTACTTTTATTTTAATACTCCTGATTTTAGTTATTCCCCAATGATTTTTATTTTGATGTAAAAGTGATTAAGAGAGCTGCTTTCAAAGTATTTGTGTTATTGCCACGTTTTTCTGTTGGAAATTACAGAACCTCAAACATTTTTGTAGGGGGGGTGTGCACAATGAGACGGACGTTGGGCGTCTACTATGGGCCACCGTCTCATTGTGTACTAATACTGACCCTTTGTGTGCCATACAAAAACCAGCCTATTAGTGCACAATCTAATAATGTAGCACATTTACTTAAGTACAAATACATTGAATACATAATTTAGAAATATTTTTGTTTATGTAAGAAGTTACATTTTTTAGTGTTCAGTGCGTTATTTTTTATATTTTTTTTGTTTGTGTGAAGCTTAGCTACTTCAAAAAGTAGATAAGTCAAGCTTTCTAGTTATTTTTTCAAGTAATTTGAGTGTTACGTAATCATTTCTGCCAAAAAATTTTTAGTTATTTTGTTTAGTTTCGTTTTTTTTTCAGTTTTACTTAAATAACATTGATTTAAATAAAGACTGCTGTGAAGAATTAATAATAAAAATATAAAACGATATGATTTTAGTGTATTGATTAAGTACTTATTACAAATATTTTTAGTAAGATTTTAGAATAACAAAAATTAATAATTGTCAGTTCCTATGGTGATTTAAGTTCAACATTTTTAATAACTATATGTCAGAAACATAAATATTGCGTTTTTTAAATTAATTCCTGCATCAACATTAAGAAATACAGTTTTATTTCGTTCTTGGCTCACTGTGTACTTACTGACCTATTGTGTGCCACCCCCCATGCTCATTGTGTGCTAGGGGGTGTACACATTGAGCCATTTCCCGTTTTTTTTTAACATGTTCAAACTCTTCGGATAATAAATTTAGGTTCAATCGAACTATTGAATTTGAGAGCCAATGAAATTTCCATTCTACTGGTGTATTAAACACCTCCAACTCCAATCCAACGCATAAACGGGGACAAAGATATGTAACTTCAAACTATTCCTGGCCCATTGTCAACCACCTCACCCTACGTCCTTGTCTATTACACGCATTCAACAAGGATGAATAGGCAAAATGACGTAGAAATGACGTAGAGTCGTGTCAGTCACGTGGTCTAATGTGTAGACCTTGTTTTCTCGGAGTAGCCACGAAGAATTTTTTAAAATTTGCCGCGTTTTTTCATTGTCTTCTTTTAATAGCCAAACTCTATCACTATCCCTTTACTATTGTCAGCTCTATACGCCAAGAGTGACAAAACTGTAGCATTTGCTATACAAATGTTTAAGCAAATAGCATCGAGCCAGTTCGCTCCGAATATCAATATTTGATATTTGATTTTGGAACGACACGCCAACCGAGACGCCATATTGTCTGGGGACCGGCCTCTTTTGACGGGTTCCAAATTCAAATTCATATTTTATTTCGGACGTTCCGTGTTAAAAAAATGCTTTTATTTTGTACTTACTAAGAAACAATCTCTGAATTGTGATTGTCAGAGACCAATCTTGTAAGTTGTTCATAGTGCTTTTAGGGGTTTTGGACATCGCTGAATCAGAAAATCACAGAAAAGTTGAGGATCATGAGTTTTCTTTTTAAAATACCTAAGTGTATTTCTTCATAGTACCTATATAACAGTTTATTTTGAGTACAATCAAGTACCAAATGTACAATATACAAAGAATCAAGAACCTACCCAATTACATAACGTTAAAATTAGAACCCGTTGATAACATTAACAGGGAATAGCAAAAGAATGATCCGTTGATCTTCGTTAGAGTGTTTGAGGAGTGGCGTAACGAGCGGGGATCGCTTACAGAGGGGGGGGGGGGGCGTCTCCTGGAGTAGAGGGACCATTATTTAAAGTTTTACTGAGACAAAAGGACCGTTTATAGTTACACCATGGTCTAAGAAAACAAGATCTTCCATTCGGACCACGTAACTGACACAAGCCTATGTCATTTTGCGTTCTTCATCCTTGTCTATTAACACGCATTCGACAAGGATGAACAGCGCAAGATGACGTAGGCGTGTCAGTCACGTGATCCGAATGGAGGACCATGAGTTACACTTAAGAACGAAAATGGGCAGGTGATAGTCAATTTTGGTGATAGACACGTCAAACATCGATCTAACATGTCGGCCGCACTAGTTTTAAAATGCATGCGAATACTTACATCAGACTTATAACGCCACGCCGCCGCCGCGTATATATACGCCTAATTTGACAGCTGTTTCTGTGATTTGAAATATTTCGCTCGCTTCTGAAACCGATGGTTATAATCTATGGTCGAAGATTAAATCTATATCTTTGGTCAAAGATATGTTTTTCGTGATAAATGTTCATCAACACGTTGTGAAGTAGGTATCGTGAAGCAAACTACGAGAAGAGAAATTTTGCTGTCCAATCTACTATAACTTACGTGGATCTGCTCAAATAAAATGTTTTTTAAATGTCCTAGCTTTTCCCAAATCCACACCCACCCTACTTTTCAAGAGAAGGCTACACAAATTGATGTGGAAGAGCCTCGTAATGTATTCAGAACAGACAAAGACAGATGATCAATATTCTCTTCTGCTTTCTTTGTCATAGATGAAGTTCGATTAGTTTATACAGCGTGAAAAACTGGTTGTTTATAAGCAACATAGTGGTAGTAGGTACTCATGAAACTGAAATACTTTCCCTAACGTAGGTTGAAATCTCAAAATTGTCATACAAAGTGGCCGGCCAAATGACTGAAGTGTATATGAACAAGTCTTAGAGTTAAAGTATAAATAGAAAATTTTCTGGGAGGGATAGAGTACGCCTAATCGAGTATGAACCGTAAGCACGGATATGAACAGTCCGAATATCTTCATCGCGTTCGTTTAGTATCAAATGGTTATCGGAGCTGATTGTTTTTCCCGGTGAAAATAAGAAATTTAATAGAGAACATTTTGAAATGTGCAGTGATAAGTTGCAAACATGACTCGAGGAACAAATCCAAAAAGAAAAATGTCATTGATTTCACCGCCCATACAACACCTGCTTACGCTTGACATAAAGGCTCTATGTATATTTATTGTCTAAGAAAAAAGTGAATATTATTAGGTATTGAGATTTCAATCCTGCTCCCCTGACTTTCGCATAACAATGTATCTTATAATTTTGAATTTTTTTTTTGAATTGACCTATGCTTGTGTCGTAAAGGTACGATACGACCAATCATGCTTCACCGGACTTGGTAATTTTGAATGCCAAAAATGTTTCACACAATTATAACTCTTATTTCGCGTAATGGACTTTTCGCCTATCGGTATTTACGCATAATGTATTCTTTGGCATGATTATCAGTCGACCTAATTTTGCTTACCATAGTTTTTACCAAAACATTGGAACACATATTATTAAGTACTATTGAAATGCAAAAAGCGTGATTAAGGATAGAAATTCTGTTTTGAGATATTTTTGTTCATTTTCAACAACAATTTTTTTGATACCTAAGTAAATAGAACTTTAAAAAATAAATAGGTAGGTATTCATATTCAATGTGTTTTAAGTTGTCGGCATAGGCTTGCAAAACGCTATGTCCTTAGAGTATAAATAGAAAAATAAGGCTATGTCATTATATATAAATACAAAAAAATAAATTAAAATTAAATTAAATTTACTACTGGTGTGCAATAAAGTATATTCTATTCTATTCTATAAAATATGAATAAATATTAGTATAAAAATTATGATAAAGCTCGTGGTTAGATTATTATGACAAAATCTTTTAGGGAAAGAAAATACTGCGTGAACATTTTAGGCCTAATTTAGTGCTATACGTAAAGATGATTACCTATGGCAAAAACAGTTATGCGTTTAGTAATTATGACAAATACTTTTATGGGGTGCCCCTTAAATTGCATAACATAAATATCCCTATTATGAAAATCCATACTTGCCATAACTTTAAAAAGTATAACAATTAGAATCCATAAATTCAAAAATACATACCGTTATTTAGCATAACTATTAAAATCCATAATTGTATAATCTTTCAAAATCATAAATTTAAGATATTTTGGTAAAAAAGAAGATAAGAGAAACAGCATTTTTGGTGATAAAAATAATCATTAAATATATGTTTGTTTACTATATTTGTCAAATTTATATTTCTTAATTATAATACATACTAACAATATTCATATTAAAGTTAGGGCTTTTAAATATATGTATTTCAAAATTATGGATTTTAATCGTTATGATATTTATCGATTATGGATTTTCGATATATACATTTTCAATTATGGGTTTTAATATATATAGACTCACTTTTATTTATGCCATGGTCCAAGAAAACAAGGTCTAACAAGAAGACCACGTGACTGACACAAGCCTACGTACCTACTCTACCTACTTACACTTACATTTCTGCCCGTCGTCAGTCGTCGCGTCGCTGAAATTTGCGACAAGTTTAAAAAATAAGAAGAAATAAAAATATTAAAGAAGAATTTCCCAATATTTCCCATACGCGTGAAATAACGTAAATTCGAATGCCATGAAACAACAAAGACATGCCGTTACCGCGTTCTAGAAACTAACAGCGCCATCTATCGACAAGGAGACACAACCACCTTATTTTTATCACAAAATAAAAAGTTTAAAGAAAGTCCACTCCCACCGTCCTTGAAATTAACTACCTAAACTTGAAAAACGTGTATCGTCATTTTTGTGTTGTGTTTAAACAGACAAATACACTACAACAGTAATAAGAACATATTTTATCCATTTTTTTAGCACATCGAACATCAATACGTTGTTAATCGCGAGAGCGACGACTACACGTGGTCCGAGCACACTCCGAGCATGGTCCGAGCAAGCCTGTAACGCAATGATCAATGTGTGCGTAAGAATATGGCGCTTAGTTCCGAGTGGGCCATCTGCCTAGTAGCTAGCCGTCACTATACGTAATTTGTGTTTTTATGTACAGAAGCCAGCACATGCGGTTGGCCATTCGCACTACGAAATTAACCGCTACCACAGAATAAATAATAGTACCCCCTACCACTAAATTTAAATTCTAGTACTATTATTTATTCTGTGCTATCCTTAGAACACGTAATGACGTCATTTCAGAAGTTAAAAAGCTTTGCCCAAAACAAGACCGGCTCACGAATGTAAATGAATGTAAGTCTAGCAACATAATAATAAAAAGATAATTAAAAATATATAAAACCCCTTCAAAGATCCTATCCTACACTAAAAGGTTAAATATGAAATAAAAATCTAACTGAAAGCAAACAAATTAAATATGGCTATTAATCCTTATTTAAATAAGTTGTAACATCATCTTCTATCTATCTTCTTCTTTTATCTATCTTCTATCTTCTATTACTACATAGTATAAAACAAAGTCGCTTTCTCTGTCCCTATGTCCCTATGTATGCTTAAATCTTTAAAACTACGCAACGGATTTTGATACGATTTTTTTTAATAGATAGAGTATTCAAGAGGAAGGTTTATATGTATAATACATGCATAATATACTTGAGCTGGGGCGGGTCGCTAGTACTATAATAAAACTGAAGAATCATCGGTGTGTTTCAACATTGATTTATTTTTCAAAAAACTGATTGTAGGTGTTAAAGGGAGTGCAGTTGAACACAAAAACAAAACTTTTGAAAAAAATGACCGTCTGTCTGTCTGTTTGTCTGTTTGTACACGCTAATCTCTGGAACTACTGGAGTTAAATCACGGTGTAGGTATATAGTAGAGATAACTTTTACAAGACCAGGAATCGAACCTCAATCATTACAAAATCTCAAATAAATATATTTTATTTCATTTCAAAACAATTTATTTATTTATTTATTTAATATTTATGGTACACAAGAAAATACAAAAATACAGGCACAGAGAAGAAGAGGATACAACAGGTACTACTTATTTCCAAGGAAATGTCTTACAGCAGACCAAGGAAGGAAGAGAGAAGTAAACAGAAAAGCGGAACAGACGTGCACAATAAACTACAGCCTAAAATAACAAATATATAAACATGAAAAATATTCAATAAATAATAACAATTTGAATAAACATATAAATAAAATACGTACGTATAAGTATACTGAATAAATGTTGTATAATAAATACATACACCTATACCCCAACACATAATCTAAAAATAAAATACATACCTACTAATACCTAACCTAACTTGAATACTAATTTAAATATAATACATAATTATACCTAACCTAACACGGATTATTGGCACAGAGAAAGGTAGTGTTCTTTTAATCGTTTTTTAAAGAGACTTAAAGAAGGGCTATCGCGAATAGTGTGTGGGAGCGAATTCCACAGTCTGATAGCTTGAACGGTAAAGGAGTGGGAGTAACATTTGGAATGGTGCATAGGAAAGGAAAGAAGCGTGCGGATCGTAGACCGGCATGGCTGGTCTTGAGGACGGATAAAGGAAAAGCGATCAATTAAGTAAGAAGGAGATCAACAACTTCGTATAAGGAAAATAAAAACCAAATTGTTTAACGTAATAACTATATTTTCATTAATCATATTTTGCACATTAAATTACTCGACATAATATAAGTTATATTTAAGTAGGAATGTTTGTATATAATATTGTTATTATATAATACTTAGCTAGTTTTATTATACAATTTATCTTATAGTTTAATAGTATACAGTGCTCTTATAACTACCTATATTAACTTATATATTTATTTATATACTTAGATTTTATTAGCTTTCTGCCCACGTCAACATTTTTTTCCGTGATAATGAGATATTTTCCCGCGGTAAAAGATAGCCTTTGTCCTTTCCCAAAGTCTATTCTATCTTTGTACTAAGTTTCATCAAAATCGGTTCAGTAGTTTTGGCGTGAAAGCGTAACAAATAGACAGGCTTAGTTACTTTAAAATTTATATTATTAGCAGGGATTGGCAACAAAACATACCCAGTGAATGGACAGCAGTATTCACCTGTGTAACCAACAACAACTGCGATCCCTAAAAAAACAAATTAACAATTACTTTCCTATTAATATTATAAACGCGAAAGTTTGTGAGGGTGGATGAATGGATGTTTGTTACTCTTTCACGCAAAAACCACTGAACCGATTTTAATGAAACTTAGTGCAAAGATAGAATAGACTTTGGGAAAGACAAAGGCTACTGTTTACCGCGGGAAAATACCTCATTATTACGGAATAAATTGTTGAATGGATCATAATGAAACTTTACAATAATATCGTTTACACATTAGAATAACACATAGGCTACCTTTTACCGCGGGAAATCCCTCGTTCCTACGGGAAAAACTGTCAGCGTGGGCGGAGCCGCGGCGCGTAATAATATTGTACAGTAGGCAGCACATGCGGCTGGACATATTGACATTGAGAGCGCCCGTATTCCGTAGCAGTAGGGGTGAATTTCGTAGTGCGAATGTCCAACCGCATGTGCAGGCTACTGTACATTCGGAGATCTAACTGAAGTAACTATAAATTAAAATAAATACATACATACATATTTTTATTAGTAATAATACTGACCGTAAGATGTCTTATGACCATTAATTTTTTATTTAAATATAAAAAACTTAGTTATTCACAGTTTTTTCGTATAGTATAGAAGCCAGCATATGCGGCTGGACATGTTAACCTTGAGTGCGCCCGTATTCCGTAGCAGTAGGGGTGAATTTCGTAGTGCGAATGTCTAACCGCATGTGCTGGCTTCTGTACGTATAGCTACATTAAGATGGTCAATTATTTTCATCGTTTGTATAACAATAGGTACTATTATTGTATATTAAGTTTATTTACATTAAAAACTAAACTATATTAGGAAACTGAACAATAAAACTTAAGTAAATTACAATTTTTGGCCTGCTTTATTTATTAAAGTCCAAGTACATACCTATACTTTTTTCCTTTCAGTACCTACCTATAAAAAAGTCTTCTTGGGTTGAAGAACATTTTATACAAATAATATAATTTAATAGTAAGTAGATTATAATATACATCGTGAAATTTAACTGGTTGTGGTAGTAATGAAACTGAACAACTTTCCCTAAGTTGAAATCTCAAAAATAATATTCAACTTTTGATGACTTCAGTCACGTGACCGACCACTTCACTATCACTACATAGTATAAAACAAAGTCGCTTTTTCTGTCCCTATGTCCCTCCCTTTGTACGCTTAAATCTTTAAAACTACGCAACGGATTTTGATGCGGTTTTTTTAATAGATAGAGTGATTCAGGAGGAAGGTTTATATGTATAATACATGCATAATATGCTTAAGGATAACCCACAATAACCATTTTCCCGTGCGGAGCCGGGGCGGGTCGCTAGTTTCATATAAACTTCAGTAATGTGACTGGCCATTTTGTTTGAAAAGTTGAATTTTAATTTTGAGATTTCAACCTATGTTCCTTAGGGAAAGTTGTTCAGTTTCATGAGTACTATACTACTGTGCTGCGGATATACAACCAGTTAAATTTTACGTACTTGTCTTAAATTATTACTATACTTATTCAATACTATTAATACTGTACACAGAACACGTATTGCTTACAATATATAGGCATGTACAGTCTCCTGCAAAGGAAACGGACCCCCCTGTGATAAGCGGTCACTACCCGCCACTTCCGATAGGGGGGTCCGTTTTCTATGCAGGAGACCGTACAAGGGGAAAAGGCAGCTCAGCAAATGCTGAAAGGGCATGCTGAGTCAATGTTTCTGAAAACGAGTGTTGCCGCACAATCGATAGTTTTACAATCGATAGTAAAAATCATCTATAAAATCGATAGGCTATCGATAGTATTGTTTTTTCTTAAACTATCGATAGTCTATCGATATTGGACTATCAAGCGGCAACACTACTGAAAACAGACAATAAGTATTTCGAACTCGAAAAAAGTGGTTAAAGCCACAAATAAATAAATAATATTAATAAAAAAACGAAAATAAAAATTATCTTATCTATTAAACTTGACATTGGCACAAAATACAGCTGCAGTGCCATAAAAAAAACTATTGCACTTAATACTTTGGTTGTTACGTTTAAGTTTTATTTATACATAGGTACTTAGGTACCTATAGCTTAACCAGAAAAAATAAAAACCTCACCATATTGCGGAAATCAAAAATGTGGCACACAGAGTGGTTTTTTTATTTCTAATTAAGCTCTGTAATGTATTAAGCCGGCTACACATGTCTGTCGCGTATGCCAATCAGAGCGAGACGCAGTTATGCGTTAGAATGAGATACAAATCACCGCGCTCACTCTAGCGCATAACTGCTCGCTCTGTTTGGCCTACATTTGGGACTACTATTTGGTATTCTGTGGTTTGGCAAACACGGCAGGCATGTGTAGCTGGCTTTATACTTGACACAGATATTTACTTACTGATAAAAATCTAAATTTTACTTTAAATCGACCATAATTATATTTTAATTTTTTCTTATTTTTATCTATATCTTATACTTTAAATTGAAAGTCACGTCCTTTGAACAAAAAGAAACAGGAGATTTCAGTCAAACATCGATTTACCGCCGCCGCTTCTCGCACTTGTCTTAAAACACATCCTATTTAGAGACCCCCCCACACTATCGTCTTTTGAGCTTCGTCGTCGTGCGTCGCGCATACAATCACAGGCAGCAAGGCGAGTGAAACAAAAGACGGACGCGGGTGATTGTACAGCCTGTCAAGTATAAGTTGGCGTGTGGCGAAAAAACGAACTAATATTTTATCTATTAAAATCTTTACGCAACATGCCGAAAATAGTGCGGAGTGGCGCCGCCATTGGAACGCCAAGTTATACTTGACAGGCTGTATGCGCGACGCACATAGACGACGCGCATACAATCATAGGCAGCAAGGCGAGTGAAACAAAAGACGGACGCGGGTGATTGTATGCGCGACGCACATAGACGACGCGCATACAATCATAGGCAGCAAGGCGAGTGAAACAAAAGACGGACGCGGGTGATTGTATGCGCGACGCACATAGACGACGCGCATACAATCATAGGCAGCAAGGCGAGTGAAACAAAAGACGGACGCGGGTGATTGTATGCGCGACGCACATAAGACGACGCCCGAAAAACGCTAGTGTGGGGGGTGTCTCAATTTGGCTGATGCACTCGTAGTAAAAGTAAAAGTCATTCTTTTTATTCAACACAAGTATTTAAAAAATAACTTATTGACCTCAAGGACGTCAGAACAGGAATTACCTATACAATCTTAAAGTCCGACCAGAGAATTGAAGCCTCGCCAATCGCCATATTGCGGAATTTCAATAGAACTAATTTTATAAGGGAAATTGTTGCCATAGTCGTAAAAATATACACGTGGCGCCCCCAGAGCAGCCTTCTTATTTCTTTGGTCAGGCTTTATATGAAATATCATATAAAAAAAATCTTTTCTCTCCTGTCCTTTTAAATTTTCATATCTGCAACTTAAATTTAAGTTAAGAGGTAACTTGGAAGAATTTACGCCAATTTAATATTTAAATAAAAACATCCTCTAATTTCATACGACGTATGGTCGGAACATGTCAACATTTCCTCGGCCGCCATCTTGGCTCAGCACCAATCCGCGCCGCTGTTCCATATTTGAACTGAAGTTGGCTGCGGCCATCGCCCTTTCTCTTTCCAACGCGATTATTCTGTCCCTGTTAAAAAAAGAAACATTTTACTAAAAGAAAATGAAGGAGATGGATGGATGAACATTACAATCACGTCCTGTGGCCCTTAGTAGTTAACTAACTACTTAGAACAAAATATTTCGTGTAAAGCCCAACTAGAGAAATAAGAAACCTCGCCATATTGCGGAATTTCATTGGAACTAATTTTATAAGGGATATTGTTGCCATAGTCGTAAAAAAAAAACAAAATAAATAATGGTGCCCCCAGTAGGCCTACTTTGTAAGTAGCGACAGGCTCGAGAAGTTGTCAAACGCGACATAGTGACATTAGAGCCATAGCAGTTCTGTCAATATGTCGCGTTTGACAGCTTCTCCTACAGAGCAGGTTTTTTATTTCTTTGGTCAGGCCTTTTTAATTAATTATTTTATATTAGTAACTACTACCATTGTGGAAGCAAATTAAAAGCTATTCTCTACATTCATTCGTTCCATTCAACCTCCGTTGCAAAAAGCTCGTCTGACGTTACGGAGGTTCCGGTTCGAATCTCGGTGGGGATCCGTCGAACAAATATCACTTTGTGAGACTTTCCCAGTTTGGTTACGACATTGCAGGCTGAATCACCTGATTGTCAGAAAAGAAAGTACAGCCAGGCCCGGCTACTATCTACGGATGTAGTCGTTATAGGAGCCATGTCGGAAGCCTAAGGAGGCTCAACAATTCCGACACCAGGGTTTGTGAGGTAGATTAACCTCGAAACACACACGGTAAGAAGAAGAAGGATTCGTTCCTCACCTGTCCAACATTGGCGGCGGTGGTTTGACAGCTGTCAGATCTCCCGCCATCGGCGCCGGCGTCTTGTCTTCGGGCTCCTTAGCTGGTTTCTTATCCTCCTGGTGAGGGGCGGAGTCCCCTTTCTTGGACTCTTGTTGAGCCTTCTTCGAGCGTTTCCACTTCATCCGGCGGTTTTGGAACCAGATCTTCACCTGTTAACAAACGATTAATATTTTAACCTAAATTAAATAACATAGATAATTATTTCTTTTCTCTTTTATCTTGCATGAGACCAAAAGTTTTAAAATTAAATTGTTAGACATTAAAAAACGTTTCATTCATCTCGTACAGCACCAGCACACAAAAAAAGAAAAGATTTGTTATTTTGCGCTAAAATATTCTCCAATAACTAAATAAAATAAAAAGTTTCCAGAAAGTCCACTCCCGTCGTCCTTGAAATTAACAGCTACCTAAACTTGGTTGACTCATTGAAAAACGTGTATCGTCATTTTTACACGCTTTATATTAGCTTCACTTGTAAGTAACTATGTATGTAAGAAAATCTTGGAATCTTAATTTGACCCACTTCCCGGTCTTCGATAAGGATGAAATTTTGCACACGCTCTGAGTTCTGATGACAATACATGACTAGTTAAGAAACGTCATTACAAATCCAATATGGCGGCCTCCCCATTATTGTATCTAAAAAAATCTTGGAATCTTAATTTGACCCACTTTCCGGTCTTTGATTAGGATGAAATTTTGCACACGCTCTGAGTTATGATGACAATACATGACTAGCTAAGAAACGTCATTACAAATCCAATACGGCGGCCTCCCCATTATTGTATCTAAAAAAATCTTGAAATCTTAATTTGACCCACTTCCCGGTCTTCGATTAGGATGAAATTTTGCACACGCTCTGAGTTATGATGACAATACATGACTAGCTAAGAAACGTCATTACAAATCCAATATGGCGGCCTCACCATTATTGTATCTAAAAAAATCTTGGAATCTAATTTGACCCACTTCCCGGTCTTCGATTAGGATGAAATTTTGCACACGCTCTGAGTTCTGATGACAATACATGACTAGCTAAGAAACGTCATTACAAATCTAATATGGCGGCCTCCCTAAGATGGCGAACTGGCTGTTTGAAATCCACCCCCATGATATGGGTATCAAATAAAAGGGTTTGACCCTTTTATTTTGCTGTCAGGAATACGAAAAAAAAAGTCACGTGACTTAAATCCAATATGGCGGACGTCCAAGGTGGCGGACAGGAAGCGTGTTTTTTAGTTTTTTAAACTATGTATTATGTTTATTGTGTTGTGTTTAAACAGCCAAATACACTACAACAGTAATAAGAACACATCAATTTTTTTAGCACATCAAACATCAATACTTTGTTAATAATCGCGAGAGCGACGACTGCACATGGTCCGAGCTTGTACAGAGCGTGGTCCGAGCGGCCTGTAAACGCAATGATCAATGTGTGCGTAAAAATATGGCGCTTAGTTCCGAGTGGGCCATCTGTCTAGGCGCGCCGCGCGCCGCCGCTATACGTAATTTGTGCTCTAATGTGCTAATACCTATATATCTGCAGGGACGTGACAGATAATTATAGGAATGTTTATTTTTTATAATAATAAAAAAAAACCGCATTATCTTACAGTAGCTATTTGTAATGACAAAATTCATACAGCTAGTGTGAATAACTGAAAGGATTTGAATCCAAGCCAGATAAAACCTAATAAAAAAAGAGAGTAAAGTGAATCATTCAATTCGCTAAAAAACAATAAAGTTTGCCGACCCGCGGTTCATACATATTACATACATAGACAAGCACCCTTTCGTCAAGAATCACTACGCAAACACGATACGTCACCCCGACGCAAAAAGATTGAGCGGGCCACACCGGCACTTTACGAATTGCCAACCACACATCATACACACCCCAGATTAATCTTGAGGGTGGGAGAAGGCTGTATACGACGCGATTTTGTCGCGACGAGACGTACCTAGGCGGCCAGATCCAGTCATACTTTAGTGATTTGTCACTGATATTTGTCGCGACATTTTTATAGTACCCGGGTGTTTCGTTGTACTTCGGAGCAATCACAACCCCCCCGCACCTCTGCTAGTTGACAGAATTCGTTTCTTTGAGCGAGAGTGCCATGTATTACCACACGTATTACGTCTTTATAGAGTTCATTGTTCATTACTCTTTGTAACTGACTGACACCTTAAATGTCTAAATTTAAGTTGTTGGTCTCTTTCATTAATATGGGAATCGAAAAGGATGGTAGATGAATGAATTTAATTTTGAATGAATGGTATTTAAAATAAGCAAAGCTGCAGTCAAATTCAGCTTAATTTAGTGGGGATGTTTTCGCATGCCTGCTAAATTAGTGCAAACTACGCGTAAAATCGTTGTTTGATGTCTCTAAATTTAAGTTGACAATCACCTGTCCTTTTTCGTTCCTAGGAATGTGAAAGGGACATATGGTTTTTAAATTTAAGTTAGAGCGTAATATGTAGAATCGGGCCCATTGACTGCTCATTTTCTTGCAGTTTTTGCTAAGCTGTTAGACCCTTTATTTCAATAGTTCCTTTACACTTCTGACATAGTACGTCTGACCAAGTCGTGTCGTATGTCGTGTGCGCTGTAAAACAGTGCCGTTTATGGCGGACCCGCAGCTTTACAGCCCTTCACACCCTCCGCATTTGTGAGGATGAAGTTTAGAGGTAGTGACAGCTTATGGGATGCAGCGTAAGAAATTTCAAGATTGTGACATTAGAAGAAAATGTCGAATCGAATACAATTATTTATATTCTATTTGGATTTGACTATTTTCTAGATAACTGAAAACAAGACTGTTTATTATAGGATTTTTGTATACATAGAGTTCTTCGATCAAATATTCATTTTAGCCATTTTCTATATAATAAAACTGTAAAGTTCGAAAATCTGCAATAGAAAAAAAATTGCTAAAAAAAACCGAGTCAGGGGAATGTAAGAAGCGATATAGATTTTTTTATTATTTTTTGTTTATCTGTTTGTACGGGCTAATCTTCGAAACTGTTAGAACGATTTTAAAGAAATTTTGCATGGTAGTACCTTACCCCGTTGTACCCCGGTCAACATCTTGGGTACCTACTTTTAAACACGGAAAATTAAAGAGTTTCCGTGGGATAGTTAAAAAGGACTACGGAAATGTCTAAAAACAACGCAGACATAGCCGCGGGCAGACTGCTAATGAAATATTAAATTCTTCGGATCACAGCTGTTGTTAGTTACACAGATAAAGTCTCCCGCCCATTCCCTAATGTAGCTTAGTCACTTCGACACCCTCAATAAAATCCTAGGTTGGACCTTCTCACGGAAACCACAAGGTCCTTAGTCCTTGTTAAATTTATAACTAGGTAAAGCCTGACCAAAGAAATAAGAAACCACGTGAATATATTTTTACGACTATGGCAACAATTTCCCTTATAAAATTAGTTCCATTGAAATTCCGCAATATGGCGAAGTTTCTTATTTCTTTGGTCGGTCTTTAACTAATAAAAACACAGAAGTCAAAATTGTCTCCAACTACCCAATCCTCCTTGACTTACCACTTCTGAAATCTCAACTTGACACCCCTGAAATCCGTTCATCGCTCAAGCTGACAAGTTGTTTCCCGCCATTTTGTAAACGTCAAAACGTTTGTTTTTGAGGGTACTTGCCACCCCAAGGGTGAGTTTCAATGTCTTCTAGTACAAAATAGATAATAGACGCCAGTCTTTTAAAGAAGAAAGTGTGAAGTTAAGTAAAAATACTGGACTTTGACGCGGTTTAGTTCGTTCGAATGGGAACCTAAAAGGATGGGAGATGAACTAATATAATAGGGATGTTGACTGGCTACTGGCTAGTCAAAAGAGCTTCTTTTTATCAAATTTCAAAAACAATATTTATATGAAAAGCTAAAGGAAATACTAGCTTATGACGTCACAAGCTTGTATTGTCGTATTTGTACGATTTTTATTTTGATTTGCAATAACAATCGCCCCTACATAAGTTACATTAGAGTAATTTCAGATGTTTTATTTCCTACATAGTATATGATTTATTTTGAATACAGTCAACTTTACAGTCAACATCCCTATCAGTAGGCTTACTATGTAAGAAGCGACGAGCCCGAGAAGCTGTCAAACGCGACAAAGTGACATTAGAGCCATAGTAGTTCTGTCAAATTGTCGCGCCTGTCGCTTCTTACGTAGTAAGCCTACAGATTGGTCTAAGAAAATTAAACATAGCTGAATCCGAAAAACGCTAATAGCAGTTCGAAATTTAACTCTTTGGGCCTATAACACTGGGCGGTCACTCCATACAGAAAACGCATTTTGACAACCTACTAGCAGCTACAAGTAAGGCGCTATGTAAAACACCCCCGAACACCACCGGCGGAGTCCCGCGGCGCCTGCGGGGTGCGGGGCGTGGGGCGCTATATCGGGCGGGGACTCATTTTGGCGCGGAGGGGTGAGTGTCCTTCTGTACGGGTTAGTACTATTATTTTCTTCTGTGCCTATAATCAAATATGGCCGCCGAAAAAAGAAGAAGTGTTTTTTGTGTTGGCAACATTACCTGTGTCTCGGTGAGCATCAAGCTGGTGGCCACCTCGAACCTCTTGGGGCGCGAGAGGTACTTGTTCATGCGGAACTGCTTCTCCAGCTCCAGCAGTTGCTGCGAGGTGAAGGCGGTGCGCGGGCGCCGGGTCTTGCCGAGTAGGGCGTGAGGGGCGCCTGGGGGGGGAAACGACTTAGGTAATAACAAAATTTATTAAATTCACATGTACATATCATTACTAAAGACTAAACAAAACAAAGCAAACGTCGGTGTCTAAGTGGCTAGGGCCGCTGACTTCCATTCGGAAGTTCGCGGGTTCAAACCTCGGCACGTACCAATGTGTTTTCGATTTTCGAATTCAGATGTACACGTTTATTCGACGCTCTTACGGTGAAGGAAAACATCGTGAGGAAACCTGCATACACTTGCGAAGTAATTCAAGGGTTGTGTGTGAAGTTGACCAACCCGCACTGGGCCAGCGTGGTCGACTAAGGCCTATTCGCCCTGATTTCAGGGTAGGCTCGAGCCCCTCGGTGGGGACATATATTATGAGCTGTTAGTGATGAAACAAAACAAAAGGATTTTTTTTACAAAAGCCTGAACTAGGTTGAATGAACCTGTATCTCAGGCAGTGCCGTAAATAGCCTTTTCTGCGCCCTGTGCGAGCTTCTACAACTGCGCCCTATTTAAGTGGACCCTTCGCCCTGTGTCTCACTCACTATAACTCAAACGCAAGTTCACTAGTGCTAATTAGCGTTGCCCACCCTGAGGCTTAAGATTAAATTTTTGGGCCACTTTGGTCTTCATACTTCTATAATAAAATAACCTGCAAAGTTTCAGTAAACTGTAAATTGGTATATTATTGGTATATAGCCCATTGAATGAATCGCTCAAAGGGGGGTCTAGAGTGCGTGAGCGGGATCGTAAGATTTTTTTTCGGAAACATGTTCAGAATCTCTAGTTCATAAACATACTAAAAGTCCTGGACACTAGGAGAACTGGTGGAGTGGGGGGAGGGGGGGAAGGGGCCATTCTTGTGTTTTTCCCTTATATCTCAAAATTGGTGCGTTCTAGAGAAAAACTTTCAAAGAGTAGTTGAAAGACCATAAAATTATCTACAAATAATACCCAGAATGTTTTTAAAAATTTCTTACCGTTTTCGAGTTACAAATTTTCCAAAATTAGGGAAAAAATGGGGAAAATACCCATTTTTGTGTTTTTCGATTATATCTCAAAATTCGTGCATTCTAGAGAAAAACTTCCAAATAATAGTTGAAAGACCATAAAATTATGTACAAATTATACCTAAAACATTTTTAAAATGTCCTACCATTTTTGAGTTACACACCTTTTCGAAAATGAGTTTTTTAACCTTGTTAGCTGCTGGTTTATAACTTATTAGCTGACCCGGCAGACGACATCCTGACCAGTAAATACACCCTACACCTACCCTATCCCTACTCTATCCCTACCCTACCCTACCCCTACCCTACCATACCTTACTAAAAATATTTGTAATAAGTACTTAATCAATACACTAAAATCATATCGTTTTTATATTTTTATTATTAATTCTTCACAGCAGTCTTTATTGAAATCAATGTTATTTAAGTAAAACTAAAAACAAAACGAAACTAAACAAAATAACTAAAAATTTGAACTTCTTATAGAAATACATAATTTAGAAATATTTTTGTTTATGTAAGAAGTTACATTTTTAAGTGTTCAGTGCGTTATTTTTTATAAATTTTTTGTTTGTGTGAAGCTTAGCTACTTCAAAAAGTAGATAAGTCAAGCTTTCTAGTTATTTTTTCAAGTAATTTGAGTGTATTTTTTGTAGAAATGATTACGTAACACTAAAATTTTACAAATTAGTACACAATGAGACGGTGGCCCATAGTAAACGCCCAACATCCGTCTCATCGTGCACACCCCACCTACCAAAATGTTTGAGGTTCTGTAATTTCCAGCAGAAACACGTGGCAATAACACAAATACTTCTGAAAGCAGCTCTCTTAATCACTTTTACATCAAAATAAAAATCATTGGGGAATAACTAAAATCAGGAGTATTAAAATAAAAGTAAACTAAGGTTTTTTTTTTTCACTTTTTGACCACAAAATTCAAAATTTGTTTGTATCATGTGCGTCTGCTGTGGAGTCGCGCCAGAAAGTGGGGAGGGAGGGAAGCGGTCGTAAGCGCATCCGTTGACATTAAACAAGCTGAACGGCTATGTCGCGTTTTGGAATAAACTTAGTGTCTCACTGTGTGCACTTGGCCCAGTGATGCCTACCCCACCCTATAGCAAAACTTTTTCCGATAACAGTTACGTTTTGCAAATGAACTACTCGCTACCAGAGGGCACTGGCATGCCTCCCCCTCCCCTCAACCTGCGTAGCGTACTGGCTTCACTTGATTCCCTATAGAAATTATAATGTCACCTCTACCACTATGTTTACTTAAAAGTCACGATGTCCAAGCCCCCTGGGTCTGGTCATTCTTGCGCCCCTCAGAGTCTACGCCCTGTGCCTGGGCACCGGTGGCACCGCCCTATTTACGGCACTGATCTCAGGCGAAAACAGTGCTAACTAAATTATAATAATTAATGAATAATTATAGCGCTTAATCTTAACGTAATAAAAAAACAGGAAAATCATTTTACTTAAAAACTATAAGACAACATAGGTAATACCTATTGCTAAATTATGTTGCATCTTTTTGCTCGATGGTCATTTTGTTGGAATGATTCCGCGTCAGCAGTTTTATAATCTGGTCAAAGTCCTCATTTATATTAACATTATTAACAGGAAAGGTTTGATTGTTTGTTTGTTTGCATCGAATAGGCTCCGAAACTAAGTATTGAACCGATTTCAAAAATTCTTTCAGTGTTGAGAAGCTTCATGATCCCTGAGTAACATAGGCTGTAAATGCTGTAATTTATAAAAAAAAAATAGGGATAAGTTTGATGTGTGTGTCTGTCTGTCTGTCTATCTGTGGCATCGAGCAAAACAAATATAAACTAAACGTTCCGTTTATCCGAAAAACCGAAAAACTCTTTGCCTATTAAAAAAATTTACTCCTTCTAAATTAAAATGCAACTTTTATATTTACCAACATTACCCCACTCATACCCACTCAAACCATAAGCCAAGCTCAGTAAAAAAACAGGCACTCGAATTTACCCGTGCAGCCAACTAAACAAACATTTTTAAAAATATTTAAAAATGCATTAAACGGAATGCACTTGGGCTGACTGGTAAAAAGAAAAAAACTCGGTTTCGTGCTTAAGGGTCTGTCCCGACGGGATCTAGAATCAATAGACTGACTTTAGTATGTTTTGTGAACGTGACTATAAGGTAATCGGCAGTTAACTATCTTTAGATGCTTGTATTTGTTAAGTTCTTTTAAATATATATTTGTTTTGTAATTTATAAACTGGTATAGTCATGATATTATGCATTAGTCAAGCGACTATTTATTTATTGTATACTAGCGACCCGCCCCGGCTCCGCACGGGAAAATTGTTATTGTTGGTTATCCTTAAGTATTTTATGCATGTATCATCACTACATAGTATAAAACAAAGTCGCTTTCTCTGTCCCTATGTCCCTCCCTATGTCCCTCCCTTTGTACGCTTAAATCTTTAAAACTACGCAACGGATTTTGATGCGGTTTTTTTTAATAGATAGAGGGATTCAAGGGGAAGGTTTATATGTATAATACATGCATAATATACTTAAGAATAATCCACAATAACCATTTTCCCGTGCGGAGCCGGGGCGGGTCGCTAGTTATACATATAAACCTTCCTCTTGAATCACTCTATCTATTAAAAAAACCGCATCAAAATCCGTTGCGTAGTTTTAAAGATTTAAGCATACATAGGGACATAGGGATAGAGAAAGCGACTTTGTTTTATACTATGTAGTGATCTAGTGATGATACAGTGTAGTGCTGCTGGACCAAATAGACCACGATAGAGACGCAAAATCTTTAAGAAACAAAATTCTGTCAACTATCTGAGGTGGGGGGTGGGGGGGGTTGTCTTGGGATTGTGATTGCTTCGAAGGGCATGCAGCTTTCTATTGGTGACTTTCCATTGGTCGAAACTGACGGAAAACAAAAATATATCAGTTTCAAATCACATTATGTGTTAACGTGATCAGGTCGTCTTTAAACTACCAAAAAAAAATTCTCCTTCACTCTATGTGCTGGACCATAATCCCCAGCCTTGCCATAATCCCCACGCTTGGGAGGATTGGGGATCGCAGTTGTCGGTTACACAGATGAAACCCCAAAAAATTTTTGTGTTAGGACATGGTTAGAAGATATCCAAGCTGGCAAAAGCCATTGAGTAATTTATATGAAGCTATTTTATCAAAGAGTTGATTGAAATTAAGTGACGGCTTAAAAAATATTCTGTCTAAGAAGCGACGTAACAAAAAATTAACTCTTCATTCGTTAGCTATCGGCACATATTATGTTCTTTTTAATTGACCTATGCTTGAGTCTGAAAAGTACGTAGAATCAAGACAAATTTCAAGAAAATCTACCGGGCTTGAAACAAACATAATATATTACCTAGTCACCATCGAGGGGAATGAATCACAGCGAATGCCTTTGTCGACCACGCTGGTCCAGTGCGGGTTGGTTAAAATCACACACAACCCTTGAATTACTTCGCAGGTGTGTGCAGGTTTCCTTAAGATGTTTTCCTTTACCGCGTCGAATAAACGTACATATGAGTTCGAAAATCGAAAACGCATTGGTACGTGCGTGCCGAGGTTTAAATCCGCGGTTCTTGAATGTAAACGCCCCCCAGCCACTAGGCCACCGACCTATTCATTAGCGTTATTCCCTAGTGTAAAATGCATTCACAATGACCTCTATTCTTGCCAGTGTTGCCACCCTAGGGTAGTTTTTATTTACACTGTGTTTATTGACATGGCCAATTTGTTGATTGCTCTAAGTTCGAGAGTGTAATGGGATAAAATAAGAGTAAAAGGGGAGTTGAGATGTTGAGGGGAATGTATCTGACGGGGAAATATTTATTTAAATTAATTTTGGATTGCTATTAATTAGTTTAAATGGTTTAATATTTTTATTTATTTACACGTCATTGGAAATCATGAATTGTTTTTATATGCTATGACATAAACTACTAAAGAAAGGTACTGTAAACTGCTAAAATGGGACAAAATAAAGTGTACAGATAAGCAGTTATAATTTCTTCCACGCAAACTACTTATAAGAAAACGAATTTTGTGTAAGGAGGAAATAAACTTCCAAATGTCTAAAGATTTTTAGCTGTGATTTTTATAATCGTCCCATTTCTTCATTTCAAACTTTATTACTTTTTAAGTAACTTTAAACGTATCCCTTATTTCAACTGTGTCAATAGAACGAATAAAATGAAATTAAAAAAAAAAAACAAACGCATGCATATTATAAATATAGAAGAACGCGTTGACATTATTTTTGGCGCGAAAACTTGACAGATGCGCCGACCGGCTTATCGCGTTGTGCAAACACCACCAAATGTTGCCATGTCGGTGTTGCCATCAAATCCATGGCGAAATCCCCGCCCGCCACGCTAATTGATGATTATCATTTTTATGGGCTTATACTTTAATTGTATAGAGATGGGGGTAGTTCGATAACGATAATAGTAATCGATTACTAGTTACTGTGATTGGTATTTTGGTTGTCACACTAACTCATACATGACGGCCCCGTAGCCTAGTTGGTATTACGCCTGCCTACAAAGCACAGGGTCGCGGGTTCGAATCCCGCCCAGGGCAAACATTCGTGTGATGAGCACTTGTGTTTGCCTTGTGTCTGGATGTTGTATATTTATATATGTATGTTTATCAGCTGTCTGATATCCATAGTACAGGTTCTGCCTAGTTTGGGGTCACATGGCCGTGTGTGAGATGTCCCTATATTTATGGTTATTATTATACTACTACCACTCATCATAATCATTCCAGCCTGTAGACATTCTCTGCTGGACAAATGCTTACTCAAAGATTTCCACAAAACGGTACAACATTCCCTGGGGTTGAAATCACAAAAAAAAAATTCTTATAAACTTCAGTCACGTGACCGGCCACATTGTGTGACAAGTTGAATTTTAATTTTGAGATTTCAACCTATGTTCCTTAGGGGAAGTTGTTCAGTTTCATGAGTACTACCACTATGTTGCGGATAAACAACCAGTTATTCTCACGGTGTATAAGAGAATCATTTAAAAAATCAATGTTAATAAAAATAAAACTCTTTTTTACACCGTTGAATGAATTATTATTAAACTAGCGACCCGCCCCGGCTCCGCACGGGAAAATAGTTATTGTGGGTTATTCTTGAGTATATTATGCATGTATTATAGATATAAACCTTCCTCTTGAATCCCTCTATCTATTAAAAAAAACCGCATCAAAATCCGTTGCGTAGTTTTAAAGATTTAAGCGTACAAAGGGAGGGACATAGGGACAGAGAAAGCGACTTTGTTTTATACTATGTAGTGATGTGATGGTACTCGTAATAGTTGTAATTGTATTGTAAATTAAATTGCTAAGGAAAGTATCTGTTATTTAAAAAAAAACTGTTACAAATATCGTTTCCCATCACTAGAACTTATCATTTATCCGAGGGCTTAGCGAAGCCACTTCGCCTAACCAATTACAGTCAATTTCACACATACTGGCTTAATTACGTTTCATATAATATGCGCTTATTACGTTTCATCGAATTATACTATGAATAAGCTTTTTACTAATTGGAAGATTAAATTATGGTATGATAGATTTTTTTATCAATAAATTTTATGAAATACTTATTTTTTTATTCATTATAAATACGAAGGTTGCGTTGCGCCTGGATGAATTGTGATAAAAACTGGTAGTGTGAAAGATGGAATGATTTAGAAGGACACCGAAGCTAGTTTTTACAAAGGGAATTTGCAACTACCTACAGCAATAAGGCGGCCTTCCGACGTAAATATTTAGTTTTGTTATTTTTATATAGCTTAATTTAAATAATTACTATATAAGATATTCTGTTGTAAAATGTTCAATATAACCTGTAACAACTGCGATCCACAATTTACCCACAACATCTATTTATCGAAGTGTTTTATTACAGATTGCTAAATACTTACAAGAAGCTAAAAATGAAAGAACAAACAAAATATCTCCAATCCCCCTACAGTTATCGATCCCCCCTCTTCTCCCCAAACTTCAGGCGGCCTTATTTATGTTACTTTGAAGTTGCCGACTCGCCCCTATTGGCTGTTACAGACCGTGTTGAAAGATGCTCTACTTTATTTTCCTTGATGGCAGTTGAGGGTAGTTGGACTTTTCCAATTTGATATTTTATGAAATAGATAGATAGATTAAAACTAAATAAAGAGTTATCTGTGTAAGCACCAGCTTTTTGCACTAAATAATCTCTTTTGTTAACGGTTCGTGCGTTGTCGTCATTTCTTGTAAACAAGTGAGCGTTTAAATCTATAAATACAAATAATAGGCACATAACGCTTTTTATGAAATCAATAAAAATATGTGGACGCCTAAACCGCTCCCAACCAAACAATGAAGGTATTTTTCATGAAGGAAGAAAAAATTTATGGGCGTGGATTTTTTTTTTCCTTCATGGTATTTTTATTGCATTATTGAAAACGCATATAAAAAAATTACGACTCACGAACCGCTAACAGAGCTGCCAAACAGACAGAATAACTTACTGATAGTTGTGTCTGTTGTAGTATTTATTGTTTTTAAGATAAATAATCAACTTAGTTGCAAATTATTGTTTTAATATGAGATTGTATTGTACGTACCTACTACCTACATAAAATAAATACATTTTAATTTAATTTTTCCGTGCATTTTGCCGTAGGAATAAGATGTTTTCTGCTGTGACCATGATCGGTGTAACCCGGTCGAAATATCGATAAGTTCAATTTAAAACTAAATAGTGCAGAAAACCCGTAAAAATGTGTGTTAGTGCTATTAACAACCGCGATCATTTTATTTATACTATTTTGGTATATTTTTGGGCAAAATGTTTGGTATTTTTAATGTAGAGCACCCTACCCCGGCCTCCCCTGTCTCCTTCAAGATTTACGTTCCGTTCCCTGAATGCTAGCGGCCGATTACCTCTAATTCAGGGATTTCTTTATGGGAGCAAAGATTTATAACCATATGCCGGCAGATTGCGGTGGGCTGGAGGAAATCGCTGATGTAGCATAAGACTGCCTAATTGTTTTTAGGAGCCTTTTTGTAACGAGTAAATATTTTGTTTAGATGTCTTCTTGTAATTATCGTTTGGTATCAGTTATTTAGTATGCTTTTTTTCTTGTAAATAAACGTTATGTTTACGATAGCAAAAGTTCTAGCCGTCCGTCTCGCTCTCAAGAGTATAAAAAATATATCAACCTATTCTTAGTCCTACTAAATACCTACTTATTTATTATACATATAAAATTTCATCAAAATTGGTCAAGCCGTTAGAATTAATTATATTAGATTTTAAAAATACATTTATAAATTATATTGAAAAAAAAAACTTTCAATCGTAAACATACCTCTTAGGAAATAATTAATATACAATAATAGGCAAGTCAAACGCATCTAAGCGCAGACAATGACGTCACTCCGCTCGACTAAGCGCGTCCGCCAATCAGCTAACGAGATTTGCGCCCCTCCCTAAGATACAGGGTGTTACACTTAGACTATATACATACATACAGGGTCCTCAAGAAAATACAAAATGTCTACCTAAACCACTAAACGATTAGCAAACTGTTAACCTACCTCACAAACCCTGTGTCTGCATTACTGAGCAGTCTGATAATTATTTGTCTAGGCAAATTGTATGCCGACTCGTAGTAGTAAGCAAGCTGTTTTATTAAGAGGCGGCCGCAGTTATGTCACATAATGCTGAGGATCTCCCCTCGTAAAAGCCCGAATGCAGCTCAATGCAGTTCTCGCCGTAGAGTTAGACTGCGATTTGTTTGCCCTTGGTCCAACCTACGTCGGATTTTCTTACGTTTTTGTGAAAAAAAAAACTTTTATTTCAGCCAATAGAGCCATAGTTCACATGAAACATGTAAAATCACATACAAAAAAGGAGGATGTATAATCTTAACTTAGATAACTTAGGTCGAGTCGGTCCATGCACCTATATTTACTTTTTATTCGCGCTCTGGTGCACACGGATCCAGTGTCGAAATATCAGGCTCAAATTTATAAAATAATATGACCTCTTTAACTATCTCCCTAACTTATTCTTTAGGTTTAAGTTTTTTTTTGTTGTTTTATAAATATCTTAAGTTTACCAGCGTATTGGCTCTGGATGTAATTGCTGTTTTAAACTTATTTAATGAATAAATAAATAATTATTTGACTAAATACGCAGCCTAGTAAGATAGTTGTAGAGGCTCCGACGTGGGAGGTATAGGTATTAACAGCTTGATTACATACAACTATGAGTGGGCATACAATTGTTTACCTAGACAAATAATTAACAGACGGGTGCAACAGTCATATGCAAGGTGTTAGTTGTTGACAGAGCATGCCCTACCAGAGCAAATACTGGAAGGGCATGCTCAGTCAACATTTTGAGCAACTTTCGCATAAAAAACTTCTGACCGAAATGAAAGTAATATTAAAATTTTATTTTCCCATACTAAATAGTCGTTCGGGCAGTTTGTATGGGGAAACAAAAATAAAAGTAGGAAGAAAAAAGAATACTAAAAGAAAAAAAAGAAAAACTAAGCAAAAAGAATATTGAATTAAATTATCGCTATTCCTACTATTTCCTAATAACAATATAAATGCAAAAAAAGTAACTCTGGTAGACATTCACGCCAAAACCACTAAACAAAAAAAACGTAAATTCTGACCATTGACCACTGAACCAATTTTAATGAAAATTGGTATAAAGATAAAATAGACCATGACTGCTTTTCACCGCGGGAACATAACTCATTCCCATAGGAAAAACTATTAACGTTGCAGAGAAACTAGAAAAGCCCGATCAGAGAAATAAAAAACCTCGCCATATTTCGGAATTTCAATGGAACTAATTTTATAAGGGAAATTGTTGCCATAGTCGTAAAAATATACACGTGGCGCCCCCAGAGCACGTACAAGACGTGAAAACGTCTTATATATCGATGGAGCCGGCTGCACGCACGAAAAAACATGACGCAATGCGGCGTTACCGAGCGGCTGAGGCGTTCCATTTAAGGCTTGAAGTGCAAGCGAGAGCGCGGAACGAGCGACAAAGAGGCACAATCGTTATCACGTTTAACTATCGTCAGTAAACCGACCTTACAGACAACCGCTTTTTTTATATCTTTGGTCAGTCTTTACAAAGACTTATAATTCCGAGCAATATCTTCCAACCAACCTTGTCAAGCAGTAGTTTTATCATGACGATGATCCCTAACCTGTCGCATCGTTGGAACAGGTGTAATCCATGTCCCGCTTTATTTCACGCACCCCGCGGGTTGGGGTGGATGGGCCATTTGTCCACCGTGCTAGGATCTAAGGTGTGAGCTCCACTTGTGAGTTAATAATTTTACACGATTTTCGCACGATTTTCCCATGGGAATGAGGCATTTTCCCGCAGTAAAAGGTAGCCTATTTTGCTCAGGGCGAATGTAGCTTTCTACATTTTAATTTTTCGGTCGGTTCAGTAGTTTTTGAGTTTATTCATTACAAACATACACACACACACACACAGAAAAATACAAATAATAATTATAATATTATATTCGTATGATAACATTTTATTTTTACGCGCCAGAAAGTTGTGCATAAAATAAATAATAATAATCAATATTGTAATGATAAGATTATAAATTTTTTTAAGTGGAAAATACAAAAGATGCGATCCTGTGGAGTTTCTTCGGCGGGTTGTTCTCCACAGCAGCGCACACATTGCGCGAACCTGCCAGTTATGTGAACAACTAATATCGCATCGCCTCTTTTTTGAGTTTTTGAGTTTTTTCTTCATTGCGAGACGAGAGCCAGCCTTGGTTTGAGCAAAAACCTTGTAACTTCATTAAAATTAGACGTCGAAAAGAGATTTGTTAAATCTTACTTCGAATAAAATCCTTTTTGAATTAGATTTTAATTTATTATTTTTTTACCTATTTCTGGTAATTCTAAAAGGGTTACGTTTTTTTGCTTTTGAGGTACGGAACTATATAAAAAAACCTGTAGCTATACTGTATTATTGTGATAAGCTCATATATAATATCGTCACAGAGGGGCTTGAGCTAATTTTTTTAAAATTGAACTATGCTAGTGTCGAAAAGGTACGACCAATCAAGCTTCACCGGACTTGCGGGGGAGCGGATGGTTCTACCTAAAAGTAGGGAGCCTCGAACATAGGCCTAGCGTGTTACTAATTTAGGGTAAACAGGCCGCGATCGACCACGCTTCCTGAATGCAAAAATAAAACCAGCAAAGTGTAGTTCGACCCTAAAGCCGGAATCCCAGTAGGGTACCATTTGCACTAGTTGTTACCCTAATTTGGTTTCACACTATATATCGCTGGGGGGTTGACAGCCCTTCGGCGACAATTGTTAGTGATAATCGCGTTATTTTTTCGGTTAACTGACTTTTTTTATTTACATTTGTCGATAATTTTGTTGGTTTTGGTCATATGGTCTTATTTGTATTTAAGCTGAAAGATTTAGATATTGATTTGTTGATCTGTTATTGATTTTAAGTGCAAGAATATTATGATAAAGACGAATTTATTTAAAAATCTGGACAAAAAATTAAATTAGTTTTTTATTTTGCAAAAGCGGGAAAAATCCAAGAAATACCGTCAGGTAACGTAACGTTTTTTTTTGGGTGGCCCGGATATCCAAAGAGATTGGGGTTCGAATCCCTGTCCGAGCTCAATGTTTTTAAGAGTTCAAAGAGTTCAAAGAATTTATTTTTTAACTTTTGGACATGATTACATCACTTAGTTATGTCATTTAAATTATCTTTTCTGGCGAGTTCAAAAATTTGGCTGTCTTCTGTGGAGAAGAGCTCGCCGAAGAAACTCCACAGGCGTTGCATCTTTTAAACATATTTTTACAGTTATTATGATAATAATTACAAATAAATAACAATGTTTTGTAAAGTACGATTGAAAAAGCCTGTCACCCAAGCAACTATTCCCATGGATGTTTATCCTCTAAGTAATCTGTTATTTTATAATAGGCTTTCTTAATCAATTTCTCCTTAACAATAATTTTGAATTTCTCTAGTGTTAAATTTTGTATATCAGTTGGGACCCTATTGTAAAAGCGTATACAGTTGCCCTTGAAAGAATTTTTAATTTTCTGCAGTCTATTATCATAAGAAGCCAATTTGTCTTTATTTCTAGTATTTAAGTTATGTATGTATTTAATTTTTCATATGTTTGGTGACGCTTAAATAATCATGATAAGGATTTGAAACCAGTTCTATTTCGTGAAGGATCGTGCGTTAAAAAAAAAAACACCGTAAGGGAATCTACACACTAAGAAAAAATTCCGAGATAGACAGTCTTTGAACTTCTTAGATATAATCTGTTTCATATAAATCCAGACAAAAGTTCTTATCTTTTCTTGAAAGTTAATAAAAATAATGTAACGCCAAAATGCCTGGCAAGGTCTCACGCTCACCCCGCCTTCTACTACGGTATGCCAAATTACGTATTTTGCGATAATTTCCTATAGTTTTATAGTATCGTTTGAAAAAAATGTGCGCATTGTATGCAGGTGACAATGACCTTTTGTCCGGATTAATATGAAACAAACCATAGCGTTATCTGCTGAGGTCTGTTCACCCTATTATTATCAAATAATAAATGCACAAATTTTAGCAGCCGTAGATTCATATTCTTTAATTAATAGATTAGAAAAATATTCTTTATTTAATTTGACACAAAAAATACTTCAATCCAAAACAATTGAAAATCTCTAAATGAATTTCAATAAAACTGTAACAACTAAAAACAAACAAATTAGCGAACAATAAACAAAAATAAATCACCCTATATAGAAACCACCCCCCGCATTAAATTAATACCCTAATAAATATTAAAAACGAATCACCCTAAACTTAACTAATACTAAAACTTGTCACAAATGAAAACCATCCTTATTCCCATACCATTCGAAACAAAATCGAATAAAACCATAAATATTTTAGCAAAATACCAATCGATTATTTGCTAAAGGAAATTAGACCTTATTTTAATTTGAAAAAGGTGTATAATCGTGAGTAATATATACAGAATGGTCAATAAGTGGTGACATATGACTTGCCGGTCGTAAATTGAGGGTGTCCCAATTTTATGGTTGGCAATTTTATTAATTGGGCATTTAAAGTTGGCACTTAGCTAAGGGTGTGATGTTTGATTCATAATAATTATTTTCAATTGAATAATTTAATTTATCGCTAATATAAATATTCTTGCAATTCGCCATATGGCACTTGGTTTACAATTGGACTAACTAACCCAATTATTCACGTGTGTGTCGTACGAAGCAACTAAAAGGAATATACCTAGGAATCGGCAGCAGAATCACCTGTGTAACCAACAACAACTGCGATCCCCAAACCACCTCCCAAACGTGGGGATTTTACCACTCACACTACCACATATTTGTCGTCTAAAACAATATTCGAAACTGATGGCGGAATCTGTCGAAGAAAAAAGACAAGAAAAAGGAAAAAAAAGAAAGTAGATCGTCAATTTATGTATACCAGGTTTATCAAATTGATAAAAAATGCGACAAAATGACAACGCTATGACCCCTTATGTCACTACAAGCTGTTCGCCCGCGGCTACGCCCGAGTTGTTTTTTGACTTTCCCGTGCACAGTTTCCCGTAAGAATGCGATATTTTCCCGCGGTAAAAACTATCTAAGATGATGTTGGACCGATTTGAATAAAATTTGCAAAATCGGTCGAACAGTTTCGGAGATTAGCCCGTATAAACAAACAGTCAATAAGATATACAAAAAAAAAACCGGTTATGTACTATGTCACTTTTTACATGTTTTTATATTTTTTTTGTATGTACAGATTTTCGACCACTACAGTTTTTAACCCCCGAAAAAGAGGGGTGTTATAAGTTTGACGTGTGTGTGTATCTGTCTGTCTATCTGTCTGTGGCATTGTAGCTCCTAAACAGATGCGCCGATTTTGATTTAGTTTTTCTTTTGTTTGTAAGGTGTCACAATCGAGAGCGTTCTTAGCTATAATCCAAAAAAATATCTTCAGCCATTTGAAAATTTATCAGTTTTATTCTAGTTGTTGAAAGGATCAAATAACGGGTTTTTAGCGGGTGTTTTTATTTTTTTAATTTAACGTTTTATTTTATAGATGTCGAGTTTGATTCCATGTAAAGCTTCTCGCGTGTTAAGCCATACTGTAGGCTTACTATGTAAGTAGCGACAGGCTCGAGAAGCTGTCAAACGCGACATATTGACATTAGAGTCATTGTAGTTCTGTCAATATATCGCGTTTGACAGCTTCTCGAGCCTGTCGCTTCTTACGTAGTAAGCCTACTGCCTAGCACTTGTAACAAAAAAGGCCGCTACGACGACACGACGATTCGTAGCCGTAGCTCGTAGCAAAGCTCTACGGGCCGTAGCAAGCGACCGAAGGATTAAAAATTTCAATTATACAGTAATAAATGTAATAATACTTGACCATACTTGGATTTTCTTACCACTTTTTCTTTTCGAGCGGGGTTTAAGGATAACTTACCTTACCAACCGTGGTGTCAGAATGTTAATGTTAACATTCCTCTTGAATCACTCTATCTATTAAAAAACCGCATCAAAATCCGTTGGGTAGTTTTAAAGATTTAAGCATACATAGGGACATGGGGACATAGGGACAGAGAAAGCGACTTTGTTTTATACTATGTAGTGATTAGGCCTTCTGTCCATAGGGATTTCAAAATTTAGGCCTTTCGTCCATAGGAATTACTTACGACCTTAGATACCTATCTATATATATAAACTTCAGAGAATGTACTCGTAATACATAACCGTCGTTATGCTCATCAATGGCGTTCTGAATTTGAATTATGAAATTTTTGTATGGGCAAATTTGTTTTGTTTATAACTTCTATTTTAGAAAACTTTATCAATATTTTATTTGCTAATATAATGCTCAATGATTTTCATTTTTCACTTCTACGATTCATAAACGACATTAAAGACGTCGCTTCATCAATCAAATTTAAAAGACTTTTAAAGGCCTACATAACAAAAAATATTAGAATAATATAATAAAAAAGAAAATAGATAACACATAGATATTTAGGTATATTTATTTAATTTTTAAATTTTCTACGCTTAAACCTACTCAATACTTATTAACAATAATAATAAAACGAACTACAGCACTTTTATATATAATGCAAATAAATAAATAAAAATAAAGCATAATCACTATAATGACAAATAAATAAATACCTAAATTTTAACTACAAAATACAGAACATAAAAATTATAGTTTATTTAATAATATAATATAAAAAACGCTAAGGTAAATTTTAATTAAAATAATAAAATTTTCTATACTCAAGTCGGTACATGATTGCTTGCCGTATCCAGTAAATCTTATTCTATGCAAAACATCTATGTCAGGTTTAATTCTAAAATTTTACACTACCCTCACTCAGATCTTTTCTCTTCCAAAAATAAACTATGCATGCAGTTGCTTACATTTTACGTAGGTACTTACGAATTATAATATTATTATGCTATTTGTGTGAAAAATAACATGTATTCGTTTGCTAGTTTTAAGCTATATTTAAGTGTGTGTTTCTCAGTAAGTGAATTGTGAAATTCTTTTTGAGAAATAAATTTCTTAAACCGTAAACCGTATAAATAATATCATTGTCTCCCAAAACAATCCCCTATCTCAACTGGCATCTGTCACTTTACGTCACAAATCACACGCACACACAATAGTCTGTGACGTCACAGGGGGCGGTAAGGGGCGGGGCTTCGTTGCGCATGCGTGGTAGAAAGACGAGTAGAAAATGGACCGTCGTCGTCTGAGATATAACTGAAGCTGTCTTGTGGGTAGAGAGGAAATTTTATGCGGTGTAGATTTCCGATTTCGAAAGATACATACATACATACTTACAGACACGCTCTTTTCCCTAACGGGGTGAGCAGCGTTTCAGTAGTTAGTATGCTCACAGGGAGACCTAACTAAACTAATTAAATTAAAAATTTAAATTACCCCTGCCATAAAACCGTTATATGATCCTTTCAACAACTAGAAATGAGCTGATCTTCAATGACTGAAGATATTTTCTTGGATCATAGCTAAGAACACTTTCTATTGTGCCACCTTGCAAACAAATAAAATTAGATCAAAATCGTAGCATCCGTTTAGGAGCTACGATGCCACAGACAGACAGACAGACAATTAGACAGACCGACACGTCAAACTTATAACACCCCTCCTTTTTGTCGGGGGTTAAAAACCACTACTTATTAGCAAACAGTTCGGGTTAAGATTCAGTACGCATCTAAAATAAATACATAGACTTTTGTGTTTCGTGGTGCATCTAGCGAGTGACAGGTTGCCAGTCTATCGTCTATGCGGCAACTACATCCGAACATCAAATCAAATTCGAATCATTTATTTTAAGTTTTGAACATTTTACATCACTTAGTTAAGTCAAATTAAGTTACCTTAGTCGCTTTCTACGACACCCGATGGGAGACATGGATGGTCCTATTTTAATGCCGGAACCACACGGCAATTTCGAAAGATATCTCTATTAAAAATAGCTTTCCGCCCCGCGGCTCCGCCCGCGTTAAACATTTTTCCCGTGGGAATGAGTTTTTTTTTTATTTCTCTTTGTAAAAACCATCCTTGGACTTCAACGAACATTAAAAAAAAAGAATTGTTTAAATTGATCCAGGCGTTGCTGAGTTATGCGCTTACCAACACATTTTGCGATTCATTTTTATATTATAGATAACGTGTGATATGCATGCTTACCCAAAAAATAATTCTTACTTACTATGTACATGCTGATCTATTGAAAATCAAAAATAAGTAAATGTGAAGATTACGAGAACATAGCTAAGTTATTCAGTTTCACGAAATTTGCGTTATTTTGATAGCACGCTGAAAGGAATTAAAATAAATCGTTTTTAGGGTTCCGTACCCAAAATATAAACGCAACCCAAAACATAAGCATAAACGATACCCTTATACGACTGATCACTGATCTTTTTAAGGAACGTAAACGTAAAAAAATGAGATTCCAGAGAAGTTCTGCCACTTAAACCATTGATCAGATTGTGATGAAACTTTGGTAGCTTGTTCTGAGGAAGTCCGGAAGGTTCTACTCACATTAATAACTATTATATTATCAAAGTTTTAATATTTGTCACTAAATCATGTAAAAACTGCTGAACGGATTGAAATGAAATGTGGTATAAAGATAGATTTTTACTGACTTTGAAGCATAGTATATTTTTTATTAAAGGAAAAATGTGATGACAGCTGGCTCTAATAAATAAACGAAATTCTTCAACACGAGAAATGTCATTCGAAAATAACTAAAAGCAATTTAGTCGTTACATAAGCGCTCCTGTAATAAAATAATTCGTCAAATTAACTTGCTAATGCAATAATTAAGATAATTAGTCGTCCTCCCTCCCTTCACCTCCCCGTCTACTCCTCACCCCCCCTGATTCAAAAACACAGAAACGTCTAATGAAGTTTTCTAAGGGTGCGTTGCTAATGGCGGCGGGCACAAAAAAAAATAGTTTAAAGAGCAATTTTCGCGACTTGGGATCAAAATTTGCTGTGTCTTTTATTAAACTTAAAAATCTAATAACACCCAACACAAAACCGTTTCTCGATCCTTTCAACAACTAGAAAAGAGTTGATAATCTTCAAATGGCTGAGGATATTTTCTTGGATCATAGCTAAGAACACTCTTGATTGTAACACCTTGGAAACAAAAAACTAGATCAAAATCGGCGCATCCGTTTAAGAGCTACGATGCCACAGACAGACAGACAGACAGACACACACGTCAAAATTATAACAACCCTCTGTTTCGTCGGGGGTTAAAAATGGTAAGTCTAGGTTAGGTTAGATTAGGTTACGTTCCGTTAGGTTTTGGTTTTATTAATAAGTACAACTTAAAATCGACATGGAAGAGCGGACCAAGTAAAAATAATTTTGCATAAAAGGCAACTCCAGTAACTGGTATATTCGGACCTTTTGTTAAAGGAATAAAGATTTTTTTATAGGTTATGTTAGATTTGTTTTTGTTTTAAGGAAGTCCATAAACAAGCTGACGTAGTTTAATAGGCAAGGCAAGACTGCGCAAGTTTCAACCGTTCGAGATGCAAGTTTAAATAATGTAGTAACAATTTTTGTTCTTATAATTACGTACATATTTTTTTATTATGTGTCATATTGAAACTGCCTGGGTAATAATGCATGTACCTTTTTACTTTATTATTATATTATTTATTTGGGTAATTAACAGACAATGATACTAAGTTAAGTAAGGATACTGACGGGTGGCTGACCCATGCGTCAAACCCGTGAACGTGGTGCTGCTTGGGGGGACTGGTCTACTCTAGTCGATTGCCGGTTGTTTTTTTGGTTACATAATTTAGTTTTTCTACTTTGACTGGTTGCCTTCCACTAATTGCATACTTCGTTTTCACTCTTTGTTATATGAATCAAATTGTATAAAACAATAATTTTTGTAAAATAGTTTGAAAAGATGCAACGCCTGTGGAGTTTCTTCCGGCGGGTTCTTCTCCACAGAAGACAGCCAAATTGTGAACCCGCCTCGACGTCGAAAAATGATTTGTAAGAATCTTACTTCGAATAAAGAATATTTCATTTCATTTCATACAAATAAGTTAAACAACGCTAATTACAATACTCCACCATGAATTACTTCTGAAAGATGGAAAAATAGGAGAAAACTTATTTTTCGATTTTATTTTTATTTAGTCCTGAAAAATTGCATTACATTAGTTTAATTAAACAGTCAGCCCCATAAAACCTATACAGTGCTTTTCTTTAAGGTACTTTTATAAAAAAAAATTGAAACAATTTCTACCACTCGCTATCAGTGTAACCACACCCTTAGCCCCGGGGGCTTTAGCCAATTATCAGGCTGCAATTTGTTCGCGCAAACAAAGGCCCGGCCCTTAGCAAATTAGATCCACGTGTAGGGATGTAGGGATGTCGAGACACGCTGGGGCTGTATCGATATCGATATCGACTACTAAGTGACAAAGTCAAAGTTCAAAGTCAATTTTCTTTTTAAAATCCTCTAAGTTTTCTTTTTAAAACTCTCTAAGCGAGGTTGGTAATTTTTTCAGAAAGTAAATTTAGACACACGTCATATTCCTTGTTTGTAATTCTCTAGTCAAGTTAGGTTTAGGCTTAGAGAATAAATATACATAGAGCACGCGCATCGCTCCGCTGCCTTTATGTCAAGCGTAAGCAGATTTTGGCAGATTTTGTATGGGCGGTGAAATCAATAACATTTTTCTTTTTCGATTTGTTCCTCGAGTCATGTTTGCAACTTATCACAGCACATTTCAAAATGTTCTCCTATTAAATTTCTTATTTTCACCAGGAAAAATAATCAGCTCCGATAACCATTTAATACTAAACGAACGCGCTGCAGATATTCGGTCTGTTCATATCCGTGCTTACGGTTCATACTCGATTAGGCGTACTCTATCCCTCCCAGAAATTTTTCTATTTATACTTTAAGGGTTTAGGTTAGGTTAGTCTTCTAAGTAGGCCAACCTCGCGGAACGTCATTTTGTGGGTTATTGTAGACATCTTCCATTTAATGACGTCATTTCAGAAGTTAAGAAGCTTTGTTCAAAGCAAGACCGGCTCTCGTCTCAAACAAATGTACAAGTCTAAGCAATAAAAAAGAGATCAAACAATCTAAAAGAAGCGATGCGATATCAGTTTCAATATAACTGGCAGGTTCGCGACCACTATCGAATCGAATGAATCTTTCTGCCCCAAGTAACACCGATCTATTTGAATACTTATTAATCTATCGATATCGATGTTTGGTAACGGCACTAGTCGGTAAACGCGTCAAGCTGCCGACGAGGGGTGATTTCCAGTGGATTTTCAGTAAAGAATCTATTTATACTGCTGTACATACATACAGTGGACAGACGTACAGTTGACAGCGAAAGTGGATAGATATTTTTGGCTAGAATAAAATGTAATCTAAATGTTGACTGAAGAGCGTCGGTGGCGTAGTGGCTAGGGCCGTTGACTTCCACTCGGAAGTTAGCGGGTTCAAGCCTCGGCACGTACTAATGTGTTTTCGATTTTCGAATTTATATGTACGTTATTGCCTCTTTTAGATTGTTTGATCTCTTTTTCATTGCTTAGACTTGTACATTGTTTGAGACGAGAGCCGGTCTTGGGCAGAGCAAAGCTTATTTACTTCAGAATTGACGTCATTAAGTGTCCGAAGCCTATAACGAATAAATAGATTTTGAATTCTTTCGACGCACTTACAGTGAAGTATAATATCGTGAGGAAATCACCCAGCACTGGGCCAGTGTGGATGAATAGATTGATTGATTGAATAGATTGATAACACAATTATTAAAAGTAGGTACACATACTCGTACAAAACAAAAGAAAACAAAAATGGGAAAGAAGGAGACACGAAAGTAATTGCAAAAAGTATACATAGATTTACACAGTGAAGAAGTTGTGTGCCTATCTATCAGTCTGTCTGTCTGTGGCATCGTAGCTCCTAAACAGATGCGCCAATTTTGATCTAGTTTTTTTTGTTTGCAAGGTGTTGTTCGTATATAATCGAGAGTGTTCTTAGCTATGATCCAAGAAAATATATTTAGCCATTTGAAGATTATCAGCTCTTTTCTAGTTGCTGAAAGGATCAAGTAACAGTTTTGTGGCGGGGGTTTTTAATTTTTTTAATTCAATGTTATTTCCAAAATCCATTATAGGTAGTATTTTGTAATCGACAGTACAGCAGAGTAAATTGGTAGAGGCACGTTGGTCAGTTGGCTGTTCGGGTGATTTACAGGCGGGCTAACTGCTGCTCGGCAGTTTATTACAGCCACACAGAGGACAATTAACGGTATTAAAAAAAAGAGTGTGAGTTTGATAAAATCAAAATATTTTATAGGAATTATTTATTATTTACGTTACTTGTAGAAAACGTTTTCTAACAATGCGCAATGGTTACTTATCATTAGATAGCCTCTCTTTAGTATAGCTAATTTTCTACACTACACTGTCCTACTCCTACCCAAAAATACAATTGAATTACATACTTTATTACACACCAAGGATGACAACAGAAACAGTCCACAACATTAAAAGTGCACAAATAGACGGCCTTATTGCCAAACAATTTCTACCAGGAAACACGTAGCAATGGATTTTTTTTAAACCTGGCACAGGGGACACCGTGATCAAGTTTATAATTATGAATAAGATGTTTGCTAAAAATGACTAGAAATCATATATTGTAACCACAGAGATTACAGTGTGCTAATATTTCAATGACGTCATTAAGTGATAGAGGTCAAATTTCTGTAGGCACTTAGAAAAAAAAAGACGAAATCCGAGTCAGGAGGATGTAAGAAGTAAAATAGAACATATCCAGACAATTTTCTTTTTTTTTGTTTCTCTGTCTGTTTGTCTGTTTGTACGGGCTAATCTCAGAAACTATTATTGGACCGATTTGAATGAAATTTTGCATTGTGCTTCTTTACATCCCTCGTCAACATCTTGGATACTTTAAAACCCGGAAAATTAAAGAGTTCCCGTGGGGTAGTTAAAAATTACTACGGAAAAGTCGGAAAACAACGCGGGCGTAGCCACGGGCAGACAGCTAGTAGTGAATAAAATAATTTTGATGTTTTGCTTTTTTTCTCTCTGTGATTCACTAGATAGAATTTCACACTTTCCGATCGCAAGCCCACATTTACCGCATTCATAGCAACACTTCACCCTAGATTGATACGATGACACTCAGCCATTACCCTAAGTGGGGTAACCGTACCATTTATGGCCTTTACGACCAACCCATATGTCGGGTATGCGCACCTGTTATGGCACGCTTGGGGTGACAACAAATCTAGTGTGTAACTGCTTTAGAGTACAGGGTGTAGGAAAAAAAAACTGTTTGCCTGATAATAATTTCTACTCAGCAATAAAAGGCCGCTTACACGTACACTTTCTATAAATAAATAAATACTATGCGTGCCAAATAAGAATAGGACTGTCAAGACAAGACGCCTTCTTGACAGTCCCTCCTTTTCTACTTTGCCAAATAAATTGATATTGATATAAATGCCACCCTAGCCCTGTTATAATAAAGTGCAATTCAGATTGCACGGCGCTAGGCGAAAAGAAGTAGTTGCTGCATCTCTCTCTCTCGCGTCTTGCGCCACTCTACTAACACGTTTAGGGAATGGGGAATTGGTCCGCAAACGGCCCGAGACCGCTCGGCCGGGCGGTAGGTATAGTGCGGGAGCCGGGGGCCTAAACACCTACCTCATCGAGTACCCCAATAGGCTATCTCTAGATCGTTAACCGTCACTTAAACACTGAAAAAAAAATAGTCTGCCAGAGCCGATCCTGCCGGGTCATCGAAATTTTTGACGTATTTTTTTCGTGGAACTTACCTCATAAAGTACCCGAATGAAAGTGGTGGCATCAGTTAACCATTGATTAATAATGTATAAAAAAATTGGTCTGCCACTGCGCAACCTGCCGGAAGTACTTGGCAGACGCCCTGAAATATGCCCATTATTGCCCATCCGACACCCTTCACCTACCTCATCGAGTACCTCGATGGGACCAACGCCAAAAAATAACCAAAATGCCTGTGATAATGGATCACAAAGTCTGCCAGGTCAAAACTTGCCGAAACTTAGTGTTTAAATTCATTGAAGTAATTTTTTTCATTTTTTTTTATTTCTTTTTTATTCGTTTATCCAAAAGGGTAAATACATATGGGTACTTTATGTATGAGGTAAGTTCCACGAAAAAAATACGTCAAAAATTTCGATGACCCGGCAGGATCGGCTCTGGCAGACTATTTTTTTTTTCAGTGTTTAAGTGACGGTTAACGATCTAGAGATAGCCTATTGGGGTACTCGATGAGGTAGGTGTTTAGGCCCCCGGCTCCCGCACTAGTAGTTATAGCGCGCAAGTAAGTACATGGAGTGACGGAGGCCTGTCTAGAGTTTGGCTATTCTACTTATTACAACATTCTACCCATACGATAAGCAAGTACCTACCTATTTTAATAATGTAGTTTGGGTTAATGCATCGGGATTTTTTCCCAAGGGAAAACCGAAAATGACGCGAATACTCCGAGCAGATAACGGGTACATTTCGAAATGAGATTGTGAGAATATTATTTATCAATGATTTGTCATTGATCGATGATATATAAGAGATGAAAATCCTATTTTTCTCACTGGTATGATAAGATAAGATTGGACATATCATTTATGATTATGACAGAAATGGAAAAGAACGGTGACTAGCGCCATTTTGGATAAGTGAATTGTGCCAGGGCTGTTGACTTCCATTCGGAAGTTCGCGGGTTCGAACCTCGGCACGTACCAATGTGTTTTCGATCATCGGATTCATATGTAAGTTCATTCGACGCTCTTACGGTGAAGGAAAACATCGTGAGGAAACCTGCACACTGCTACACCTGCGAAGTAATTCAATGGTTGTGTGTGAAGTTGATCAACCCGCACTGGGCCAGCGTGGTCGACTAAGGCCTGTTCACCCGGCCGTATAGGAACTGTTAAAGATGATGATGACGAATAGTAAAATGATTGACAAACTGAATTTTAAAGGCTTATTTAGCAAATATTTGCGCTGAAGCATTGTGTAGCATTGCGGCATGCTACATAATTGAACAACCAATTTTAGTAAGATGCGTTGAAAATTATATAGCGACGATGTTGCCTATTTTTTTATTGTTAAGTAAAGTGACCATTTGTCACAATTCCGATTCACCACCAATAACAGTTTTTTTTTTAAATAAAGTAGAAAGAAAATAAAATAAAGAAAAATACTTTTTAATTTAGTTTGTATTTAGAATTCTGAATTATCTGACATCTAATAATCGATATAAAGTCATTATTATTATTAATTAGCCACAAAAAAGAATCATAATTGTTCCTCTTTACAATTTTTTTAGAAATAAAAATAATAATAATATGTGGGACATCTCACACACACGGCCATCTGACCCCAAACGAGGCAGAGCCAATGAAACATGAATGCTTTACGGATTTGTATGGAAAACCACAATGTCAAATTCACGCTTATAATGAACTAGACCTTTGCGCGACTAATGTCCAAAATAAAAAATGTTCAACGAAGAATTTTGTCCAACATGAATTTTGTCCAACACGAATTTCGTTCAACACGAATTTAGTCAAACACTAATTTAGTCCAACACGAATTTAGTCCAACATTAATTTTGTCCAACACTATGAATTGAGTCCAACACCAATTTAGCCCAACAAAACATTATGAATCATCCGCCTACAAACCGCCCTTTTACGAAAGTGGTGTGCGTCTGTGTGCGAATTGCGATTTTTTTTAATAACAAGCACTTAGACTTGGGTGATAAATAACGTCACAGTGAAAAAGTCACAGTGATCAGGTGCCTGCAAAAGTCACTGTGACTTTTTAGAAAATAACAACGTTCCAAAATAACGTTGTTACTTCGCGGCTTCCAAGTCGTTCCGAGCGCGACCGCGCCGCGCGTTATTTGTCACGGTTGGCGCCAAGCGGCCGCGCTCCCGCCCGGTCCGCGGCGGCGACCAATCATCGGTAGGTAGATTCGGCGATATAACCAATATGGCGATTATTGCAAGCGTGCGACGACGACAGAGCAACAAGTATAGTAGACACGGAAACTATAAAAAAATGACTTATTTGATTATTATTTTTTTCGATACTTATAGGATAATGTAACAAATATTTAGTAATTACGGAACTTGGAATTAAAAAGTGTGAAGGATATTTTGTGATCAACTGTTCAGTCAGTCACTCTCGCCCGCGCTCAAATATAATCGACTATCGTTATGATTCCAAGTTCCAACCGTTCCACCTAGTTATCTAAGTTCCAAGCCCAATGTCGTTCCATGTAACCGACAAGTAACGACGTGACAAAGTCACGGTGATTTTTCACAGTGATTTTTTTGGAACTGGAACGACAGTCACGGTGATCGCAAAATAACGACTTAGCCCATGTCTAAGCACTGACTATTATTAGTCAAGCGCTTTACAAAAATACCATGATGACAGCTGAAGCGCGAAGTGAAAACAAGAAATCAGGGTCGTTAAATGCATGAGACACACCGTTAGCGAGTTTTAAAGTACATGTAACGCCATCTGTTGTCAGATTTAAGCATATGTAACGTTCGGTTCACACATTTTTAAATCCCCCCTCCCCCTTGGTGATACGTGGAGAGGTTTAAGACTACCCAAGCATCACGTGTATTTTTAGTACCTACCTGCAAAGAATCTTAAAATTTTTAGAATATTATCGTTTAGGTGTAGAGTAACCTTATTTTATTCTGAAATTAAGGACTATGATAAAATTGCCTAGACAGAAAGGTTGCAGGTTATTTTTGATTGAAAAAAAATAATAGACGTGATATCTTACCACACCCCCTCCCGCCTTGTGATATTTCGTGATTTTTGTCAAACCCCTTCCCCCCCCTTTCAAAACTCACGTGATTAATGGACGACCCCTAATCTATGTTAATAGACAAGGATGAACAGCATGATGACGTAGGCTTGTGTCAAGTCACGTGATTCGAATGCAAGATCTTGGTTTCTTAGACCATGGTTCATACAAAGAGTAGAGACGTTATATACATATACCTTATATACCTATACTAGCATTTCGTCGCGTTAACAGTTTTTCCCGTGGGAATGAGGCATTTTCCCCGCGGTAAAAGGTAGCCTATGTTACTCAGGGTGAATGTAGCTTTCTAATGGTGAAGGATTTTGGAAATCGGCACAGTAAGTAGTTTCTGAGTTTATTCATTACAAACATACAAACACATACACAAAAGAAAATGCAAAACGAGATGGCACAAAGAAAGAATAGACCTTGCGGAAGAATATAGGCTAACTTTTACCGCGGGAAATTACTTTATTCCCACGGGAAAAACCATCGATGCGGCGGGAATCTACTTATAAAGTAAAACGTAATACAGCTAGTTGTGTTGTTCTATTGCTTTAATCAGGGATCGAAACCGGTTTTGAAATCCCTGTTAATATCGTTCGAAAAATAGATATAACTCCGTTCCCCAATTAACCGGCAATAGATGGAACTTAATGAAACAAACCAAAAATATTCTGGTTACCCGGTTTATGATAAAGAACGGAATGAAACCGGTTTCAATCGGTTTTGTAATTATTAAAGTAATTGTTTTTGCGTCAGGCGAAGGCCAGGGCTGCCGGTTGCTTTGCATATATGTTCCCCTAGGACTAAACATACCCTTAGTGATCTTAGTTAGAGCTATAGTCAGATAGGGTTTGAACTAGCGTGATTTAACAAGTGTATGAAAAACCGGTTCCGATCCCTGGCTTTAATACTGCGCTCTCTCGCTATATTGCTGTGCTCTTTCAGAGCGTCACTAACTGTCTGTTTATTTTTGTTGAGATCGCTATGTTGAAACTGTGACTAACAATAAATACATTATTACGATTGTTTACGGATCTTAGCGCGGTTTTTTTTTTTTTAATTGACCTATGCTTGAGTCGAAAAGGTACGACGACGGATCAAGCTTCACCGGACTTGGGGTCTTAGCGCGGTAATTTTTTTTAATCTAAAAATCGATTGATCTTTTAATCTTTTTTTTTTGTAGTAAGCGCGAAAGCCTCAAACAAACATTAGCAATAAATATTTTGAATTTGAAATATATACTGAGGTTATAAGTTGATAGTTAAAATTATCAGGAAAAAAATTTGTTCATATTTTTAGAGCGTTTAAATAAAAGATTTTTTGCATTTAATTTATTTTTTACTTTTTAGTTATCGCTGCGCTGGCTAGGTTTCTCAGTCTCAGACATGATCGGCCACTTTGTATCACAAGTTGAATTTTAATTTCGAGTTTTCAACCTATGTTCCTTGGGGAACGTTGTTCAGTTTCATGAGTAGGTACTACCACTATTATGTTCCGGATAAATAACCGGTTAAGTTTTACGGTGTATAAAATCTAACTCTAAATGGGGAACCACACGGTAAATACTTTTATAAGTACGTAATTCATCTCACACCCTTATCTTATCAGTTATCACTGTTATCAAACTCTTAACAGAGTAAACATGCATACACAGACATATTGCGCTCTAAATTCATGATTGATTGTCAATCTATCACTATTTATCTCACGATATCGGGGTATTGGTTTTGTATTTTATCAATTTATCGATCGAATATCGGTTTTAAATTTCATCATTTCAGTTTGTAGTTTTCGTTTTCGTGATAGTTTATCTTGTTTTTTACACGCTTTATATTAGCTTCACTTGTAAGTAACTATGTATGTAAGAAAATCTTGGAATCTTAATATGACCCACTTCCCTTCCCGGTCTTCGATTATGATGAAATTTTGCACACGCTCTGAGTTCTGATGACAATACATGACTAGCTAAAAAACGTCATTACAAATCCAATATGGCGGCCCCCTAAGATGGCGAACTGGCTGTTTGAGATCCACCCCCATGATATGGGTATCAAATGAAAGGGTTTGCTGTCAGAAATACGAAAAAAAAAACAGTCACGTGACTTAAATCCAATATGGCGGACGTCCAAGATGGCGGACAGGAAGCGAGTTTTTAAGTTTTTTAAACTATGTATTATTAAGATGGTGACTGCATCAAAATACACATCGTGAAATTTAACTGGTTGTATATCCGCAACAAAGTGGTAGTTACTCATATAACTGAACAACTTCTCTTAAGCAACATAGGTTATATGATTTCTTTCTCTTCTTCTATTTGTTCGATAAGTGCCCAATCGGGTTTAGAATCCGGAACCTCCGTAACGCGAGGCGTGCGTTTTACCACTCAGCCATTGACGCTGACAATTATTATTGGCAGATATGCAGTGTACAGGGTGTTCTGTTTGCAAATACTGTTCATACAAGGGGTGCACTAATCACCACGATGCACATGTCATACGTACGTTACCACGCAGCGGGTTATACGGGCTTGAGCAGGGACTAAGTTTATTTTTGAGATTGGTTATATAGTCTAGTTTTTCTACTTTGACTGGTTGCCTTCCTCTAATTGTATATTTCGTTTGTAAAAATGTTATAAAATAATAATTCATAATTCTAAAAATATTTTGAAAAGATGCAACGCCTGTGGAGTTTCTTCCGGCGAGTTCTTGAGAAGACAGCCAAATTTCTGAACTCACCACAAAAGAATATGTATCTGACTTAAATAAGTGATGTAACTGTCCATACTATTAGCGACTTAGCGACGATTCAATAAAGTCACATGCCTAGATGGGGATACAGCTCGGACGATGCTTGTTTGTGTGGTATTTCCCCACAAAAGATGGCCCACCTACTGACCTGCCCAGCGTGCCCCAACACCTGCACACGCGAAGACCTTTACAATGCCACGGAAAATGCTGTTTTCGTGGCGGAGTTTTGGTCTTCAAAAATTTAGTCGCCGAATCGACACGAAAGAAGTTTTTTTTTTATTGAAATATGCTTGAGTCGAAAAAGTACGACGGATCAAGCTTCACCGGACTTGCGGGGGAGCGAAAGACTCTACCCCTAAAAAACCTTAAAATATCTTATAAAAGTCATATACCAACGCGTCTAGGGGCGGCTCAAGGGAGCCTCGGACCACGGCCTAGCGCGTTGATATAGAAAAACATCGTGAAGGATAAGAAGAAAAATGAAGTCACTCACCTCCTAGTTCCGGTATCCTATGGTACAGCATCCCAGTCCTGGCAAGCCACTCCAGCTGCATGTGATGCAGGACCCTGTCTCCGGGGTGGTGGAAGGCTGACGTCAGCGGGGGACCGGGGGCAGCGCCTGGGGGCAACTGGGGGTAGAACAGCGCCGCTGATTGGGCGGCTACGAGAGCCGGGTTTTGAGGGAGTAGTCCTGGCTTTGGGATTATACCTGAAACAATATTGTGTTTTAGAATAGAATAATAGTAATAAATATGTGGAAGATCTTGCAAAAAAAACCATAAAAAGTGTCCAATTTGCTTTATGTATAACTACTATTGCTATAAAAAGGAAATATTTGATTGTTTGCATTGAATAGGCTCTGAAACTAAACCGATTTTAACGAAACTTGGCACAAAGATAGAATAGAGCTTGCGAAAGAACATAGGCTAACTTTTACCGCGGAAAAAATCCTCATTTCCACGGGGAAAACTATTAACGCGGGCGGAGCCGCGGCGAGAAACTAGCGTCAAATAAATTAAGTCTATGTCTGTCTAATGAATCGGATTCATTTGCTTGAGACTTCAATTCCTTTTATTGCAAAAATTTTATACTACAATAATTTACGGTTGTAAAAATATTTTGTTTTCTTCCGGCGAGTTCTTCTTCACAGAAGACCCAAATCAAGCCAAATGTTTGAACTCGCCACAAAAGATGTCATGTGTGATTATGATTACATGTTTACGTGTCCATAATGTTCAAAACTCTTTGTCTATACTCACCAGGCCTGTAGCTATCGTACTCCTCAGTCCCCCCCTCCACCCCGGGCGATATGGGGGGGCTGTAGCTGGCTGAGCGATTCCCATCGTCGGACATCGGGCTGCCACTGCGTGGGGAGCTCTGCCCACTCCGCCCTGTGAGCAGTTCGTTATTAGAGAACTTGCCGTACTACTATGATTAAAACTGTAGATGTACATAGAAAATAAAAGCTAAAAAGCAATTCAGGGGGATGTAAAGCCTCGGTCACACACAGCGAATAGTCGCTGCGACTAAAAATGAACACGGTCGGTATGAAATTCGCAGCGAATAGCCCTGTCACATTGATTAACGTATATACAGGGTTACTTTTTAATCAGTGCACAAATTTAGTGTACACAGTCAGTATCGTTACTAGTTCACATAAGACGAAAAAAAAATTTTTTTTTTATTTTTTTTTTACAAATTTTACACTATTTTTAACCCGTTTGGGGAACGAATTTCAAAAAACGACAGAATACGTGTCCAATTAATTAAGCCAATGAGTGTTTATACGAAGTATCAAGAAAATTGGCGCGTATAAAATTTCTTCCCATACAAAATTTGATACCAATTTTATGCATAAAATGGCGATATTTCGAATTTTTTGTATGAAACGTGATAAAATAAAAATATACGGGTATTTTTATTTTCTTTAATCTATGCCTACCGAAAATTTGTGCACTGATTAAAAAATAACCCTGTATGTGATTATTTGTTTGCGTAGGATTTAGTAGGTATTAATTAGTATTTTTTGGCATTTATAGAATATAATGCACTGTCCCGCACTCATCGTTGCGCCTCTCCTTTACCATGGGTTGCCTGGTAGAAATTGCTACTTTAGCAATAAGGCCGCCTGTTTGTACACGTATGTTGTTGTAACAGTATTGTTTAAATTTACTACTGGTGTGCAATAAAGTATATTCTATTATATTCTATTGAGCGAATACTCGCTGCGACTGACAATTCGCAGCGAGAAATAATCGCTCAGTGTGACCGAAGCTTAAGAAGTGCAATAGAACAATTCCTTATTTTTTGTTTCTCTGCCTGATTGTACGGTCCGAAACTGTTAAACCGATTTAAATAACATTTTTCATTGTGGTACCTTATATCGCTCGTCAACACAAAAAAAACTAGTAACGCTGGAGAATCCGTGGGGCGAAAAGCTAGTTGTGAATATTCATTTGTAAATATATTTGTCTTGTGGGCGCCACATGTATATTTTATTGATATATGGCGAGGTTTTTTATTTTTCTGGTCGGTCTTTAAACGAATATTTGCAAATTACAATATTTACGTAATAAATGCAAAATCGTTTACTAAACTAAAAAATAAAAACATTCCTTGGTGTAGCCACAGAATAAATAAAGTCTTTTCTTGTGTTTCGTCGTAAACAGCTCATATATGTTCCCACAGAAGGGCCCAAGCCTACCATTAATCAGGGTGAACGAACAGGCCTTAGTCGACCATGCTGGCCCAGTGCGGGTTGGTCAACTTTACATACAACCTTTAAATAACTTCGCAGGTGTGTGCAGGTTTCCTCACGAAGTTTTCCTTCACCGTAGCATCGAATAAACGAACAGTAGCCAGAACATGCGGCTGATGAACATGTTTATCTTGAGAGCGCCCGTATTCCGTAGCAGTAGGGGTGAATTTCGTAGTGCGAATGTCCAACCGCATGTGCTGGCTTCTGTATTATGAATTCAAAAATCAAAACTGAAATGCATTACACATAAAATAGCGAATATAAAACCAAGAACGACTTACCTGATTTCTGACTTTCCGTCTCTCTAGAATCGAAGTTCTGGAAACCCTGGTGCTCCTGGTATTTTTCTATCGTATTCTGCTCGATTTTCGACTCGAAGTTCTCACTCTCCTGAAACCTGGAGTCCTGTTCGCCCTGGTACCTCGTTATGTAATTCTTCGTCAATTGAAAGTATTTCTGTTGCGTCATTCTCTCCTGCAAACTCTGACTGTTTTCTCTGTTCTCTGAATCAGCATGTTTTGACAACAAAGCGTCAATGCAAAATGATTTTTTTGTGGTATTTAGAACGGTTTTTTCGTCGTCCATTTTGTAGTACTTCATGTTTTTGGGGCTGTTCGACCGGCTTTCTGATTGGTCGATCTGGAGCGGTCGGTCTTGTTCGGACGATCCGCGCCTGTACATATTGTGGGAAAGGATCTGGGAAGACATTTTGGGTTTTCCTGCGGGAAAAATGGAATATCAATCATCAATCATTAACTATTTAAGGCCGCCTTTTGTACACCTGTGTTGCTTTAATTATGTTTGTTGTATTATCTTGTGTGCAATAAAGTATGTTCTATTCTATTCTATTTATGTCCCCACCGAGGGGTCGAGCCTAGTCTGGATGAGTGTGAACGGGCTTTAGTCAATGGCCCAGTGCGGTTTGGTCAACTTCACACACAACCGAAGGCTTCTGCGCAGGTTTTCTTAAGATATTTTGGAAAACTACTAGACCGATTGTACCAAGTATGTGTACCCAGAAACGAACCTATAACATGTAGTTATTAACTTTATTTATACTCGTAAAGGTTAATTTCAGAATGTAAATTAGATTTGGAAAAAAAGTCTTCAAAGTTGTATAATTGTGATATTATACTAAATTATGAAGAGCAAAGATTAGATTGTTTGTTTGCATATACTACTACTGAACCGATTTAAATGAAACTCCGTACAAAGAAAGAAATAAGAATAGCCCTTGTGAAAGGCAATAGGCTACTTTTTACCGCGGGAAATTCCTCTTTCCCATGGGAAAAACTGTTAATGTGGGCGGAGCAGCTAGGCGGAAAGCTTGTATCAAATACTAAGGCTTGTGCGCTCTCAAAAATATATTTACAATTTTTATTGTTGATAGTTATTTAAGAAAACAGGTGAATTCACCATTTCCTCTTCCCTTCAAAACTAATAGGCCTTTATGGTTTTTGTTGTTATTAAAAAAAACTGTACGAATTGAGATGATGTTTTTCAGATTGCGAAACCAGGCTTCTCTACCCTTATTATATTTTCTACCGTGGTAAAAAGGATTTTTTCAGCAGTAAAAATTACCTCAATACCTACCTAACATAGCAAAATTTTACATAAGAATATAGAACTGAGTAGAATGCGCTTTAGTGGAATTTTAATTTTTTTTATTACTAGAATACCTTTATCTGTAATTTCAGCTCATTTTTGAAAATAAAAATGAAAATGAAATATGTTTTATTCGAAGTAACATTTTATAATCACTTTTCGACGTCGAGGCGGGTTCACAATTGGCTGTCTTCTGTGGAGAAGAAAGAACCCGCCGGAAGAAACTCCACAGGCGTTGCATCTTTTCAAAATAGGTCTTTTACAAAATTATTATTTTATACAATTTGTTTAATATATACAAAGAGTGCAAACGATAATATGCAATTAGCGGAAGGCAACCAGTCAAAGTAGAAAAAACTAAACTATATAACCAATAAAACAACCAGCAATCGACTAGAGCAGACCAGTCCCCCCAAGCAGCACCACGTTCACGGGTTTGACGTATGGGTCAGCCGTCACCGGGCTCAACCATATTAGAGGGAACCCAACGACCCGGCCCACACGCCACCGCAAGTCAGGACACTTTTTAAGAGATCGTTTCGTTATTTTGTCTCAATTCACTTTTTTGTTTTTATAACTGCCGACGGCAAATCGTAGAACTCGTCATTTTGTAGAATGCATCGGCATTATTCGGCATTTTACAAACGCTCGCTATTTTGCAATATGCCAAAGGCAATTCAACTTCCATTATCCATTATACCACGTTGCTTACATAGGATATGTGGGACATATCTTACACACGGCCATCTGACCCCAAACTAGGCAGAGCCTGTGCTATTGGGTGTCAGACAGCGGATATACATACATATAAATATACAACATTCAGACACAAGGCAAACAAGTGCTCATCACATGAATTTTTTATCTAAAGGGGTTCGAACCTAGACTTAGCGTTTCAAAGGCAGACATGCGAATATACCATCTAGGCTACGGGGCTGTCAAAAAATGGTAAATAACAAAGTTTACTATAGCAATTTCTTTAAGGCAACTTTCGAAACACGAAGCAACAGCTTTTACTCATACAAAAGACATCAACGCGTGTCGTTTTGTTATTTTTTCTTTTTTAACCCCCGACGAAAAAGAGGGGTGTTATAAGTTTGACGTGTGTGTCTGTCTGTCTGTCGGTCTGTCTGTCTGTCTAGTCTATCTGTCTGTCTGTCTGTCTGTCTGTCTGTCTGTCTGTCTGTCTGTCTGTCTGTCTGTCTGTCTGTCTGTCTGTCTGTCTGTCTGTCTGTCTGTCGGTCTGTCTGTCTGTCTATCTGTCTGTCTGTCTGTCTGTCTGTCTGTCTGTCTGTCTATCCGTGGCATCGTAGCTCCCAAACGGATGCGCCGATTTTGATCTAGTTTTTTTTTGTTTGCAAGGTGTAACAATCGAGTGTTCTTAGCTATGATCCAAGAAAATATCTTCAGCCATTTGAAGATTCAGCTCTTTTCTAGTTTTTGAAAGGATCAAGTAACGGTTTTGTGGCGGGGGTTATTAAAATTTTTAATTTAGTGTTACTTTCCGTGCAAAAGATGAAAAAACTATGCCTTATGTGATGTTACAAAAATAATTCTTCCTGCAAAGTTCCTATAAATATTTTCAACATAATCCGTTTTAAAAATTTTCAGCTGTTTCATGGGGTTTTTCATAATGTGCAAATTGGATCCTAACAGACGAAGCGTGGTTTTCCCGCAGATGGATTTTTATAGTTTTTCCACTTTTCTAACAATAATACCTTCATCTTAAATATTTATCAGGCAAAATTGTTGTAATTAAATTTCTTTTTACAAGGTTTCAGTTTCCTTACACACACACAAAACACACTCAAAATTTGTTTCTAGAATTGATTTTAATAAAGTTGAATACAGACAAAAAAAGCGGCCAAGTGCGAGTTGAACTCGCGTGGAGACAAAACTATTGCAAAATATCCTATCTCTTCTTTAGGTTTTCCTGTAATCTTAGGTATTTTTTTAAGTCTACATGTTTTTTTTTAGTTTCTCCCAGCAGTTTCGGAAATAAGGTAAGGGAAATGGGTAATACTTATTTTTAATAACTTAAAAATAAATACTACTTATTATCACTATCATCACTACATAGTATAAAACAAAGTCGCTTTTTCTGTCCCTATGTCCCTCCCTTTGTACGCTTAAATCTTTAAAACTACGCAACGGATTTTGATGCGGTTTTTTTTAATAGATAGAGTGATTCAAGAGAAAGGTTTATATGTATAATACATGCATAATATGCTTAAAGATAACCCACAATAACCATTTTCCCGTGCGGAGCCATGGCGGGTCGCTAGTTTATCATGTAATTATAAAAATATATATATTTGAGATATGGGGAACGCTGAATGCGGGCAGCGCAAGACCGATCATTGTGGAGATCACAGGGGGAGGCCTTTGTCCAGCAGTGGACGTCTACAGGCTGAGATGATGATGATGATGATATATTTGAGATGATTACTACAATTTCATTTCATATCTCACACGGTATAGAAATTTGCGTTGACAGATAAATGAACAGACACACGAGTAATCCTATAATGGTTCTGTATTTTGTGTCCGAGGAACGGAACCCTAAAATATACAGAATCCTCAAAATTAATAGATGGATAGATATTTTTATTCAATCTCAGAGGCGGGTTTCCGTAAGCAAATATTGCCGAACTGAAATCGGAAGCGCGGATTTGCATTCGCCATGATACCGTAATATTGACAGTTTAAACATTTACCTACTTACGCTGAAACGTAAAGCGAATTAATGCGGAACTTCAGGAAAGGATAGGTTACTTTTTACAGCGGGAACATTCTTATTCCTACGGGAAAATAATCTATACTAATCTATACTAATATTATAAAGAGGAAAGGTTTGATTGTTTGTTTGTTTGTTTGCATCGAATAGCCTCCGAGATTGCGGAACCGATTTCAAAAATTCTTTCACTGTTGAGAAGCTACATGATCCCTGAGTAACATGGGCAATATTTTATTTTCAAAAAAATTAGGGATCATTACTAAAACTTCAATAATGTAACCCAAGGTGTAAAAAAAATACCGAAAATATTCCTAATTATTGAATAGGCTCCGAAAGTACTGCATCGATTTTAGTGAAACATGGCACAAAGATAGAATAGACATGGGGAAGAATATAGGCTAACTTTTACCGCGGGAAAATAGCTCATTCCCACGGGAAAAAACTATTAACACGGGCGGAGCCGCGACGGGAAGTTAGTTTAATACAACTTAGAGCTTATATCCAATGCTAGAGAAACTGCGGGCAACAGCTAGTAAATAAATATCAAATCAAACGCGAATTTAATTAACTGCCCGATAACCGCTCGTTTACATTTCCCGCCGCTAATCGACCGATAATGCCGAATTATCTAATTTATCATTATCGGTTTATTAATTTCGCGTTATCTGCGATTTGGTAAGCGTGCCTGACACGCGCCGTGCTTTATTACTTGACGGCACCGTGGCTTAGTTGGTAGTACATGTACCTTTGATACGCAGGGTCGTGGGTTCGAATCCCTGATCTGTAATACATAGGGATTTTTTTTACCGCATGAAATTTTTAAATTATAAATAAGTATAATAAAAAGTATTTCATGTTTGATTACGTAGGTTTTCATTATTTATATATTTTTAAATAAATTAAGTTCCTTAGATTAAATGTTTGTACAACTCTTTTATGTGATAGTCTTTCAAGTTATTTCCCAATAATTTATCCTTCCTTTATAAAATTATAATTTTAATCGGTCTAGTAATTTCAACATAATTTGTTTTTCTTTTTCCTCCTTATGATATTATTTTAGGTAGACTAAGGTTGCCTGGCAGACATTGCTATCTTAGCAATAAAGCCTCCTTTTGACTCTTGTACGTGGTTTTGTGTATTGTGTATTCTGTATTACAATACAATAATGTATATTGTATTGTATTGTACTAGTAGTAGTCAGGAAACTTCCAGAATAAAAGTTGTTCAGTTTCATTTCATTTATCGTCCGAAGATAAAAAAAAATCCTTATAGAAAAATGCTTTATTAACTTGCAGGAGGTTTTTGACAGTAGATTGAACAAACTTGCATTATTAATTTTGTGTAAAAACACGAGTTGTATAATTTAGTTTTCACATAATAATAATGTTTAATTTGTGTTAGAGATGTAAATTAATTATGTAGTAAGATTTAAGTTAATTTATTTGTTTTTTTTTTTATATTTGTATGTAGTCCCTTACAGGGATCATGTGTGGACAAACTTAATAAACTAAACTAACAACTAACTTAATAAATGACTAGCTTTCAGCCGCGGCTTCGCCCGCCTTAACAGTTTTTTACGTGGGAATGAGGCATTTTCCCGCGGTAAAAGGTAGCCTATGTTACTCATGATGAATGTAGCTCCTAAACGCCGAAAGATTTTTTTAAATGATTATAACCTACTTCGAATAAAAATCTTTCGATTTTGAAACCAGAAACACTTTTACTTATCTACACTTTACGGGAAATAAAATACCGCCTTTTGATTTTCCTCTTTGATTTTCCTGTTTTTTTTATACTTATTATTTGTTGTCTTTCTGTATTGGGTGTCAATAAAGTGTACATATTGTATTGTATTGAAAACAACAGAAAAAAACGAAACTTTTTTTAAATTGACCTGCGCTTGTGTTGAAATGGTACGACCAATCAAACTTCACCGGACTTGAAAAACAAAACGTGACAAAAACTAACAAAATTGTTTTTTTTTGTGAATAATATAAATTAATGCAACGTCCTAGGTTTATTGATGCAAAATTAAAAGACTGAAAATAAAAAATAAAAAAATACTTTTTACTGCTAAAAATAATCCTACTATCAAGTAAAAAAAGAATTATTGTAATGTAAAAAAATATACAGTCTGTGACATCCTATGTGCTTAAAAATACTTTTTTATACCGGTTTTCTAGCAAAAATAAAATTTCATTTCTTTGCTATATCGAATAATAATCACAGATATTTATTTTAATTCATATTATGGAAAGTTTAAAATGTATTTCTTAAAGTTATGTAAAACTCACCTTATATAATACAAACTTTAAATAACATTTTATTTCTAAAAACACATTTTATTTAACACTTCACTTAATTTTTTTACACAAACACCATCACAAAATTTAAAAATTTACTACAATAAGTAATATTTTAAAAACCTATATTTTATAAAATCTTTGCGTCTATTTTATTTTTTAAATTAATAAAGAAAATAAATACTAAAAAAAAATACGCTGGCACAATGAATTTTCGTCAGACTTACATAAAAAAATAAAATGTCAGCAATTAAAAATGTTTATTTTCAAATCACACGTTCTAAATTCGAATTTAACGCGCGCGCGAATGGGTACGTTCAGAAACCTACCCCTTGCGTTAGTGGAACACAACTGAATTATTTTATTACTCTGCTATCACATTATCGCGTCATATTCTGCCACATACGGTGCCGATTTGGGCGGTACTGTACTACCAGATTTTATAGAACCATGTAATCTGATCATTCCACCCCCATTATAAGCAATTCTGTTCGAGCGAGAGGAGCGTGGGAGGTCTTTCTAAAATGGCGGGTTTATCCTGGGCGTCAAGCTAACCGACCAAATAAGATTGACTCTTCATTTGTCAAACTGTACCCCTTTAAGCGCCTATTTTATTTGAAAATAGAAAGGAAAAGGAGATCTCTTGAAACTGGTGGGTATGCACGCCCCTCCCCAAAATGTGTCCTCTCTTTCTAATTTCAGTTGTCTCGCTCCCTCTTGCAAAGCTCACGGTTGACTTGTTGTATTCTCCCGACTACTGACAAAACCGCAGGACCGGTATTCTTGTTTGTTTTACTTTAATTTGCTTATTTTTGACAGCAAAGTGGTTTTTGAGATTAGAGGCGGGAGAGACGTGAAATATTTTACTTGGTATGTATTTGACTTGACACTCTTGTCTTGTTATGATTTTTCAATTGCAGCCTATACTCGTAGTACAGAGCAGTTTAAAATAACCGACGGCCGTGTCATTTTTACTATAATATATAACTAAAAATAATTTTCCACCTCAATAGGAAATTTAGCTTCAGCAACTCAGAGTCTATTCATTGTGTGTGGTTGGCAATAATTATTTTTGATGAGGATTTTTTATACAAGTTAAAAATCTTTTTTTTTATTGGCACCACTTTGTGCAAGATTCAAAGATAACTTACAATTTTTTATTAATATTCAAGTTTTAGAAGTCTACCTTAATAAAAAACCTAAACTAAAATCACGTCTACTCTCTATGCGCTGAGTGCCGCGTAATTTCATTACGTTCAGAAATTCCTACTTAAAACAGCGTTTACACACCATTTTGGAACGTACTCCGAGGGAAAGGGAGAGGAAGCTGTCGCTATCCTTGTCACTCCCATTGTTTTTGTAATAGAGGGCGGAGCGTAAAGTTTTTTAAGCCAATAGAGAGTTGAGTCAAAAATGCTCCATTATCGAAGTTAGGAGAGATTTGTTACTTTAATTTGTCGGTTAAATTGATGTTTTCTCGATATTGGTTGGGTGGCCGCTCTAGTGTTTTAAGGATGAGAGCGTCAATGGTGTAGTCGTTATTATAAGTTGCCTTTTGAACGGATGTTACAATTTCAAACTTAGTTACGTTAATAAGTGTTTGTTTCACTTTTTATCTACATGGCTGGACGTTTTTTAGAGCTTTAATATTTATAATGTTTACCGCAGTAATTTGGGAGCTTACCGCTCCACCGAAAGCCCGGTGAAACTTGGCAAAAGCCTTAATTTTTTTTAACAATACAATACAAAATTATTTAATGACACCAAACAGAAATACAAACAAATACAGAAAAACAGAACAAAACAGAAGAGTCTAAAGGCGGTCTTATTGCTAAGGTAGCAATTTCTACCGGGCAACCTTTCGGTATGGAAATAGCGTAGACAGGTAAAAGTTATGCGGGTAGGTGGTTTATACAGAGTATGTTTTAAAATGAACTAAAAATTCAAACAACCAGACATAAAATAAAATACTTAAAAAATAAAATACTTAATATACATTACTACATTACTCTCTGAGCAATATTTTTAGTTAGTGTCAAGTTGAAATTATGGGAATAGAAGAATATTTTCATACATCGTTAATTATTTTTCCCATTATTGTCCACTACACTACTATGCAATGCTACTGCATATCACTGCATAAATGCTACTGTGATTCTTGTGAGCACCTATTCTATGTTCACTACACCATACTGTTCGAACTTCAGATAAAATAATATGTTAAGTACAGAAACGATGGACGAAGAATTATGATGTTTTAATCTAATATTATTCACGGTTATAAAAACATTGCACTCCACGGTGCTTGGAATTAATTATTACTAAGTAGGTACTTATTTTTCAAATGCCAAAGGGACATTCAACTCCCAAAACAAAAGAGCTACAAATAAAAATTAATTCGCGCCAAATCGCCCTCAATTTGGGAGACATTACACTGGCACAAAACTTTGGCGGTAAATTACGTCAGCCATCTTGTTTTCGCGACGCGGGAAAAATGCGGGCCTGGAGGGTGGCTTCAGATGGCAACACAAATTAGTTTTGTTTTGTTTGGGCATTCGTAATACATTTTAGTGAAATAAGTATTTCTGTTGATTTCATAATATGATTGTAAGTAATAAATTTTAATGCTATGTATTTATAAGTCGGAATATTAGTATTTAAGCAAAAAAAAAATATACTTCTACCAGGGTCGAGGATATATTAATTATGGTCTAAATATCTTATTTGAAAAAATATATTAATTACATTAAAAATTAAAAATAATCTGCTGTTTTTATTTTATACTTATTATTCATTTAAATATTTTAGTTTTTGCTAATTCATCATGACTCACACCTTCTGTATGTAGTCAAGGAAATGCTAAACTAAACACTTTAATTCCCACTATAATCGATCTTAATATATTACTTAGAAAAAACTCACGCACTTGGGCTGAAGTGTTTACGTAGTATTTTTATCACACAACTTTTGGCAGAAAAGTTCCCACCGGTTATCTATATATAATCGGGCGGCGTGTTTGTTTGTTTGTCCACCGACCTCGTTCGCACGTAACGCAAATATTGTGGTGATACGGCAAATACGTTTTCGGGATTTCAGTGGTTGAACTCTGCAGTGCATTTTGGATTTTGGGCTCTTAAACACCTTAAAATATAACTGGTTGATTTCCGCAACATAATAGTAGTAGTGCTCATGTAACTGAACAACTTTCCATAAGGAACATAGGTTAAAATCTCAAAACTAAAATTCAACTTGTCGATTCATACACACGATAAGCAAGTAGGTATTATAACGAAAGCATTAGTAAAAAATAAATCTATAGTAATTCAATTCAATTTCTTTTTTTTATGGTGCTTTCTTTGTGATTTCGCCAATGTCAAGTGTTTATAAACTCTGCATGTTAACCCATTAACGCCCAAATAAGGATTCGTGAAAGAACAAGCTAAAGCTATTATAAAATTGAAACGAATCACTACATAGTATAAAACAAAGTCGCTTTCTCTGTCCCCATGTATGCTTAAATCTTTAAAACTACGCAATGGGTTTTGATGCGTTTTTTTTAAATAGAGTGACTCAAGAGAAAGGTTTATGTGTATAATAGATGCATAATATACTTAAGGATAACCCACAATAACCATTTTTCCGTGCGGAGCCGGGGCGGGTCGCTAGTTAGTTATTAATAAGAAGCTTAATACACCACTGCCTGAGTGACCTAGAACAAAAGACAATCATACTTATAGTTATCTATAAAGTTTGTAGGGTTAGAGAGAACGTGGAGAGAGAGAACTAATATTATTCCTCGTTTATTTGACACCTGTCACCCGAGATAACTGACTTACGTCAAAGTCAATGTGACAGGGGATGAGGATGTAAAATATTGGAACTTGTCGTCCATGTTGTGATACTGAGATAAGCACAATAAACAAATTTATAAGTAACTAGCTTTCGGCCGCGGCTCCGCCCACGTTAACAGCTTTTCCCGTGGGAATGAGGAATTTTCCCGCGGTAAAAGGTAGCTTATATTACTCAGGGTTAATGTAGCTTTCTAATGGTGAAAGAATTTTAGAAATCTGCAAAGTAATTTTTGAGTTTATTCAGTACAAACATACACCACAAAAATACAAATCTTTGCTCTTTCTTTATAATATTGTAGGTAGGTAGGTAGGTACCTAATTACCTATATGTACTTATTTAACTAGTGCCATAAAAAACAAATGTATATCTACGTTAATAACTACAGTAACATGAAGTACTTCGTTAACAGCCCCCATTTCCCCACCGAGGGGCTCGAGCCTACCCTGAAATCAGGGTGAATAGGCCTTAGTCGACTACGCTGGTCATGAACACACAACCTTTAAATTACTTCGCAGGTGTGTGCAGCTTTCGTTACGATGTGTTTTTTACCTTCGCCGATAGAGCAGCGAATAAATAAATAATAAAAAAATATTGAAAACTCATTGGTACGTGCCGAGGCTTGAACCCGTGAACTTCCGAATGGGAGTCAACGGCGCTTGCCACTAGGCCACCGCCGCTCTTAAATACTACTAACGTTTAAAAAAACCTACCACAGTCAGATGAGTCCAAATACGATACCACTGCTGTAATATGATGGTGCAACAATCTCCTCACAGTAACTCTGTTACCATTTTTATCTCTTGATCGCTTTCTTGATGAATTTAATAACTAACTAGGTCATCAAAGAGTTCGATAAGTATCTTAAAAATCAATTCTTGTTTGATAATTAATTACAAAAAAGGAATATGGTTGGTAATTCTACGAACGCGGAAAAATGATCGATTTCGTATACGGAAAATCAATTCTTTTTTGAAAATTAATTACGAAACAGTGAAAAAAATTTCCTCTTTCATAGTCAATTATGAAAATCATAATTACGAAAACGGACCAAACGGAGGAGAGGAGATGGGCATCTTGAGTCTCCAGAATCATCACCTGTACCACCCTGTACCCCAGCATTAAGAGACCCCCACCCATACTAGCCTCTTTCTAGCGTCGACGACGCGTGCGTCTCGTTTCACTGCTGCCTGTGTTTTGTGCATCAATAAAGTTGTGGCACCCGCGGCTCGCCAGGTCCAGGGGCAAGCCAGCGAGCGCGCACAAGAAGATACGATGAAAAGTAGAAACTCAAACACTGAATTGATTTTAAATGTCTTTAAATTTATTAGAGATTACAGATTTATTAAAATATATAAAGAATAATGCACAAGAATTTAGTTCGGCCGAGAGGTAAACGAAAAGTGAATAAAAAAATGAATGAAATGACGGATGATTGTCGACTGAATTCCAAAATTGAATATATTCGAATTTAGACGAAAATGGTAAATGAGATGAGAATGAGGCAACGAGGTGGCATGTGATGCACCACGTTACAAAGTGTTTTCTATCTACCTATCACTCGCCTTGTTGCCTATGATTGTATGCGCGACGATGACGAAAATGCTAAAAAAAAGGCGCCAGTGTCTTTAAGTCAAGTCATTGAAGTAACCTATTCAATTTTTTAATCGATCAGACTTGTAGAAATCAGGCAGATGCCAACGTCATTTAGAAAAGAGCTGAACAAATGCGTAAATTAAACCGAGTTGGAGCAATAGTTTTGGCATAAAGAATCCCCCACACTAGCGTATTTAGAGCGTCGACGTCGTGCGTCGCGCATAGGCAGCAAGGCGAGTGAAACAAAAGACGGACGCGGATGATTGTATGCGCGACGCACATAGACGACGCGCATACAATCACAGGCAGCAAGGCGAGTGAAACAAAAGACGGACGCGGATGATTGTATGCGCGACGCACATAGACGACGCGTATACAATCACAGGCAGCAAGGCGAGTGAAACAAAAGACGGACGCGGGTGATTGTATGCGCGACGCACATAGACGACGCGCATACAATCACAGGCAGCAAGGCGAGTGAAACAAAAGACGGACGCGGATGATTGTATGCGCGACGCACATAGACGACGCGCATACAATCACAGGCAGCAAGGCGAGTGAAACAAAAGACGGACGCGGATGATTGTATGCGCGACGCACATAGACGACGCGCATACAATCACAGGCAGCAAGGCGAGTGAAACAAAAGACGGACGCGGATGATTGTATGCGCGACGCACATAGACGACGCGCATACAATCACAGGCAGCAAGGCGAGTGAAACAAAAGACGGACGCGGATGATTGTATGCGCGACGCACATAGACGACGCGCATACAATCACAGGCAGCAAGGCGAGTGAAACAAAAGACGGACGCGGATGATTGTATGCGCGACGCACATAGACGACGCGCATACAATCACAGGCAGCAAGGCGAGTGAAACAAAAGACGGACGCGGATGATTGTATGCGCGACGCACATAGACGACGCGCATACAATCACAGGCAGCAAGGCGAGTGAAACAAAAGACGGACGCGGATGATTGTATGCGCGACGCATCACGTCTATGCTCGGAAGACGCTAGTGTGGGGTTGTTTAAATTCAAATGGGCATCCAATAGCGCCATCTCGAAAAAAATATCGATGATGAGTCAAGAATTAGGCATTCTCCCAAGGTAAAAATTAATCACGATGCCATCTATCTTTAAATCATCCTGCTAAATTTAATCGCTATCTTTTTAGGCTGCTTTTCCACCAGAGCTGTGCGAGGTAGCTAAGCGGTGTGCGAGGAAAAAATCCACCAATAAAATCACTTCATTTTCCTAGCCTAGTGATTCTATTGGGATTTTTTTCCTCCACCACCAGAGCTGTGCGAGGTAGCTAAGCGGTGTGCGAGGAAAAAAAACCCAATAGAATCACTAGGCTAGGAAAATGAAGTGATTTTATTGGTGGATTTTTTCCTCGCACACCGCTCAGCTACCTCGCACAGCTCTGGTGGAAAAGCAGCCTTAGTCGTTGGGGCATGTAAGTTTTTGATATTATTTATTTATGAGGAAGGATAAGGAATTAGTAGGGATATTTTGTATTTTACGTATTTATTTACTTACTCAGTTTTTTTCCCGACACATGTCCGATTGCAGTTATCTAGTTCAAACATGTTAAGTGTCCATTATAAAATGTATTTAATCTGACACAGGGCCGTTGGTAGAAAATATTACATTCATAATAATAATAATAACACAATTTATTCATATAACAGTACTACACACTTTGCACACCCGCCTTATTCTGTTTCCATAGCCTCTTCTCCTGCCCAAAGGTTGCCTGGAAGAAATCGCTTAAAGCGATAAGACCGCCAATTGCCTTTCACTTATTTATGTTCTGTACCTATATGTTCTATGTGCAATAAAGTGTATTTGAATTGAATTTAATACTATATAATTGTGACATGTTCCGCCAAACTGCTAAGCAGTTTTTTTGGCAAAAATGGCTTCTCTATGAAAATGAGAAATGTTTTATTCGAAGTAAGATTTTACAAATCACTTTTCGACGTCGACTACTACTCTAGTACATACATAATATTATTATTGTTGATACTCCCCTCAGGCGTCGTCTCCTTCACGATGTTTTTCCGTATCCACGCACTAGGCCTAGTCCGAGGCTCCCTCGAGCCGCCCCTAGACGCGTTGGTACATGACTACTTTGGGGTAGAGCCTTCCGCTCCCCCGCAAGTCCAGTAAAGCTTGATTCGATTCGTCGTACTTTTTCGACACAAGTATTTAAAAATAGCTATTTATGCAACTGTTGCATAATGAGGGGTATTTAACACGAGTGTGGTTTATGAAACGAGCGCAGCGAGTTTCATAAAAGTATACACGAGTGTTAAATACTAATTATGTACAGTTGCATACAATAGTTTAGCTACACTCATACAACAAATTTAAATTAAAGACAAAATAAAGAAAAAAACGTTAATGGCGCGAAAATAAATTTGCAGTAATATCGCACCGCGCATGCGCGCCGCCAAGGTTGCGTTCCGAATCACGCTAGTGTGCTCAAATAGCAAGCATCTGCGTAAAAATAATAAAAAAAAACTTCATTTTGTTACAACTTTGCGATAACGAAATGAAATTTGTATGGATCCTTAGTCACGGCTCCACCGAAAGGTATATCATTTGCTTAGCGTTTCTGATAAGTAAATGAAGGATTTACGACATGAGTGTAGATAAAAGTATATTAAGTACTTATATACTGCTATAATACACTATGAACATTCTTATATTTTCGCGGTTGTTAACTGCACTAACACACATTTTCACGGGTTTTCTCCACGATTTAGTTTTAAATTGAGCTTACCGATATTTCGACCGAGTTACATCGATCATGATCACGGAAGAACGGCAGGAATGGTCAATTTAAAACGAAATCGTGGAGAAAACCCGTGAAAATGTGTATAATACACTAGTTTACCTTAAATTTAATTTATAATGCTGTATTGTGTATTTTCAATGAATAAATTGTCTTTCTATCATATTCTATAAATAATGGAGTATCGGAGAGTTATACCATTAAGTCTGTTCAAAGATCCACCATTTTTATTATTAAAATTTTATTGATTTTTGAAAGTGCTGGGAAACTGAAACTAATGATAGACATTGCTATAACTAGCTGTTTGGAGCCATAGTTGATATGGCGCAATAGTTTTAGGATTGCTCTAACTAAACCAAGTTATATTCGAGCAAATTCTATTCTAATCTAACATTAGGTAAAGCATTGACCAAAGAAATAAAAAACCTGGTCTGGGGGCGCCACGTGTATATTTTTCCAACTATGGCAACAATTTAACTCAAAAAATTAGTTCCATTGAAATCCGCAATATGGCGAGGTTCTTTATTTCTCTGGTCGGGCTTTAACTTTTTTTTTGTTGGCCAGCACTTTTAGAAACAGCCCAAAATGAATGTTCCCATTTCACTATACATACTATACTTACTGAGTACGACCCTGCCCTGATCCGATAAGTTTGAGGGGTTTTTCCCACCCTAGTTAGGACTAAAGATCTGAAATGTCAAAAGTTATTATAGCTATTTATCTCATTGATAATTTTTAAATCACATGTCACATGTTAATTACACTTAAATACCTATTTACAAGTACAAGTCCGGTGAAGCTTGATTGGTCGTACTTTTTTGACACAAGCATAGGACAATAAAAAAAAAAGTATTTACAAAATAAAAATATACAACCTGTTTACCAACTTCATTTTTCATCCACCTTTCAATCAACCAAAATCAATTTTTGTAAGTCAAACTATATAAGGTGCCCTGTAATTAGTGTCATATATTATATTACCAACCGACCAAACCGATCCTACACTATTTTTACTTAAAAACATCTACAACATTATAATACATAAAAATAAGAAATGCGGCCAGCGATGAGGTCAACACAAACGTATTTCCACAGGGTTCCCATGTCGAACAAAAGATAAAGAGCTTTTAAAAAAGATAATAGATGGCGCTACGCATACCGTCTTGAAAATTGGGTTTCAGAAAATTCATCAAAGGATAAATTAGACAGAAAGTTTTAGTTAGGTTCTATTTTTTTTAACGATAGAAGCTTCTAAAGCACAAGAAAACTGCAAAATATCCTATAAATACATTATTAACAATCGAAACACAGTAGCGCCATCATCAGAAATAGGTAGCACTAGGTAGTACTACGTCAAGCCCTACCAACATCAAATTCAACGAGCTGCCGAAAAGCGTCATCTATTCGATTTCACCAGAACTACTATCAAAAGAACCTATGTATGATAGATTGTGAAGAAATTGTCTTTTTCCAGAGTTGCTAGTATGAGTAAGTATGTGTAATTTCGAACAATTTCGAAGCTTTTTAAGAACTATTATGATTAAACTATTTTAATTTACTATTTAATTGTAGCTAACTGTAATCATCTGCAGGTTCGCTTTGATTAAAATGAGTATGATTTGATGCTTCGATTAGAACGCGTTGTAGGAGCAGCTTGGTTCAGAAAAACTGTTATTTTAACCTCTTTCATTTATTTTGAAAGTCTTTCATATTACTTTTATTGGTCGTCAAAAAAATAAATAAAAAAGATACTCCGATCCGATAGAAATAAGTCCAGAATAGGCGAAAACGGGGCAGGTGCGGGGGAGCGCGAGGGAAAGCGCATACTTCATATCAGATAGATATTCCCGACGAGTTGTAGTAGCCTAGTAGGTACCTATGGTTTGTTTAATTTAATCTGGACAAAAGGTCATTGACTCATGCATACAATGCGCACATTTTTTCAAACGATACCTACGAGAAACTATAGGAAATTATTACAAAAAAACCCGATTTGGCATACCGTAGTAGAAGGCGGGGTGACCGTGTAACATGGTGTAGTAACCATTGAAATAATTGTACTAGCGGTGTTACCTTGCCAGACATTTTGGCGTTAGCGTTACATTGTTTTTATAACTTTTAAGAAAAGAAGTAGATAAGGGTTGTCAACTTTGGTTTGTCGGAATTATAGAACCACCTTAGGCTTCCGACATGGCTCCTACCTATAACGACTACATCCGTAGATAGTAGCCGGGACCAACGGCTTTACGTGCCTTCCGAAGACCGGAATAATATTTCTTTTCGGACAATCAGGTGATTCAGTCTGTAATGTCCTAACCAAACCGAGGAAAGTCTCACAAAGTGAAATTTTGTTCGACGAGTCCCCATCGGGATTCGAACCCGGAACCTCAGTTGACCACTCGACCACAGAGGCTGTTAAAACATAAGTATAATACAATAATAATATAAGAGTAATAAATAAAATAAGAGTGAGTTTTGAGACAGTTTTGAGAACAGCAACAAAGATCTATGTTAATAAAAGTCAGGTAAATACAGAAGTCAGCACATACAGTTGGACATTCGCACTACGAAATTCACCCTTACAGCTACGGAATACGGGCGCTGTCTAGGCCGCATGTCGTCACCCTGCTGAGAAAACCTCGTAAAGAACAGCTTTTGACTAATTCCTTTTTTTACAAATTGGGCAAAAAAACGCGCAGTATTTGCACTATAAAATTTACGCATTTGTTTTAGAGCTATAAAGATAATAATATAATAAATAACTAAAAATCAACAGAATTAATATTTCTAATTTCTATCATACTTTTTTCAGTAGATTTCTTTTGTGTCTCCCTACTGTTGTTGAAAGCATTCAAGTGGTTTTCTCGGCAGAGTAACTAACGATGTGCTGGCTACTGTACATCCAAAAGCACGTTAAGCTGGACTGTGGGCTTATCTTATATCACTATTGTTCTTATGTATGTATGTAGGTACAGAAGCCAGCACATGCGGTTGGACATTTGCACTACGAAATTCACCCCTACCGCAACGGAATACGGGCGCTCATAAGGTCAACATAACCCAGCCGCATGTGCTGGCTACTGTATAGTAGCCAAAAAACAAAACAAGAAACAGAAGCAGAATTTTGTAAAATCGCGGTGCGAATGTTTAGCTTCCTTGCATTTGAGCGTACCAGGCCTCCATGTACTTGCGCGCTATAACTACCTACCGCCCGGCCGAGCGGTCTCAGGCATTTTGCGGACCCAATCCCCATTCCCTAAAGGTGTTAGTAGAGTGGCGCAATACGCGAGAGAGAGAGATGCAGCAACTTCGTCTTTTCGCCTAGCGCCGTGCGATCTGAATCGCAATTTATTATAACTCATTCCGTTGTTATACTCGTATTGTTGATCTATGGTTTATTAAAGTATAACGGACATAGAACAACAACGGTGCAAAGTCTGAAATGCTCAGCTGAGCGTGCTCTTGATTGTACAATAAGAATAAAACCCATAGAAACCAAAAATAAATAAGTTAATTCCTAATATAAACAAAACATAATATAGGTATTCGTAAATTCTTTGTAGGTTACCCAAATTTTGTTTAAAGGGTATAATAAAGCGTTTATCATTTAAGTACCTACTACTTACTACAAAATGGTTCCCATTTACTAAAATGATCGTATTTATTTATGAAAAAACCTACGTACCTATTTAGTTACGTTTCAAAAACTACAATTACGTAATTAATAACTTCAATAATAAAATAAGTTAATAACATTTCCCTCTATTCTTTCGAGTTTCTAATATTAGTAGGATGGGATGTATGTACAGAAGCCAGCACATGCGGTTGGACATTCGCACTACGAAATTCACCCTTACCGCTATGGAATACGGGCGCTCTAAAGGTCAACTTGTCCAGCCAAATGTGCTGGCTACTGTACCTAGTTAATACTCGTAAGTTTCGAACTATTTGTACCAATGTACCAAATGTACTAAATAATTCATTTAAACGTCAAGTAAAAGTAAACACGCGCATTGCAATTCTCTCCCTTATTCAACAGACTTAAGAACCATGCAAAGTCCAAAGTGTTCAGCTTAGCATGCTCTTGCTTGACTGGATTTACCCTATTTTTTTACTATCCCACGGAAACTCTTTTATTTTTCGGGATTAAAAGTATTTATAGTAAATGGTAAGTACATACAATGCACATGCGGCTAGACATGTTGACTTCGAGAGCGCCCTTATTCCGTAGCGGTAGGGATGAGATTCGTAGTACAAAATCAACGGTATGTGCTAGCTTCTGTACTGTAGCCAGCCAGCACATGCGGCTGGATATGTTGACCTTGAGAGCGCCCGTATTCCGTAGCAGTAGGGGTGAATTTCGTAGTGCGAATGTCCAACCGCATGTACTGGCTTCTGTACATTCGACTTCTACAGTTTTATTATAAACTAGCTTCCCGCAGATTTTTCAGGTGGGAATGAGGTATTTTCCTGCGGTAAAAAGTAGCCTATGTATTATTCTGATGTATAAAATTATTATTGTAGTTTCATGAAAATCCATTCAGTACTTTTAGCGTAAAAAAGTGATAAGATAAAGATAAAAGATAAAATCATTTATTTGCTAATAACACCAGTAAAACTAGTATGCAAATCAATATAGAACAAGAAAACATTTAAAATAGAATTTAAGTACATTATAAATTTGACTTGATTACATTAAAATTAAAGTATATAATTTAAAAATAATAATAATTAAAATTAAAATGCAAGAAGTCAATGTGTATAAATAACTGAGTCAATTATACCTGTACACGCACCACGGCAAAGTCATAATAAATAGAAAGTAAAAACCCAATAAAACATATCATAAAATAGGACTTGGAGAACAGCAGTTTTCACAAATTTCAAAATATTCTTTCAAATTATAAACTGGATTTCTAAATAAGAATTCTTTTAAATTACTCGTAAATTCTTTTAGATTTGGACTATCACGCAGGAAAATAGGTAATGCATTGTAAATACGGAAACCAATGTAGGGGAAACTTCTTCTAAAAACTCCGTACTTATGAGTGGGTTGCTTAAGTTTTGCTTTATGTATTCCACGCCGGCGACTTTGATTGTGTTCCATATATTCATCCTTTACTTTAAACAGGTTGACTGACAGCAGGTAGATGTACATAGAGATAACTGTTAGAATTTTATGTTTTTTAAAAATAGGCTTGCAATGTTCCAGGTACGCTGCCTTATCTAGAATTCTTACCGCCTTTTTTTGCATCCATCAAACAATACAAACATACATCCATCAAGACTTACAAATTTTCGAGTTTATAATAAGTACCTATTAAAGGATAGGATGTATGTGTATGTAGGTACGTATACCTAGTTAATAAGTTTTAAACAATTTTTTTGTTTACGAAAGAAAGAAATATCAAATATCAAATGGACACTCACTCGAACAACGAAACTTGCTTCTACTGCATAGCATGCATGTGCTGGCTAGCCCGATACACACACACACACACAGCTATATTCATATTAATATAACAATTGTATAGCTCGCCCGCCACCACACAAGGTAGGTAGCTGTATTTAAATATTCAACCTTAAGTTTGTATTGTAACGAGGTGTCTAAACTAACTAAGCCGCGGGCGTAACAAGTTCAACCTTACTGCGTCTACTTACGGTCTACCTATAAATGTCCAGATTTATATTAGTATGCCTTGTAGGGAAATAAATAAATAAAAATAAAATCGTTTTTTATTTATTAAATTTATTTCAGACTCTTGCTTGGCTCATATTTACAAGTAAGAATTTTCAATGAATTTACAAAATACATCGGAAAATGCTACAAATCATAGTTAATACTGAGCTAATAAAATAATAAAAAAGAAAAAAATCATACGAAGACCTCTACCTCCCCACAGTCAAGAGCACACACTTTGGTCTGGACACCGTTCTTATATGGCTGTTAAATAAAGGAGAAAATCGTAATGCGCGTATTCAACTTATCAAGTACTAGACAGTACCTACTCGCTCACATAAACATAAAGTCATTCAAACACACTCACACAATACTGCTCGCGAATACTGCTCGATATTTCGAATAACGCCATCTTTGTATAATGTGATAATATTTAGGATTAGTGAGTGTTCCAATAGATGTCTCTCTTTTTTTGGTTCGCTCGGTGAGTTTACGCTCGATCCTAGTGACATCTATTGAACCAACTACGGAAACTAAATAGCCCGCCCAATAAGCGCGCTTAAGAGCGTGCCGTAGGGTTGTATGGGATGAGGTATCTGTACTAGTGTAACTAGTATTATATTATCTGTGGTATTTCCCAGTTTTCTTCCTGGATAATAAGAGCAAATAATTTTAACATGTTATCAAACTAATGGTAAATGTTATATAATCCGTAACGTAATTATATTATATTCATTCAATTTAGTCTTTGACGGCGACCCCTCTGGCGTGATCGCAGGAATCAGGATCAGGAACTTGTCGAACGGCCGGAGCGTAGTTAAACTCAGTTAGCAATTAGCATAGTTTAGTTTACTTACTTACGCGACGTTCTCGAAATAATTTTCTTAATATTATTCAAAAGTGATTTTTTTGTCAGTATGCTTCAATAATTACAAGATTATTATTTAGTGACAATACACCGTGTATTAACATTTAGTTTAAAGTGAATAGATGCCTCAAATATAGAAATAATATCTGGAAATTCTGGTATCCGAGTGTTCTGCCTAGTCATCGGAGCTGTATCGTGCGCGCGATTATCGCGGTTAAGTGAACGGGATTACCGTTGGAGTCGCGTGCGCCTGCTCTTCTATTGTGCGGACGGCAAGTTTGCGTTACTAGCGGCACAGATTAGGCAGCGCAGAGGGGACTGTAGGTACTATCTCTCAAGTAGGGACAGCTACAGACGGCTCGTCGATTGTATAGCACAGGGTTCACAGGTCACCGCCACTCAGACCGCAGGTCGGACAACGAATGCCCACACCAAGCGTCACCCGTGACGTATACAGACGAGACAAGTAGCTATACACTACAGGGACGAAGCTCATATTGACTACTATAGCATTGCCTCTGAGAGAAAATAAAGAAATCAGAAAAATCAGTGACAGTGCCGCTACTTGTTTTTAAACATGTCAAGGTCATGCGAGGCTTGTCAAACGCATATTAATATCAAAGAACTGATTCAGTGCACTATCCAGCATTGCAAGGGCAAGTACCACCACTCGTGTGTTAACTTAAATGCTGACACTTTCATTGCACGAAAACAAGATCTTGAGCGTAATTGGATATGCCCAGCTTGTACAAGAGTTACTCGGCGTATTCCGAAGATCGATGGCACACCGGTGCGAGCTTGGACGGACAACCCAACTGATAGCAGCTCAACGCCTAAAGCTGCCAAGCTATGCCACGGCTCGCCGAGTTCATCTCCAGGCCATGATTTCATACAAGATACCTCATCAATCCCGACCAATATTGCTGATCCGGCTTTTCTGTCATTGATGCGCTCCGAAATTCAAGCAGCTGTGGAAAAATCTGTGAGAGCGGCAATTGAATCTACTTTTATGACCGAATTTAAAGAACTTAAACAAAGTGTTGAATTTTTGAGCGAAGAATACGATCGATTGAATGCCGAGCTCAAGGATACGAAGCAGGAAGTAAAATCTTTGTCTAAGGAGAACGCTGCTTTGGCCGGCACCGTGGAGGACCTATCAAACAGGTTGAACTTGATCGAACAGCATTCTCGTGCATCGAACATAGAAATAAACGGAGTGCCTGAAAGCAAAACCGAAAATTTGGTATCCGTAGTAAGTCAGTTGTATACTGTAGTGTCCAAAAAAGGAGGAGGTCTCGTGTACTCGCGTAAGAAAACTGAATGAAAGCAACAACCGCCCTCGAGCCATTATAGTAAAACTACCGAGTGTAAGAGCCAGAGACGAAATTTTGGCTGCTGTGTCCAAATTTAACAAGGGACAGAATGATTTCTCAGATAAACTTAATTCTGCGCATTTGGGCTTTGGCGGATCTAAATCGCAAGTATTCGTATCGGAGCATTTGTCGCCATTTTTCAAAGCTCTTCATGCAAAAACAAGGAAGGTAGCCAAAGATGAAAAAGGTTACAAGTATGTCTGGATACGTAACGGCCACATATTTGTACGGAAAAGTGATGGAGAGCCAGCGAAACAGATTAAATGCTACGCTTCGTTGAACAACTTGTAGACAATATTTCAGTGTAAAACTTTGGACCAGAACCGTCATACTATATTATGATACATTCAATGTCTATTACCAGAACTTCAGAGGCCTCAAGACTAAGACTCAAGATTTGAGACTTGCGACTTCTGTATCTAACTACGATGTCATACTTGGAACAGAGACTTGGCTCGATGAAACTGTTTTGGATGGGGAGTTGTTCGACGAACGTTACAACATCTATAGAAGAGACCGCTGTTCGACTGCATTGGCTGGAAAACCTGGAGTCGGTTCAATAATTGCCGTTTTAAAATTACTTCATTCGAGAAGAATTTCTCACTTTGAGGGTCCTAGCGAGGAATTGTGGGTTGCAGTTGGCAGCTCTATGGGTGGCGATGCAGAAATTTTGTTTTGTGCTATCTATTTGGCTTCTCCAGTAACAGTATCAGCTATTACAACATTTATGGATAATTGTGATATCGTTATGCAATCTTATTCAGGTAGAGTTATGATTCTGGGTGACTTTAATTTAGGGTTTGTGAACTGGACCAAGGATACTAGGATACTAGTGATTTGAATAAATTGAAGCCTACAAATTATAACAATACTCTAGGACATTTACTCATAGACTTTATGTCACTTAATAATTTAACACAGCACAATGACGTTCTAAATCATAAGGGCCGTATTTTGGACCTGGTATTGTGTAATTTTGACGGATATGTGAACTATTTTCATCCCATTTTGCTTCAGTTTATTCCCCGCAAAATGATGCCCCTCTTGTTGGATTGGGTGATTGTTTTCCGCAATTTTCTCTCGGACATATTGTCATAACTGAAGATGACATATTAAAGGCCTTAAAATCGATCGATCCAAGCAAGGGCGCTGGGCCAGATGGTATTCCCCCGTTATTCGTAAAAATGACAAGCAAATATCTGGCACTGCCGCTGAAAATTATCTTTGAAAGATCGCTGCTGACATCCGTATTTCCCACAGCGTGGAAGACTGCAAATGTTGTCCCGATCTTTAAGAATGGCGATAAAAGTGATATTAAGAACTATCGACCTGTATCTATCGTTCGTCGTTAACAGCTCATATATGTCCCCACCGAGGGGCTCGTCCTACCCTGATACCAGGGTGAATAGGCCTTAGTCGACCACGCTGGCCCAGTGCGGGTTGGTCAACTTCACACACAACCTTTGAATTTCTTCGCAGGTGTGTGCAGGTTTCCTCACGATGTTTTCCTTCACCGTAAGAGCGTCGAATAAACGTACTACATATGAATTCGAAAATCGAAAACACATTGGTACGTGCCGGGGTTTGAACCATCGAACTTCGGAACGGAAGTCAACGGGCCTAGCCACTTGGCCACCGACGCTCTTACCTGTATCTATACTGAGTGTATTTTCTAAACTTTTTGAAAAACTTATTTGCCCGGTTTTAACCACTTATATAAATAATGTGCTTACTATCTTTCAGCATGGTTTTTGTAAAAACAAATCTACAGTAAGTAATCTCCTAGACTTTGTATCAGATGTTACCAATATAATGGATAGGAAGGGACAAGTTGATGCAGTGTATACGGATTTCAGCAGTGCGTTCGACAGGGTGGATCATGAGATTCTTCTCTCCAAGCTGGAGTCTTATGGTATACATGGAAATTTATTAGCCTGGTTTAAGTCGTACCTTAAAAACAGAATTCAGCAGGTGACGGCGCTTGGTTTTAGGTCCTTACCGTATTCTTCGACGTCAGGTGTACCTCAGGGTTCCCATTTGGGTCCGGTGCTATTTTTGATTTTTATAAATGATATAACCAAGTATATTCATCACAGTAAATATTCTATGTTTGCGGATGATATCAAACTTAATAAAACCATAAATTCACCAGTAGATGTTCACCTGCTTCAACAGGACCTGAATGGCATTCAGGAGTGGTGTGCAAATAATAATATGCACCTTAACGCTAAAAAATGCCTGTTCATAAGGTTTAGTAGGAATATAAACACCGTTCCATCTTCTTATTATGTAGGTAGCGAGGATCTAGTAGAGAGAAACACAGTCCGTGATTTGGGTGTATTGCTGGATGCCAAGTTGAGCTTTGTAGATCATGTAGATCACATCCTGTCGAAGGCCTGGAAAATGTCAGGTTTCGTTAAGAGGACTTGCAAGGAATTTAAAAACTCTGGCACGATTCTTTCCTTGTATCACGCTTTAGTTCGTAGCAACCTAGAATATGCTTCACCAATTTGGAACCCGTCTTACAGTATTCACACACGTAGGTTAGAACGAGTCCAGCGTAAATTCACTAGATTTTTAACCACAAAGGATCGCTCTTGTCCTTATCGCCCTGACTACAGGACTAGATTAGATCACTTTAAGATGAAGACCTTAGAGAGTAGACGAAAAATCTGTGATCTTCTTACTCTTTTTAAAGTAGTGCACGGAGAAATATCGGTGCCGGGCTTTCTGGCGCAAGTGGGATTGTCAGTTCCTCGCATTATTCCTAGATATCCACTCACTGCTACATTTGATGTTGGATATTGCAGAACTAACTTACGGAAGCACACGCCCCTAAGTCGGATCATTGGTTCTTACAACAGTGTTCAGAAACGTTGCGAAGTGGATATATTTAGGGATAAAAAGTCTATATTTGTAAAAAAATGTAACGATGTTTTAGAATTAGACAACCCTTTTGGCCACTAAATTTAAATTTAAATTCTGAATTGTTATTATTTAAGTAATTTCGCTAGGTTTATTTTAAGTGTTGTACATGCCTGTAAAGGCTTATTGCCTAGTATAAAACCTATTATTAGTACATATTGTAAATGTTATGTAATAATGCCGATGGCGTGTCTTTTTTCAATAAATAAATAAATAAAATATTCAATCAACATGGAAATGCAAACCTAGTCTGCCTTTTGCATGTCTTTAGACAAAAATTATAGAGATACTAAGTTGAAAAGTCGCGTCTAGCCAGATGCGACTTTTCATTGTAGTATTACGATTTTTTAAATATTTTTTTTACTAGGAAGGAAAGGAAAATGTCTAATATTCACAATAAAAAATAATAATTTATTCATACTTTTTATTTACAACGTGAAAGATATAGTTTACACACGCATTATTGAATTTCTAAATTTAGTAATTTACGTAATTTAGCGAGCTATCATACTGGCGACAAAGAAAAAGTAGTGCAAAAACGAAAAAGGACGCAGTTATGCGTTAGAATGAGATACAAATACATCGCGCTCACTCTTGCGCATAACTGCGTCCCTTTTCGTTTTTGCACGACTTTGTCTTTGTCGCCAGTGTGATAGCTCGCTTAGTGCCTTATTTCACTGGCGACAAAGACAAAGTCGTGCAAAAAGGAAAAGGGACGCAGTTATGCGTTAGAATGAGATACAAATACACCGCGCTCACTCCTGAGCATAACTGCGTCCCTTTTCGTTTTTGCACGACTTTGTCTTTGTCGCAAGTGAAATAGGTGCCTTACAAGCAGCGAATTTTTATATTAAGGCAACACAAATATTTTTTTTCTCTGATTGAAGCTCAGTGTAGATGCGTCTTTCTTTCTTATGACGGCAGTATGGGGACAGCGGGAAGTAATTTAATTAATTTATTACAGTGCCGGTGTCCCCATTACATGGGGTAATGCCAATGGGGACAGCGGGAAGTATTTTAAATAAATTTAATAAGTGCCGCTGTCCCTATTCAATGGGGATATTTTTAATGGGGACAACGCGAACAACCCCAAACATAGTCAGGAATGTGAGCTCCTTGTTTATATAAATAGTCCAACATTTGCAGATTTTCTCCAGCAAAAGCATGGTCAACAGCTGTGTTTCCTCTGCTGTCCGTTTCATTAATGCTGACTATATTGTATTCTAATAAACAAGATGCTATATATTTGTATTCGCTCATCATATACACTGTTTCGTCTTTATCTTCTTCCTTCAAAGAAACCAGAAAAGATCTCAAATGGCTATAGTCAAGCGAATTCTCCAAACAATCTCTTATTATAGAATTTAACATAATATAGTGGTATTCATTTTCAAAATCTGTTTTATTATAACCATAATTCATACAATTAGAACAATAGTTGAAAAATATCTTTGCTGGTGTTCTACCCTGTTCATCTTTTATTGAAACATTTGCTCCAAGTCTTAGTAAAAGGTCAATCATATCTTTACAGTTTTTTTCAACAGCATAATGTAATAAAGTATATCCTGTGATGTCTTGTGAATCAACAAACCCCAAAGGTTTGGTTACATCTAAATAAAAAAAATAATTACATAGCGAGTGATACCCATAGTATTTAGGTCGGTAGTAAATAAATGGCGGATCCCGGAACAACCACATCTCTATCATGATTCTAACAAAAGCATAATTCAAAGGAGTCCATTCAAATAGTAGATCTCTTTCGTCCATAAGGTCCTGTAATTCATTAAAATCAAGTAGGATTACAATTAATTCGTGGCTGCAAAGAAACAAATGTAAAGATGACCTACCAAGGCTGTCTTTCAAATTTTTATCTGATGCATTACTTAAATCGCCTTTTATTGCAGCATTCAATTTTACTTTATTTGAGTAAGGGATTTTACTTTTAAAAATAACTGCGTAGTTAAAAAAGTCAATGAATCCTGAATAAGATGAAGAATCTTTAGTAAAAATGTCGTGTAGCAAATTCCTCACGGTTTTAAAACCACTTAGCCTTTTTAAAATGATGTCAGCAAGAAGATCCGCCGCGAAGAATTCCGCAAAAGTCCGATGTATGAATTGTACACGGTGGTTATCTACCATATATACAATTCCAATTTTCTCTCTTATTACTTTTTCTTCTAACATCTCTTTCGTGTATTCAGGAATTATTATACCACAATCTATCTTATCTTCGAAAAGCACCTTAATGGCAATTTGCCCGTGTACATTTTTTCTAATTTGTTGTAACTCTTTGTGCATTTGTCGCTCTTCGGGCTTTAAAAGAGAAGGTTTGTGACGCTTAAAATACTTATGAGTAAAAAATGCGTTATACAGATCGTATACGGTAGAAATTTCGGTCATATTATCTGAAATAGCACCAGTTTTCAAATATTTGAGATAATCGTCTTCATAAATCGTGGCTATCATTTCTATGTGTAAAGGATTACGCATAAATCTCATTCTTTCTGCCTTGATTGGGTACACTTTAGATAAGACAATGTTTTGGAAATCCGTTATAAAACTATACAATTTGTCGATTTCCGATTTCTTTGTAAGTTTGAGCCAATGTTGGCATAGCAGCTGTTTTTGTTCTTCTTCAGTTATAGGGAGAATTGCAAATGAAAGGGTATTAAACAGCATCTCTAATTTAGAAACGAATTTACGACAAGGTCGTGTTGTTATCCACATCTTGTGAATTATTGTATCTTTTAGCTGATCTAGTATCTCTAAAGCCTTAATTTCATACTCTGGTACAATCTCATCAAAACCATCGATCAGTAAAATAATTTTCTGTTGGTTATAAAAATAACTAAATATTTTTATACACGATAAATGGCACGTGTCAAGATTAGTATTTGACGCATTGAAATAAATTTCACCACTGTCGCGAACTTTAATGATTTTTGAGATATCTGGAAATTGTGATTGCGGATTGATGGAATTAATCAAAAATTGAATTGCATCATTTCTTTCGGGTTTTTTATTTTTTAGACAAAATTCATTAAAAAAAGAGCAGTGCTCAATTAAACTTGTTTTTATACATAAAACATCGGTAAATGTTTGCGTTGACTGAATGTGTGCTGCCAAATGAGACAAAAGAGTGGATTTGCCCATCCCGGGTTCCGCTACTACGGTCACAATTCTATCATTCAAAACTTCTTGAACGTCTTTTACAGAACTGCTCATAATTTTTTCTTTAACTGCCCCTTCTTGATTTTCATCGAATGCTGAACAACTATTCATAAATTTCAGAATCTTCATCAAAGAACCTTGAGTCGTTTGCCAAAAAAATAAAGGCTCACATGGAACTTGCTTGAATTCCCCTTCTATTCCCGTTGATTCATAATTAAAGGATTTTTCGACTATCCAATGGATGTTCGAGTTTGAGTATCTTTTACAAAGTTCGTTGAAATCATTAGAATCGTCATCAACTGTAGTAATAAGTAAGATATCCTTTTCACCGGTCAAATTGCTTGTAATTTTACCACCACGTTGGATATCAAAATCATGTTTTTGATGACATATCCTATTATCTATTTCAGCAAAACGATATAATTGTCTATTTATGTAAACATGGTTTGATTCATTTTCATATTTATAGTCAATAGGAGTATCAAGTAACGTGATTCTTTGGTTTGAAAGTAAATTTAGTAGCAATTCGCCATTTAAGTTGGTAGCCAAATACTCATCCATAATTGAATTAATCTTTATATTTTTTCCTAAGAACGTCACTTCTCTAGATTGACATATTTTCTTTTGTGATTCCTCACTCAGATCATAAAAGCAGTTATCCTCATCTACAAAAGCACATTTTTCCTCTTTTAACCTGAATACATTTTTTAGGGTTAAGGGAACAATCCATACAATTTTCTTATCTCTATTAGTCTTAAGAACATCATTTAACTTCTTATAAGTCGATGATTGAGTAATATTGGTAAATTCTAGTTCATTTAGAACTTTAATCCATAAAACATTGAACTGCTTACTTTCAAAAGCAAGAATAACATTTAAATTGGAATTTAAGCTGTTAGCCGTAATATGAGTTGCCTCTAAAAGTAAAGTATTCTTTGTAGTTTCTGCTTTTTGAATGACTTGAGCTATTTTAATATCAGTAAGTTTGAAGTATTTGTAATATAATACAATTGATTGTGAATTATTACTTCGGTCAGTAAATAACTTATTTAATTGAGTTATTATATAAGATTTTTCGTCAAACATGATCTGTAACTGGTTTATTTTATTTAGCTTTTCAGAGGTTATTGCAAAAAACCCCAAATTTGCTATCAATTGCTTCAAGTAAGTAAAAAATAAAGGCGCATGTTGATTTGTTAATTTGCCTTCGCTTTTCATCGACCAGTCTCTAATACTCGCTGCTAGTGTGCTTTCCATGTGCTCTGTCATTTCAAAGCCTGTAATTTCTTTGAACCGTTCTTCAGCGTGTAATTTCAGTTCTCCTACATTGGGTTGATCAACAGCGAAGACAAATTCTTCAAAGAAATCTTTTACTTGAGCGACCGATACATCTGTTACGTCCTTTACAATTTGTTGATATATACTATCTGGTTCTTCACTCACTTTTACTTGACACAGTCTGTGTCGTTTTTGACTGCATGTGAATAATGCTATTCCTTTTGCTATTGTATCGGGTACTACCCCTTTTAATTCTTGATATGTCCATTTTAATATTTCTTCAGCAAATTCATCCGCTTGCGTAAACCCTTGTTTACTCATCTCATTCTTTAATATTTCGATATTGATGTCCGAATTAGCTGCATTACTAAGACAGGCAGTTTCAAAAATATTATGAAGAGTCTTTTTATTTATTGAATTTGCTAATACTTCGATTATTTTCTGAATGGAACTGTCAGGTTGGTGTACTGGAAAGCAGTATAACGTGCTATTTATATATGCACAATTATAATATGCAATATTTTCAACTAGATCTTCTTGAATATTTTGATTTGGGTTGTTTAAGATATTTAGTGCACTGAGTTTTGAAATCAATAAATTATTAAATGAATTTACATCTGTGAAATGCATTATTTTTTTAAGTACATCTTGAAGTTGACTTAAAAGAGGCGGATTAATAGAAAATACGAATTTTTCGAAAAAAGTCCTTATCTCTCGGGTAACGGTAACTTTTATTTTATTCACTGTTTTTTCATATAAGTTCCCTTGGTCGGCAACATTAACACGATACCACTTGCATTCATGTTTTTCATTTGCGAAATATTCTTCTGTGGTGTCTTTTACTATTCTGGATATGTTTTCACTCAAAGTCTCCATATCGATGTAGCATGATTTTCCAGATCCATTATTTTTAGTATGCAATATTATTTCTTTTCCTGTTTTGCTATTTTGCATTTGCATTGGAAGTTTGAAAATGTTTTCTTTAAGTTTGTCGATAAGTTTCTTCGAACCCGGCATGCTTAAACTTTGTAATTTATTTTGTAAACTTGCAATCAATTCATACAAATGAACTTCTTTACATTCATTATCCATATTATCAAAATAATTATTGATTTCTTCTTTGAGTTGTTCTTTCGCTGTTACTTTTGTGCTGTTTACAATTGATTTTCTTATATTATTTGTGTCAAAAAGAATAGTTTCGTTTATAAGTTCTAAGCCAAGAAGTTTTTCATTTTGGAGTGGTCTGTTTGTGAATATAATAAATCTATGTGATTCAGAAGAACTGTCAAGAATTTTTTTCATTTTCTCGTACCATTCCATTTTGCCCTCTGTTATATTCCTCTTTATGTCTCTATGAAAATTATAATAAGAAAGCAGGCTTATTTTTTCGCGGCTATCGGAGAGTAGTTCTTCGATTCTGATAGGTGTTTTCTGTTCTGAATGCTTAGCTTGTACGTAGCAAATGGACGTCTCACCTGCCAAAGATTGTGCGTACACAACATCATCGAACGTAGCGACATCTTTTATTTCTGCACCTATACAGGCTTGATATTTGTCTTTAGCGTGTTTATTATATTTTTCGTACAAATCCAAGTAGCAGAGTACTAATATTTTGTTCTCATATTCGTGGCCTTGTTGCGCTGGCCTGTTCGAGGTGGATGGGTGAGGGATGTTAATTAGTTCCGGTTCATTTGTAGTTACACTTTCAGTTCTGGTCGCCATCGCAAGGTCTTTGACCTGAAACAGGACAAAAACTATTTATTACATTCCTACCTAATAATGATTTGAATTATTGTGGACGTCTATACTCGATCTTTGTTAAATTTACTCTTCGCCTTTTTTGAAATTTTGTTTATTTATTGTTTTATTGCTAAACTATCGAAATAGTACCAAACTTTACAAACAATATTTATACAAGGTACGCGTCATATCCAGTGAAGCTTGATTCGTCGTATTTTTTCGACCGAAATTCGAGAAGAAAAAAATACACGCACTATGAAAGTCCATTCGTTCTAGATTTTTTGCGGCATGATATTATTATATTGTTCTCAGTCACAGGTAGTATAACACTGTTGCAGTAAAATCAAATTATTAATTTTGTCATGTTTCCCATGCATTGAAATCTGGAATGAATGGACTAAACTGTCTACTAACTGTCCTTAAAATAATAATAATAATAATAAATGGACGTAAGAACTGTGTAAAGTCCAAAGTTTTCAGCTTAGCTTGCTTTTGACAGTACTTAGTTAATAAACCTGATTTGTTTCACAAAAAATAATTAAAGGTGTAAAAAAATACCTAAAATATTCCTTATTGCATAGGCTCCGAAACTACTGAACCGATTTTAATGAAACTTGGTACAAAGATAGAATTAACCTTGGGGACGGACATAGGCTGCTTTTTACTGAGGGAGAATATCTCATTCCCACGGGAAAGACTGCAAGCGCAGACGGAACCGTGGGGCGGAAACTTGTCCTGACAAGAACTAGTTATTACATTAATATGATTTTAATTATTATAGACGTCTATACCCTATACTATCGAAATATTACCAAACTTTACAAATAATACAAGGTATAATACAAGGTATTGTACGTTCAAGTGCCAGGTAAACTGAACACGCGTCAAGTCCGGTGTAGCTTGATTCGTCGTACTTTTTGGACTGAAGCATGGATCAGTTAAAAAAATAATAATACGCGCACCGTCCCTTTTGAAATTTGTTCATTCATTCTAGATTTTTTTGCGGTATGATATTATTATATTGTTCTGAGTCACACATTGTAGCAGTAAAACTAAATTATTAATTTTGCCATGTTTCCCATATATTGAAATCTAGAGTTTCTCAAATCTTCTGTTATGTTGACATGTACGCATGCCTGCTTGTGCTTGGTTGCTTGCTTGTTTGCATGCATGCTTGATGGAGTACAGAACGTCATATGGAAAAATGGAATTTGACCTTGCAATATAATGGCCAATAAAGGGTCAATAATTGTTAAAATAGATTTTCGGCATACCGGTAAATAGTTTAGCGGAAATTTTAAACATCGGTGAAAAAGCCAATTAAAACGCGGAAACAAATGCAATGGAAAATTTTATTTCGAATAATACCTAAATAAAATGTCTAAACGTTAGCGGAATAATAATATTCGGAACAAAAAATATCGGAAATACAATACGTAACCAACCACTAAATGAACATAAGAACTGTGTAAAGTTCAAAGTTTTCAGCTTGCTTTTGACAATACTTAGTTAATAAAACTGATTTGTTACAGCACTTTGTTTTTTGTTAATAATAAATGTCTATATTTGTCTGTTGTCTATATGTCTTTTATTACGTCTATACGTAATAGATGCAAAAAATAATAATAGCTTTTTTTTTGCATTACACACACATTTAACATTTTATAGTATATACTTATTATAATGCCTGTAGTTCTGTCCCCTCATGGTTCTAGGTTGCGTTACTAATTGTCAAGGAGTGTATTTACAGTCTAGCGTGTAACCTGCACCACTTAGGTGCTGGCTGAAAATCAGTGTCGTGAATATTCGAACTGGAATACTCACGGCAAATGCTGAGTCCAGCAACCTTTTTATCACACTGTATGTTTGCCTGTATTTTAGTCTACCTATATGTTTCATGTGTTGCAATGTGTGGTAAATAAATTGTTTTCTTTCTTTCTTTCTTTCTTTCTTTCTAACACACATGGACATTGGACTGGACATGTCACAAGAATTAACACCAAAAACACACAAGAAAATAACATATAAAAGACAGAAGACAAGAAAGTAACTATAAGCATAGGCTCTTAGTTACTCTTTGAGTACAAATTATTATTGTACTTTTAAATTGTAGTGTGTTGTTGACCCCTTAGGCTTAATTCGAAGTAAATTGCGTAGTCGCTCGCTACGACTTAAAAAAATATTGTTAGCTAGCGAAGCTTCGCATAATGTCAAATTCAAACAATAAAAATTTTGTCATATTGAATTGCACTTGTGATTTTAAAATAATCAAATACGGACTTACCAGAATAGCACGGTTTAAACTTTGAAAGAGTCTAGATAATGTTTTTTAACTATTTTTAACATTTCACTTTTATTTTCACTTCTCAATGTAATTTTAAGTATGGTATTAGGTTTTTAATGAGCTTTTATATATTGGTAAATCAAGAGTGTTTAAACGCACTGTAAGTGATTTCTGATGCCAATAATACACTACTTAAGGATAATTATTGTATCACCAAGTTCAAGCTCGCACTATCCTGAGTCGGCGGCACAACGCGTAATTTGAAAATGTTACTTGTCGTAACCAACGCTAGAGTGTTGAGCTCGGGCTGTGGCTCGGGTATGTATCGAGCGCACCCCGATTTTAGGACTAAAAGGAGGGTGTGTAATATATTCCATAATTTCAAAAGTTATAATGATTAAATGATATAATTTCAGTTTATATAATTTTACTTATCCTAATAATCAAATAATATAAAAGACAATTCCTATAATTTTAAATAATATAATTTCATTTGATATAGTAATGATTTCCTATAATTTTAAATGATATAATTTCATTTGATATAATAATGATTTTCTATAATTTACAAATTTTACAATTGATATAAATATTGTTTCCAAATAAAATTATGAACTTGTAAAAGCAAGCAAGCAAGCAAGCATGCAAGCAAGCATGCAAACAAGCATGCAAACAAGCATGCAATCAAGCATGCAAGCAAGCAAGCGTGCAGGCATGCATACATGTCAACCTAACCCGAAGGGTATGGCGGAAGAAGTGGGCTCGCTTTGCTCGCCCACCTCTTCCGCCATACCCTTCGAACCTAACCAACAGTTGTCGGGGTGCCCCGAATTCCCGTGCTCGCTGCGCTCGCACCCGCCCTATTTATTTATATTACATAGTTTTAATGATCCACATATCCGATGAATAATGCCATTTCTTTTTTGTACAGTATTCTTTTCCGTAAAATTACAAAAAATGAAGTTCATTATAGGAAATTATTGTTATACGAAATGATTGTTATAGGAAAATAATGTTATAACAATTGCCATTATATCAAATGAACGTTATAGAAATTGAGCGTTATACAATTTAAATTTATAGCAAGTATTTTTATAGTGTATGAAAATTATACCAATTGAACGTTATATCACCTAAAATTATATCTTTTGATATTATAGCATTTATTACGCACCCCTAAAAGGAACATATGATTGTTTTGAGAACATCCTCTGTTTTTGAAGTCTATTAAAATATACCCAACCCTATAATTTTTTCTCGGATATATACTTTCAAGTACGACACTGTATTTTGAGTGCTGGAATGTATATTCACACAATGCTCTTCAGTGCAGTTTGCGTAAAAAATTAAAATAATACGCCAAATTCTTTAATATACTTTCATGTAGGATACTGCGGTTTGCTACTTTACCATATAGACTACAGGCCCGTGTTAAAAAAATGATGGGTCATTTGAACCACCAGATGACCTATGTAGAACGATATAAGAGCATAAAATAATAAGATTCAGCATTATGCCGTCACTTGTAAGCTGTCCAACTGAGTGCAGGTGAGAATTCAAAAGTACAGGTAGAGTGAGTACATTTTGGTCATATATTTTTGTACGGCATTCTTACCATCGATAGATCCATGAAAAATAATAAGAAAACGCGTAGTGCCGTAAAAAAATGGTGCGCCAAAAAGTCGGATTTTTTTTATATTTTCCGACAATTTCCAGGGTGAATTTGGTCATTTGATTTTGTACGGCATCAGTTTCATACTATTTCAATACTGCTTCTAATCCATTATTCCGCAACGCCGTACAAAAATCATGCGACAAGGGGAAAAAACCGAGGGTTGCAACCCCCTCTCTTTCCGTGGTCCAGGGGGTGATTTGAAAAAGTACGGCTTCGGTTCCAAAACATTATCTAGCACTTAAAAGTACTATTAAAAATAATGCCGTCAAAAAATGATTGTTCATTTGAATGTATATCAATAATTATCTTAATTTCATCGTATTCTTGATTTATAAAGCTGTAAAATCATTTGATCCTGTACGGGAACTTTTTTTTTAACATGATATTGTAAAATACAATTGTTATATAGTATTGCCGTTCAAAAGAAACTGTTCTGAAAAAAATTATACAGAAATACAAAAACTGAAATTTTGCAAATTATTGCAGAAATTTAAATATCATAGATTAATGGAATATAGCAGTTTTGTACATTGTATCCCATGTTTTGAATAGTATTAACATAAATAAATTAGGAAAAAATGATGCCGTACATTTTAATGCAGACCATATCTTTTAGGCTGATGAAACTGACGCTACCATTTTAAGGGTACTTTATGGCCATCTGATACAGTACGGCATTAACATATTTTCGAAGAGAACAATTGATAATATGATAAAATCACTATGACGTCTAACTGAAGTGAAACGGTGTGTATATTATATCCAAAAATTGAAACTGTCAATCACAGTATCAACAGTTTTGTATACTTTTTGGTTTACTATATACTTCGAACATTATTGATACATATATATATAATTGATTTGTTTCATTGTAATGGTGTGAATAAATAAAACAATCATTTTTTAGAAAAATTCGATATATTTAATGATGATGATAATAAAAAATATGATTTTTCTTTAAATTATTCAGTATCGGAATCAGCCGCTGAATTGTTATCAGAATCAACGTCTTCATCGACGTCCGAATTATCTTCTCTATCTAAATTATGAAGTTCTCTATGAAAATTAGTTCAAATAAACTATCTAAATGCCGTATAAAAAAATATTGTGATGAATTTCACCTTACTTTTCGTTATATGGATTTTTTCTTTTTGATTTTTTCTTTTTCATTTTTTTTTCGCCTTTGAACCAACGAAAATGTACGGCATATGAAAAAATATTATCTATGCATAAAATACTTTCGAAATAAATTAATTTGATGTTGTGTCAAATCACCCCCTGGACCACGGAAAGAGAGGGGGTTGCAACCCTCGGTTTTTTCCCCTTGTCGCATGATTTTTGTACGGCGTTGCGGAATAATGGATTAGAAGCAGTATTGAAATAGTATGAAACTGATGCCGTACAAAATCAAATGACCAAATTCACCCTGGAAATTGACGGAAAATAAAAATAAAAACCGACTTTTTGGCGCACCATTTTTTTACGGCACTACGCGTTTTCTTATTATTTTTCATGGATCTATCGATGGTAAGAATGCCGTACAAAAATATATGACCAAAATGTACTCACTCTACCTGTACTTTTGAATTCTCACCTGCACTCAGTTGGACAGCTTACAAGTGACGGCATAATGCTGAATCTTATTATTTTATGCTCTTATATCGTTCTACATAGGTCATCTAGTGGTTCAAATGACCCATCATTTTTTTAACACGGGCCTGTAGTCTAATACTGGCACTATATAATCGACTAATCAGATGGTATACGCGTGAGCGATATTAATATGTTGCGCTGGGGTCGGGTATATTTTGGAATATCTACATGCGAAATCCTAATATGAAAGTATACCCGAAGCAGACTTTAAATAATTCATTTTATATTTTCTGTATTTGAAAATATACCCGATGTCAGCACATAGGCGCTGGGTCAAGCAAAATACATATAATATGTATTTCCAAATTACGCAGCGCGACCACGCCGCTGCGTCACTGTCACGTTTACTAATAAGAAGGAAAATTGTTAGATTTATTATTCATAATTTCAGTCATGTCAGTAACAAAAGTTTACAAAAAATATACCTACCAAATCACAAACATCAAAATTGAACTAACTGGAAATTTTAATTTTTTTAAGTCAATTGTAACATTTCTTCCCCATACTAACTTTCAACTCCTATTTCTCCCTTTGGGTGACGATTTACTAAAAATCGCTTCTTATCTCGTGCCTCCGTCACCCAAGGGATGTTTGTGTCAATTTCAGCTTTATACGTTCGCTGATAGGTGAATGAGTTAGTCAGGACTTTCATTTTTGTATGTATAGATAACTTCAAAACTATTTATCGTGAAATATATCTCTGACATCATTACAATAAGCCTTTTCATGTGATATCACACAGTATACTATGCAAAGCTTTTTTTAAGCCTAATTTATCACCATGGATAGGTCTTCAAAAATGATATTGAGATTTCTAATATCATTTTTTTCTAAACTTAATAGTTTGCGCGAGAGACACTTCCAAAGTGGTAAAATATGTGTAGGCCCCCGTAACTTCTAAAATAAGAGAATGATAAAACTAAAAAAATATATGATGTACATTACCTACCATGCAAACTCCCAAAAGTTTACGTACCATTACTTTTTGTCCTTTCCTTGTCCGGCACTTTTACAGCCCAGAAAGAATGTTATCTTTTCACGGTACATTACTATACCTACTAATAAGAGTATTTGTATTGTATTGTATATCTACTTACTGACTGAGTACGGCAATGCCTTGACCCTAAAAGTTTCTCCCTCTTAGTTAGGACTGAAGATTGACATGCAAAATGGCCGTCTGTGATAATCATAATCAAATACATTTTATTCGAATCACATGTTTATTATTACGTTCACTTACAAAACAAAAATATACAAAATTTTCTTCAAAAACCAATTTACAAAGTTAATTTAAGCTTAATAGTTATAAAGTCAATTTATTTATAAAACTAATACAGTAGGTATGTTAGTTAAAGTATCAAATTAGATATCAAATTAGGTATAGTGTTAGTGACGTACAAAGTACTAAACATTATAGAAACATTTTCGGCATTTAACTATTTTATTTTTAAAGATATTTTTAGTCTGCTCTACATATCAATAGATTAGTTTGTTAATTGGCAGTACAGACGAGTAACGTGTTCTTCCGACTGTCACAGCCGGTGATCCTACAAGGGGTTCCGTCTTATCTCAAAAACATAGTCAGGAATGTCAGCTCCTTGTTTATATAAATAGTCCAACATTTGTAGATTTCCTCCAGCAAAAGCATGGTCAACAGCTGTGTTTCCTCTGCAGTCCGTTTCATTAATGCTGACTATATTGTATTCTAATAAACAAGATGCTATATATTTGTATTCGCTCATCATTTAAACTACTTCGTCTTTATCTTCTTCCTTCAAAGAAACGAGAAAAGATCTCAAATGGCTATAGTCAAGCGAATTCTCCAGACAATCTCTTATTATAGAATTTAACTTAATATAGTGGTATTCATTTTCAAAATCTGTTTCATTTTAACCATAATTCACACAATTAGAACAATAGTTAAAAAATATGTTTGCTGGTGTTCTACCCTGTTCATCTTTTATTGAAACATTTGCTCCAAGTTTGAGTAAAAGGTTAACTATATCTTTACAGTTTTTCTCAACAGCATAATTTAATAAAGTATATCCTGTGATGTCTTGTGAAACCCCGAAGGTTTGGTTACATAACTATACTAATATAATAAAGAGGAAAGGTTTGATTGTTTGTTTGTTTGTTTGCATCGAATAAGCTCCGAAACTACTGAACCAATTTCAAAAATTCTTTCACTGTTGGGAAGCTACATTCATTCTGAGTAACATAGGCTATATTTTATTTTCAAAAAAAATATCGATCCTTCCTTACTAAAACTTCAAAAATGTAACCCAAGGTGTAAAAAAAATACGTAAAATATTCCTAATAATTGAAAATGCTCCGAGAGTACTGAACCGATTTTGGTGAAACTTGGAAAAGTTAGAATAGACCTTAGAAAAGAACATAGGCTACAATTTACGCGGGAAATTTTCTCATTCCCACGGGAAAAATGTAAAAGCGGGCGGAGTTGGCACAAAGATAAAATAGACCTTGCGGAAGAACATAGGCTAACTTTTACTGCGGGAAAATTCCCCACCGTAAACCTTATTCACCTGAGCTAATTCACCTAGGGAAATTCCTCATTCCCACGGGAAAAACTATTAAGAGAGTGTAGTAAATCATAAAATATGTTACGTAGCCATAGCCCATACAGCACCGAGTAATTAGGTTGGTTATCGATAAACCTTCTACCTAAAGCATATTGCAAAGGAATCCATTCAAATAGTTGATCTCTTTCGTATATAATATGGTCATGAGCGAATTCATTAAATATATCTACTTTTCCATCTAATAATGTGGTGGGGCTGCAATAAAACAAATGTAAAGATGACCTACCAAGGCCGTCTTTCAAATTTTTATCTGATACATTACTTAAATCGCCTTTTATTGCAGCATTCAATTTTACTTTATTTGAGTAAGGGATTTTACTTTTAAAAATAACTGCGTAGTTAAAAAAGTCAATGAATCCTGAATAAGATGAAGAATCTTTAGTAAAAATGTCGTATAGCAAATTCCTCACGGTTTCAAAACCACTTAGCCTTTTTAAAATGATGTCAGCAAGAAGATCCGCCGCGAAGAATTCCGCAAAAGTCCGATGTATGAATTGTACACGGTGGTTATCTACCATGTATACAATTCCAATTTTCTCTCTTATTACATTATCTTCTAACATCTCTTTCGTGTATTCAGGAATTATTATATCAAAATCCATCTTATCTTCGAAAAGCACCATAAGGGCAAGTTGCCCGTGTACCTTTTTTCTAATTTGTTGAAGCTCTTTGTGCATTTGTCGCTCTTCGGGCTTTAAAAGAGAAGATTTGTGACGCTTAAAATACTTATGAGTAAAAAATGCGTTATACAGATCGTATACGGTAGAAATGTCGGTCATATTATCTGAAATAGCACCAGTTTTCAAATATTTGAGATAATCGTCTTCATAAATCGTGGCTATCATTTCTATGTGTAAAGGATTACGCATAAATCTCACTCTTTCTGCCTTAATTGGGTACACTTTAGATAAAACAATGTTTTGGAAATCCGTTATAAAACTATACAATTTGTCGATTTCCGATTTCTTTGTAAGTTTGAGCCAATGTTGGCATAGCAGCTGTTTTTGTTCTTCTTCAGTAATAGGGAGAATTGCAAATGAAAGGGTATTAAACAGCATCTCTAATTTAGAAACGAATTTACGACAAGGTCGTGTTGTTATCCACATCTTGTGAATTATTGTATCTTTTAGCTGATCTAGTATCTCTAAAGTCTTAATTTC